>NW_004624862.1:4455466-4469763 GCF_000247695.1 Heterocephalus glaber | reverse complement strand
TGGAAATCTGTTTGCATCTGTTTTATGGATTCCATTTGTTTCCTATGTTGGGATTCCATCATGTTCCTCAGATCCTCTATTTTTTTTATCTGTGTCCTATCTGTATTTATTAATCATGTCTTGTACTATGGGCACAATCTATGTTGTTATCTGAGACATTATTTCTGATTTCATTTTTTTTTTCCAGGTCCCTTTCCTTGCCAGCTGAGGGAGTCCAGGTGGTTGAGTAACAGATTGTTCCATCTCATTGCCCTTTGGGGTTGCCTTAGGTGATCTGGAAGTCTGGTTTTGAGACTTATTTACATGTCTTCTCATTTCAACAGATTTAGCCTGCTGTGTCTTTGTTGTGGCAACTTTTTGCTCACTCAGTGGTCTTCAATTCTCAACAAGCCACTGAGCCGCCTTTACTCTGCTGCTCACCAGTACATCAAATCTTGCGTTCAGAGGGTGGCCTTCTGGATTCCTGAGCTGACCTTTTGTCTGGGTGGGCTTCTGGCTGGGGCCTGTGCACACTTGGAATGCTATCTAGCCATGCCTCTCACTGGGCCCCCTATGTAGCTGTTGCCTGGGAGGGCCTTTGTCTGGGGGCTGTGGATCCCAGTTCCTTTTGTCTGTGCAGGCTTTGGCTTGGGTCTCCATGCACTTATCAATGGTATCAGGGTGAGCCTCTGGGTATTGCTGGTGTGCCTGTGTAGCTCTTTTCCAGGCAGGTCCTTGGCTGTCACCAATGGTATGGTGGGTCTCTGTCTGAAGCTGTGTGCCTGTGCAGTTCTTTTCTCAGCAGGCCTTTGGGTGTGCAGGAGCCTCTGGCATTGGGGCAGAGCCCTGGCTGGAATCTGCCTGCAACCACACCAGCCTGGGCCTCACAGTTGCTCCCCAGGATCTGCGTGCACTTACCAATGAAATGGTGGGCCTCTGGCTGAAGCTTGTGCACCTCTGAGGTGGTGTTTTTAATAAAGGGGACCAGAGAAGTGGGGCAGTTCCAGAGGACCCTAAAGGGTCAAGGAAGTGCATTGTAAAGGTGGGAAAAGTGAAATGTTCACATTTTTATTGGAAAGGTAAAGGGCAGATTTGGTAATGTAGGAGAGAAAGGTGACAGTTATTCCATCAGTGTCCTTGTGAAGTGAGAGGGAAGGCGAGCCTCCAGAAGCAGCAGGAAGGATCATCTCCAATGACAGGAGGGATGCTGGGCACAAAACAAGATGTGGGGAAGGCAGGAGGGAGTGTGTGAGGATGTGGAAGTTATTTCTGGACTGTGTCCACTTCCTCAGGACAAGAGAAAAACGGTCAGCAGTCAAGTGTGAGAGTAGAGAAGAGGGGGAAAGGGTGTGGAGGAATCTCACTTTTCTTCCTGCCCCTTGCATGGGTCTTGGCACAAAAGAAATGTGAACAAGTCTCAAGACATGGAATTGAATTGGATTTCTCTGATGTTTCCCTCCAACACCCTGAATTTGGAATTTGAGAAGAGGTAAATCTTGGCCACATCCCAAAGAAAGCAGATTCTCAGAGGCAGGTTGAGGAGGGCACAGAGATTGGATTATGTGGTTCTGGGTTTGGATTCCAGCTCTCTCCCTTTGTAGGTTTGAAAGGTGTATATCCTGGCTGGTCTGGGATAGGTCCAGCGCAGTTCCACAGCCCTTGTGTAATGTCTCTTAGCATCCCCCTTGCCCTTTCAAAAGTATTCCAATTTAGACAAGAAATTGAAAGATAATTCTGTGGACTGTGTCCCATGTTCTAACTTCTTTGAACCTCAGTTTCCATATCTGAAAAATGGGAATCGTCATTCATATACTGCAGGATTACTGTTGATAACTGAACACGATTTAAATAAAGATGATTAACTAAGGTTGAAAGGGTAGTAGTTTCATATTAACCTTGTTCTGGTTTATGGTTCCATCTTCTTTTCCCCAAAGTATTGAAATAAAATGTTAGCTGTTCATGTGACCTCCACTTTGGTGGGCCTCCAACTTTAGGGAACATCAAGGTGTTTCCTTGTTAAACAGATTGTTGTTCCCACCCCCAGAGATTCTGATTCAGCTGGTCTGGGTAGGAACTAGTGTGAGGGGCTTAAGAACTTGCACTTCTCATAGGCTCCAGGGAAAGTTGCTGCTGCTGTTTTGGGACCACATTTTGAGAACCACTGATTTAAAATTTCCCCTCCACTCATCTCTATGCAAATCTAGAATGATTTTTCTAAAACATGAATCGGTCCTGATTGCTCCTACTGTTTAAAACCTTTGAGTGGCTTTCCAGGCCCTCAGGAGCAAGGCCACCTTCTCATCTGGGCACTCAGGCCTGTTCTCTTGCTGCCAGGTGTCCTGTTGTCCCCTCGAAGTGCCCCTTGCTGGAGAAGGCAGCTTCCCCAAGAGACAGCTGTACTTGGGAAACATGATTGGCAGGCAGGTTGGGGTTGGACTCTGGCACTGGGATCTGCTCTCTGTGTGACTTTGGGTGAGTAATTCACATTCCTGTGCATATGGGAAAATGGGTGCTTAGCCCAGTAAGAATTCCACCCTTTGGATGGAGCTGAGAAGGTAAATGAGAGGCACTGAGAGCGTGCAGCTCCAACCCTGCTAGTGCCTGCTTCCTGCTTGGTGCTCCCCAACCTAGATGTCCTTTTGGGGTGTGTCTGGTCTCCAAGCTCACTCTGCCTGCCTTTTTGCCTCCCTCCCCCTAACTTCTCATGGCTTAGGTGACAGAATCTGTGAGGTACCCCTGGAGGGGCCCCTGCAAAGCCAAGACTCCAAGGGGAGCAGTCAGAGAGGGGTTCCTGGAGGGAGTGAAACTTGAGAGAAATGTCCCTTCCTGTATTGCCACTGGCCTGCTGTTTTCTCTACCTTCTTGGAGTTTTTCACTCATTATTTTTTTCTTTCTTTCATTCCCAGAACAACTATGAATTGAGCACCTCCTCTGGGTCAGATACTGTGCTAGGTGAGCAGAGGGCAATGAGTCTTGAATCCTCAAAGCCAGGTGCTTCAGGGCAGGCAGTCAGGTGACCAGGTGCTGGGGCTTGGGATTAGGGAAACCTGGAGTCAGAGCCCACTTGACTGCCTTGCCGCTGTCTGAGCATGTGTGGGTCACCACATAGGCCTGGGCTTCATCTGTATAATGGGCTGAAGATACCCAGGTTGGCATGGTGATCACAAAGTGCTGGCCACACAGAAGGGGTTCCCTAGTAGTGAGCCCCTTCCTGTCCTGCCCTGGCCATGAAAGGAGAAGTTACCCTTCTCACTAGTGGCCAGAGGGTGAAGCTCTCATCTGCTGGTGCTGCTGGCTGCCCACCTCCAGAGACCAGAGCTGGAATGACACCAGGCATTCTGAGAGGGTCACAGCTCTAATGGGATGAACCAAGGGCCCCCAGTGTGGAGACCTCTGAGCACATGGACTCCAGCCCTGGTTAGAGCTGAGGGGAAAGAGAGGGGAAGAGGAAGGAGGAGGGAAACAACTGCTCATGGAGGACCTTCCACACCCAGCCCTCATACACCAGTGTGTGGACACACTCAAGGTTGGCACGATCAGCTCCTACAGCACATGGGAGAGCTGAGGTATGGCAGTGTATTAGTCTGCTTGCGTTCCCATGACAAAGTACTGCAAACCAGGGGACTTAAACAACACATATTTATTTTCTCACAATTCTGGAGGCTAGAAATCTAAGGACCTAGAAGTTCAAGGCCTAGATTTTGGCAGGGTTGATTTCTTCTGGGGACTCTCTGTTTGGGTTGTAGATGGCTATTTCCCTCTGCATGTGTCTATGTTCAAATTTCTACTTTTTTTGGTAGTACTTCGGATTGAACCCAGGGATGCTCTACCATTGAGCTATATCCCTACCTCCCTTTCAAAGATTATTTTTTATTTTGAAACATAGTCTCATTAAACTGCCAAGGCTGGGCTCAATTCCTGCCTCGGCATCCCAACCAAATTTCTACTTAGGAGAGAAATCATATTGGATTTGGGACTACCTGAAAGACTTTATTTTACCTCAGTTTCCTCTTTAAAGGTTCTATCTTCAAAAACAATCACATTCTGCAGTACTAAAGGTTAGGAGCTTGACATGAGTGGGGAGATGGGTCACATGGGTGGCAGTCAGCCTCTAAGAAGGCCCAATGATGCTGTTTCCTGGTGTCCACTCCACCGTACGGTTGTTCTCACTCTATCCTAGACCTCACCTTATTACCAGAGTTTCAGGGCACAGGCTGTGGCTTCAGGACCCCACCCCTAAGCTCAGCCACCTGTCCATAACACCAGTCAGGGAGTCGATCATGGTGCAGGGCAGGGGAGGTGCTGCTATCTGGGTGGCCGTGTAGCAAGGACAGAGAAAGAGGCTCAAGATCTGTCCTTGCGGGGTGGACAGGAGCTTTGGGGTTGTATAGAAAAGGGAAAAAGGAAAAAAGAAAAAAGAAAAGGGGAACAAGGGCAAGGGATCAGGGTTTGCATAGCTGGCAGGTAAGGAATCTGGGTCAGGTTGTGATCTGGTTGATCCAAGTCTCAGGGCTGCTTCTGGGGGTCCCAGGAGAGCCACCTTGCATGAGGTACACTGAAGTATACGTCAGTTCCCATGGAGAGATGGTGGCTTCTGCTCTGGGGGCTCCCTCAGTTCCCACATAGGGGTGACTTCAACATGGAGTGGTCAGTGAAGCTCTGCTGTTCCTGGAACCTGAGGTGGCTGCAATTTTAGGATGATGACTTGAGACATCTAAGGATCGATCCAGGGGGTCTGAACAGGGAGGAGTAAAAGTGTGCAGTCCCTGCCTACCCTGTGATTTCATTACTCTCACCCTGTTGTCCTCAGTCTTGAAGAGGGATGAGACAGGCAAGGTGAATTGAGGCCTAACAAGCTTTGCACTGCTACTTTTAGTCATTCCTGAAGTGCTGAGCATTCCTATGTGCACAGCTGAGCAGGAATCAGACCCAAAGGTTTAAGGTACAAGGAGACATACAAAATGAAAGTGGAGATCTCGAGCTCTATCCTTCCTTTGGTTGCCTACTGGGCATCTGCAGACCCAGCGCTGACTGCTTTCTTCAGTCTGTGTGACCAGTAGTGTATGGCAGAAGTGAGGGAACGTCATGTTCAATAAGAGGTTTCATGTTGGTCCTTCTTAGGTTCTCTTGGGTCACTTGCTCCTGGGAAAAGCAGGTGCCACTTGTCTAGGCTTATGCTGCCAGCCGAGGCTGCCACCAGCAGCCATAAGTGTGGGCCACTGTAGAATCAGCCCTTCCTGTTACAGAGGCTCAGATGACTTTGACCAGAGCCCCTGGGTCAGCACCTAGCTTAGCTGCTCCTGGGTTCTGGACACACAGAAAGCATGGAAGATAATGAATGTTTGTTATTTTAAGCTGCTAAATTTTGGAGTAATTTATACTTAGCCATAAATAAGCCCTGGAAAAGCCAAAGACACATAGACTATTAAGTGGTAGAGACAGAATTGGACACCTGAATTTCTGGCTCCCTGGCCCTTTTCAGCACACCCTGTGACCAGAGCCAAGATCAGCTTTGACACAGATGATGGATGCAGTGAGATGCAGGGTGGAGAGGAGAGGGGTAGAGGGAATGAATGGCCTTCCAGAAACAGCTGGGGACAGAGGTATCACTGAGTCCACAAATCTAACGGCCAGGTGGAAAGGAGCAGATCTGAGGCTATCCACACCTACCTGTCACTCCTACTGCTCCAGGGTTGCAGCCACCTGCCTCACCTGGGCCCTGTCTGTGATCCAGGGAGATTAGGCCCCGAGGCTGGAGGCGTCCTTAGGAAGGCTGGGCAAGTCTGGAATCACTCCAGTCTATCTGGTCAAAGGCCTGCTCCAACCAGATTTTCCTGTGCTTTTCCCACACCATTGCATGGCCTGGGGCCTCACAAAGCAGGAGTTGAAGTGTAATGAGCATTTATTCATTGCCTACCCTGTGCCAGGCACTGGGCTGGATGTGTGATTTAATTTCATACTTGAGGAGACCTGAGCAGAATGTACTTTCATATCCATTTTACAGATAAAGTTAACCAGGTTCAGATACCTATCTGTGATGCTCAAGAATATCCATGGCTAAGTACTGGAGTGTAGTTCTCCTTTCTCCCCTCTGCTCTACCAGGGCCTCAGGGGACACCACTCCAGTAGACTATCTTAATGGTTTCAAAGAGCCTGATTTACACCAATATTTCCAAGTGCCCACTGCACGCCTGAGTCGGCAGGATAAGGAAGCAATAGGAGTGAAGTCCTTGCCCTGAAGAACAGGGAAGAGAAACCATCACACTGTATCATGGTCACTTATTGATGTGGGACAGAGGGAAGCACAGAGTATTGTGAGAATTGAGGCCTCAGCCTGACTTATCCTGGTGTCTTAGTGACTTTTCTTAATGCTGGGACAAAATATTCAATGCCCAAAGTTAAAGTAGGAGAGGTTTATTTAGCTCACAGTTTGTAGAGGCTCCAAGGAAGGGTGGCATCACAGAGGAGAAACGGTTCATGGCAGTCAGAAGGTAGCAAAGCAAGCAAGGGACAACCACAGTTCTTTCTATCCCTTATATCTTATCCAGGATACTTAGGGTGGGTAGCACTCACACCTTTAATCTTAGTGCCCTTGATCCTAGCATTGCACCATGAATCAATCCCAGAGTGACATACTCTAGACCCAGCCACATCTGAAAAAGCTCCACTTATGGGAGCATGAGGCTTTGGAGGGATATCTAAACACAAGTCACAGCATCTGGGTAGTCAGAGAAGGCTTCCTGGAGGAGGAATATTTACCCTAGCCCCTGAAAGAGAGGAGGAAGTGAGACAGCAAACAGGAGGAGTGATGGTGTTCTAGGTATATGCAAGAACCAGATTTCAGAGGGCTGGGTGTTCTTGGCAGCCTCAAAGTGTGGTCCCAGACTGGATTAGAGGGCCTGGTGTAACCTAGGAGCTTATTAGAATGGCAGGGGCTCCACCCAGATCCACAACTTCAGCATTAGAAGCAGGCAATTGGTATGCATATTAGGTGTAGGAAGTGCTGCTGGGAGGGAAGATAAACTTCAGGAAGAGGCTTGAGGGTACCAGGGTGCAGGGGGTTGTCTCAGGCCTGGGAAGTACCACCAGGCTTGATTTTTAAACAGAAGATGAATTCTATATATTCAAGAAAAGCTGTGTGATTTTTTTTTTGCTTAAATTCTTTTATTGGTACATTTTAGGTATACAATATGTTTACATTTATCATTGGGTGCTTATACCTGTACAGGATATATCTTGGTTCTTATTTTTTCCCCATTCCCTGCCCTCCCTTCACCCCTCCCTCCTTCCCTATTTACATAGGCTTTGTTTCCATTTTTTTCTTTTCTCATAATTTTTCCTTTCTCTTCTTCCTTTCCCCTTCTCCCACTTCTCCTGCCCCTTTGGACCTTTTCTCCATATTTCCAATTATCAATTATTCATTTTAATTGTTTTAATCCTTATTTACACTTTCAGTTTCTCACACTGGAGAAACTATATGGTATTTAAGCTGTGATTTTTAAAATGTCAATTAATTTTAAAATGAAAAAAATCTAGAGGATAAAAAGAAATCCTGCCTTTGTGCTGTTAGTCGTAGCTGCTGGCTTCTAATTCTAAGCTCATTGCCTGAACTTTCATAAATTTCAAGTTTATAGAAATCACTTTTGGGAAGAGTTTTCAAAAAATTTTCACTGATGTGATATCATACTTTCATCTTGCACAATTCTGTGTGTGTATGGGGGTGGTGGTGGTAGGTAGTGTCCTATTTGTTAGACTAAGAGAGCGAGTTAAGGCTAAGAGAACTAGTTAGCACCTGAGAGAGCTAGTTAGCAGCTGATCTAAGACTTGATTCCATTTCTTCTGACCTAAAACACAAGCTGTTCCATTGCAGTCTTTGCCACTGTCAGGAATGACTTGATTCTATTAGTCACGAGTCCAACTGACAATTCTGGAAGCAGAAGAAGGAGCCAGGGCAGAATGCACAAAGCTGGGCTTGGACCATAGCTTGCTGTCCCGGAAGGGAAGATCAGGTGAGGGTCTGATATCAGCGGTGTGGGTGTGAGCCAGGCGTCCCGGGAAGTGCACTGGGGTGGATGCTGCCAGTTTCCTCACTTTGCTTTCTTGGGTGTCTTTATGCTGTGACTGATCATGGGTAGAAATGAGTGCCCTCAGCACAGACATAGAAGAATACAGGTCAAAAGGCTAAACTGGGGTTCAGAGCATTTGCTGGTTGGGTGTAGATTTTGAGACTTGCAATGTCTTCTGCACGGTAAGTCTTTATTGTTTAGCTGCTTCTATGAGCGTCCCCTGTCCCCAGCCAGCAAATGCTCTGTGTTCTCTCTCCCCTCTCCACCTTTGCACACGCAGTTCTGTCAGCCAGTCAGAGGGGGAGGCTGTGACATGGGCGGAAGGACACAGAGAGGGGAGTGTTCTGGGAAAATTCCCATTGATTTGTTGGGTGTCAGGTTGTAAGATAAGAAGAATTCCACTATTACTACCCGTGTGACCTGGTGAACGTCTTAACTTCTCTTTGCCTCATTTTCCCCATTTGTAAAATAGGGATGGTAATAGTCACTTAAAAGATTGATGTGAAGACTAAATGTGTTAACACACATTAAGGCAGTTGGGTTGCTGTGTACTGGAAGATATATACAGAAGGCTTAGCACAGCACTTGCATCTAGTAAGCACAGAATGAAGTGAGCTCCTATTAGTCTTTCAGAACTTTTTCCTTTACCCCTGTTAACGTAGAATTAGACTGCAGGATTTGTGTCATTGTGTTTGCACACCAAAACTCTGACTCATTAGGTTTGTGTTAGATTGGGATGCAGTTTGCCAGTCCTTTTGTGGCAGGCATTCCAGGAGATTCTAATGGTTCCCATGTAGCTGGTCCCAACTGGTGTTTCTCACTTTTTCCCATAAGGCACAAGGCTGATTTCCCCAGACTATGAACTCTGTGAGGGCAGGAGCACCTGGATCAGTCCCACTGGGTTTCCAGCAGCTCAGTATGGTGGTCAGCATGGAGGAACCCCTCAAGGATGTGCAAGCATGCACGTCTGACTTACACTTGCCTCTCATGTGGATCTTCAATGTCTCCCACAGTCCTATGTGTCAAAGACTTGGTGGTGGAGCTTTTGAAGAACCTAGAAAGTCACTGGGATTTGTCCCTCAGGAGGACTAGGGGACAACAACCACTTCCTGTTTCTCTTTGCTCCCTGGTTTGTACTGTAAGCAGTTCTGCTCTGCCACACACTCCCACCACTGGCACTTCGCTCTCCCACCAGAAGCCCAGAGCAAGGCCCATTCAATCACAGGCTGGAACATCTAGCACTGCGAGCTAAATAAACCCTTTCTCTTTCTAAGTTCATTATCGTCGCAGGTATTTCATTACAGAACAGAGAGCTGACTAACACACCTCTGCAGGATTATACAGCAGAGAGAATGAAGATTATGAAGTAGGCCTAGTTTTCTCGATATCACTATTCTGAGTTAGTAATTACTTATATTTAATGTTCCCTATCCAGATCAAGTTTCTATCTCTGTACTGGACTCTGCCTGATGCAGATGGCAATGGAGTGTAATGGGTAAGAGCATGAACTCTGGAGCCAGAAAGCCTCAGGCTACTCTTTTGTCAACAAAAACAATAACCAGAGCTCTGTAAATTGTACATTGTACAAGTCTGTTGGCACCTTGTGAGGGCCAGTCCTTGGGCTCACCCTGAGTGAATGGTTTCTGAGTTTTTTCTTTACCAAGTGTAAAGACCTGCAGAGCCATCAGAGTAAAGTGATGTCAGGCAAGAAGGGTCCAAATCATCCCTTTCTCCAGCAAGGTCCTGCAGAGAGCTACACCCTAGGGTAACTGCTGGACCACATGTCGGGCTCACAGGTAAGGATGGTAGGATTAGGGCTGAGCTTAACCATTCCACACTGCATGCCAGCATTCTCAGGTAGTGATCCAAGCAATTGAACTGGGTCCCCCAGGATCTGAACCTATTCATAAGCATGAGCCTCAGGCACCATCTGGCTACTATGGTGGCCTCCTGTCCCCACCCCTACCCATTTCCACCTTCACCTTCAAATGCCGGATATGAACTGTGCTCAGCTTTTGCTCTGAGCTGGCTGGGAACGGAAGGCAGGCTGGTGAGCCCTGAAATAGTTACATATGTTGGAATGGCAGGAAGCCTCAGGTGGGGGACCCAGATACTCACATGGGTGCTGAGTCTTTCAGGAGCCAAGAAAATCACTAGAAACCCTGGAGTGTGAGGGCTGCCAGGCACCATCTTTCTGTGTATATTGCAGGAAAATTGTGAAGTGGGAACCCAAGGGCAAAAGTGGGTATGAGTAACTTATGGCCTCAGGAGAAGCAATCCTTCTTCCTCCCTACTTTCCTTCTCCAGTCCGAAGGCCCTCCCTGCCCTGTTCTGCCTTCTCTCCCCTTTATAATTCTTCAGACATCATCCCCAGTTCCCACTTCCTGTCTTCCTAACTCATTTCCATGTCTGCTTCCCGGGAGCCTAACCTGTACATACAACTACCTCCAAGAGCTTCACATACTGTAGAACACACAGAAAGGGCATTATAAATGGTAGACATCTTAGTAAAAGCTCACATTATTATTATTGTTATTATTATCCCTCCAGATTAAGAAAAACCTACAGCGTCTCTGGTCATGAGACTCCGAGTGACAAGTACACAGGATGTCAGTTTTCAGCCTGACTGGGGATTATCAGAAGGAACATGTATCCCGCAGGCCTGGAATGTTATGGTTTTACAAACACACTTTCCTAGTTCCTTTCACAAAGGGTTCAAGGTGCTCATTTGGCATGGGCCAGGCAGCTCAGGTTTTTCAAGGAAACACATGAATTTTAAGGAGGATTGTCTCATCCCCACGGGCTTCCTCCTGGATGCCCATGTGGAGAGTGTGCTGGACAATTCACTGTACTTGTCAAGACTCGAAGACAATCTCCTTACAAGCCATGCTGCTCTGAGATTTAAAACCCTTCAGGATATTTTACATATTTGTTATATTGCCACCTTTAGTGTTTTAACATTTATGGTCCCCCAGGGCCATAAAAATGTCTTGCCTTTTATAGAGTACAGAGATTCAGAGCTTCCCCTTGGGCCAACCTACCAGAGTTCGAAGGAACTCTAGCAAACCTTTGAGTTCTTTGTAACTAAAATGCAACTCTGCTGTTAAGTTGTCTGGTCAGTCCCCTGAGGACTCACAGATGGGCCAGGCTCTGCACACAGCCCTCCTGACATGTCCTGAGACAGTAGCCCTGGTGAGCTCACCGAATCCTAAGACAACACCTTCTAAACCTTGTGAGTGTACTTCCTAGTTGACTTGTAGAATTTCTTTTGTTTTTTTTCAAATTTCTTTCTTCTTTTTTCTCTTAATTAGAGTAGATAAATTGAGTGCTGGCTTTTCAGAACTTTATTTCATCTGAAGAGGAATTAAAAGTAGGGTGATAAGACCTGATTAATCACACACAGTCCTCATGCCTATTCCCCGAGTGTAATATTAATCCTCTTAGTTGCAGAAGAGGGTCCTCCATGAAGCATAAATCTGCATACTTACACTTATACTAACACACACACACACAGAGCAGTGCACACACACAATGGTAAAGGTGTGGAATCATAAGCCAGATAAAAACTTACAGAGATTAGATTGGTTTAATTCATTCATGATTATTTATTGCATGATTCTGTGACTTTAGAGAGTCTTCCACTGACCCCCCAAACCCCATGAAAATCCCCAGGGGCCATTATTGTGCATTTGGTGGAGCATGGGGTTGCTTGGATTCAAAGCCTGGCATGAATAAGTACTTAGGGCTCTGTCCAGTCTTGTGAGTAATTGACATAGATGAGTGGGTGCTGATATATGGCCAAATAAATCCTAGCTTTTGTGGTTAAATGAAGATGGTGGTGGTCATTGTGCTGTGTGTTAGGCAATGTTTTATTTATTTGATATTTACATGTATTAACTGCTTTAATCTTTACAATAACTTTATGAGGTAGATATCAGATAAATAAATAGAGATACATAGAAGATAAATAACCTGCCTAAAGCATACAATTTTTATACTGGAGCATAAAGCATTAACCTGTATCTTATTGTTTTGGCAAAAAGATACTGCAGGAATACAGTGTCTCAAGTTCCTGGACTTTCTGGTTACTGCACAGACCACCAAAGCTCCCTTTAATTACACTGCCCATGTAATATATTATCCAAACTGAGATGCTTTTGAGAATAAAAAGAGAGTTATTAATAGTTACGTTGTGACAGGAGACATAAATGAAATGATAATGTGGGCCTACCAGGTCATATGGTTACCATATAGCTCAAAACAAGTCCCCCAAAGCTTGAACTATGCCTCAATTAAACCTACTGTAACAACAACAAAAATGAAAGGAAGGCATTTTATATGTCTTGTAGAAATAGCACACAAACACATGTGAAACCACAAAGTGGGTTGTAATAAACATGGCTCTGAAGGGCTGTGAAGATTCTGAGATGTTACCCCGCTTCCAAGCTGACAAATTAGCTTGCTGTGGATTCTGGGTGCTGGGGGGAACTGGTGACTCCAGTGTCGGAGACATAGGACTTCATTAATCACAGTACAGCAAGCAGCATAAACTTCATGCTTTTGTTGATTTTTTTCTTGTCCTCCCCATCCCAGGAGGTGACAAGATGCTCAGGTAGATGCTGCACAGAGTGGGTTTGCTTCACAGTCTTTAGTGCACAAGTTTTGGGGGAATTTTTCAAATCCAAACCATAATGGCCTCATAGTCAAATGCTGCTTCCAGACATGATTTGTTGACAGTGAGTGGAAAATCGAATCTGAATGTCTTAGACTGGAGCCAGGCTCTCCTCTTCTTCTTAGGCTCTATCTCTTTTACGTTTTCTTCTATGACATGGCTCATACAGGGGAATCCACTAACCCTAATATTCCTGGACTATGTGTGAGCTCTTTAGGGCAAAGACTGTACCTTGTTGCCCATGCTATCCCTGTGTCCATCCTGGAGCCTGGCATACTGGAACTATTCTAAATATGGGTGGCTGAAGAGGTTGGGAGAAATTACCTGGGCTAATTCATTCTAACTTAGTCCATGACTTTTGTCAGTCACTTGTTTTCTTCTGAAATCTCAGTTTTTTTCATCTGTGAAATGAAGGGATTTAATCAGTTATCTTCAAATATCTCCTCAAGATATAGAAGTCTACAAGTGTGTTACAATTACAATTATGAATTCCTATTTTGTGTTGGGTAAGAAACATGAGCTTCCCTTTAAGGAGTTTTACTGCCACGTTGGAAAATGCATTATAAATGCCAAAAAATGACAATGAGCTAGGATTAATCCCTAAATAACAGACAGGGTATGTGATAGAGCCATTCATCCACTGAGTATTTATGGAGTACAGACCACTTATGAACAGGATCAGTTCTGGGTACTGAAGTGGCCAGAGCCAGGGGAAAGAGCTGGTGAGGGCATGACAGTATGACCTTGGGAACATTATTTAACCCTCTTAAGTTTTAATTTCCATATATGTAAAATGGGGATTAAATAAAGAGCTATGAGGAAGGTTGGGTGATTCAGTGAGTTTGAAACACATGGGGTGTTAAGTGTTTACTAGAGAAATAAATATAATACAAGATATACAAGTATATAAGAATTTACAAGACTGGCTTCCAACGCCCCCCCACAGAGTTGAATGTGGAAGAATGCAGAGGGTCTGTCTGCCTACTGGAAAAAGAAACCAAAAGATCCAGCCAAAGGCCTGGAGCTCACTGCAGTGTCCCATGTGAGTCTGTATCAGGAGGCCAATGGATCTATTGTGAAAAGCTAAAGAGGCTACCCTGAAAGGCTGATGGATCTGGACCGGAAGCTGAAGAGTCTGCACTGGAAGCCAGGAGATGACATCCAAGGTGAAGGTGAAGACTGGAGCTCCTCTGAAGAAACAGAAGCAGATCCATCCTTCCTCAGTTCCTCTTTATACCATCCAGGCAACAAGCCGCCCTAGGGAGAGTCTTCCACTTAGGGTGTGGAATTGTTAAGCCAATTTAGTGGAGCTTCTCTTACTCGAGTCAACACAATCAATTCATCATCACATGGGGTAAATTGAAAGTGAGACAAATACTAGTTGGCATTGTTACTAAGTTTGTTTGGCTATTCATTCTTCATGCTTAGCATCAAGCAACTGAATGTTAATTGTATTAATGCATTTTGTGTTGCTATAACAAATACCTGAAGGGCCAGGATGTAGCTCAGCAGCACTGTGCCTGCCTGGCAAGGGCAAGGTCCTGAGTTCAATCCCCAGAACCAAAAAAAAAAAAAAAAAA
>NW_004624862.1:4409055-4446574 GCF_000247695.1 Heterocephalus glaber | reverse complement strand
ATTTTAGCCTGAAAGTTTTCAGTTTTTGACCATTTAGTATGATGTTGGCTGTTGGTTTTTCATAGATAGCCTTAACCAGGTTGAGATAAAGACCTTCTATTCCAATTTTCTGTAGGGTTTTTATCATGAATGGATGTTGGACTTTGTCGAATGCTTTTTCTGCATCTATTGAGTTGATCATATGGTTTTTGTCCTTGGCTCTGTTAATATCATGTATTAAATTTATTGATTTATGGATGTTGAACCATCCTTGCATCCCTGGGATAAATCTGACTTGGTCAGGGTGTATGATTTTCTTGATGACCCTCTGTATTGTGTTTGCCAGTATCTTGTTGAGGATTTTTGCATCTATGTTCATTAGGGAGATTGGCCTGTAGTCCTCCTTTTTGGTTGGTTCTTTCCCTGATTTTGGAATCAAAGTAACACTTGCTTCCAGGAATGAATTTGGAAGTATCGCTTCCCTTTCAATTTCATTGAAGAGTTTAAAGAGTAGTGTAAATAGTTCTTCTCTAAATGTCTTCTAGAATTCAGCAGTGAAGCCATGAGGATCTGGGCTTTTCTTTGTTGGTAAATTTTTAATTATGTGTTCAATTTCACTGATTGTAATTGGGGTGTTTAGAATTTTTATATCTTCTTCATTCAACTTTGGTAATTCATGTGTAACAAGAAATCTGTCCATTTCTTCTGTGTTTTCCATTTTATTAGAGTACAGCATCTTGAAGTAGGTATTGATGGTCCTCTGGATTTCTGCTGGATCTGTTGTGACTTCACCATTTTCATTCCTAATTGCATGGATTTGAGCCTTTCCTTTCCTTTTTTTTGATAAGGTTGGCTAAGGGTTTATTGATTTTATTTATTCTTTTGAAAAACCAACTCTTTGATTCATTGATTTTTTGGTATCATTCTCTTAGTCTGCATTGCATTGATTTCTGCTCTGATCTTTATAATTTCCTCCCTTGTATGAACTTTGGGTTTGTCTTGCTCTTCTTTTTCTAGGAGCTTAATATTCAGCATTAGGTTGTTTATTTGAGCTTGCTCTGTTTTCTGAGTGTGGGCATTCATTGCTATGAATTTCCCTCATAAAACTGCTTTCATTGTGTCCCATAGATTCCTGTATGTTGTACTGGCATTATTTACTTGTAGATGCTGTCTAATTTCTTCTTTAATTTCCTCTGTGACCCATTGGTTGTTCAGGAGAGTGTCATTCAATTTCCATGTATTTGTGAAGTTCTTGTGGTTTCTTATGCTATTGATCTCTAATTTAATTACACTATGATATGATAATATACAGGGGATAACTTCAGTTCCTTTGCATTTACTTAAACATGTTCTAGGAGCTAGTGTGTGGTCTATTTTGGAGAATGACACATGTGCAGCTGAAAAGAATGCATATTCTGATTTTGTGGGGTGGAACACTCTGTAGACAACTATTAAGTCCATTTCTTCAAAAGCTTGGTTCAGTTACAGTATTTCATTGTTGATTTTTTGTCTAGGTGATCTGCCTATTTGTGACAATGGGGTATTGAGGTCCCCCACTGCAACTGTATTAGTGCTTATTTGGTTTTTTATGTCCCTTAATATTTGTTTTGTATAGTTGGGGACATTAGTGTTTGGTGCATATATATTTATGATTGTCATCTCTTCCTCTTGGATTGTTCCCTTTACAAGAATGTAGTGACCTTCTTTGTCTCTCTTAATTAGTTTTCATATGAAATTTACTTTGTCTGCAAATAAAATAGCTACCCCTGCTTTTTTCCAGGTTCCTGTTGCATGGAGAACTGTTTTCCATCCTTTTACTTTCAGTCTATGAGTTTCTTTTTGAACTAGGTGCATTTCTTATATACAGCATATTGTTGGATTTTGCTTCATAATCCATTCTGCCAGTCTGTTTCTCTTGATTGGTGAACTGAGGCCATTAACATTGACGGTTATAACTGATATGTATTGACTTGTCATTGTCACATTATTTTTCTGTTGTTGACTCTTTTTAATTTTTCCCCCATCCCTTTAATTTCTTGCCTTTCCAGATGGATTTGCTCTGTTGGGCCTCATGGAGCTGTGACCTTCATTGTCTTTTTCTAGGATATTTTTTAGAATTGTTTTGAGTGCTGTTTTTGTATTCATGAAGTTTCTAGATTTTTTTTATCATAGAAGTATCTTATTTCCCCATCAATTTTGAAAGATAATTTTGCAGGATACATCAGTCTAGGTTGGAAGTTGTTTTCTTTTAGGGCTTGAAATACCTCACTCCAGGCTCTCCTTGACTTGAGGGTTTGTGTTGAAAAGTCTGCTGTGATTCTGATGGGTGGTCCTTTGCATATGATTTGTTTCTTTTCTCTAACTGCTCGTAGTATTTTGTTCTTCTGTTGGCTTTCCGGGATCTTGATTATTATATATCTAGGTGTAGATTTTTTTTTGATCATGGCTAGTTGGTGTCCTATATGCCTCACTTATCTGTATGTCAAATTCTTTTGCTCTGGTTGGGATTTTTTCTGTCATTAATTCTGTGAACATTTTTTAATGTCATTTGTACTTTCTCATGTTTTTTTATGGACTCCTATCAGTCTTGTATTATTCGTCTTTGTGTGATGTAGGAGCTGTTGGGTTGATTTCTCATGGTCCCATACTATTTTTAAGAGATCTCTCTTTTCACAGTCACTGACTGCCATCCTGACTTCTGTATCTAATATTCTGTCTTCATATTGGCTCAGTCTACTGTTTATACTTTCAATAGTTTTTAATCTTCTGGATATCTGTTTGAATCTGTTTCATGGATTCCATTTCTTTCCTATGTTGGGTGTTCATGGTTTCCATTTCTTTCCTATGCTGGGCATTCATGGCTTCCATCATGGCATGGTCCTGAACTCATCTATTTTTTTATCTGTTTCTGTTCTAGAGTCTCTAATCATGTCTTTCATTCTGCTCACCATCTTTATAGTTATCTGGGAAATTATTTCTGTTTTGAATTTTTCTAGAGCCTCATTTATCTGTTATTTTTACTTCCTGTGCTATCAGTTCAGGGTGTCTAGGTGGTTGATTATCAGAATTTTCTACCTCGTTTCCCCCAGAATTTCCCTTTGGTGAGCTGGAAGTCTGGGATTGTGCCTTGCTTAAATGTGTTCTCTTTTCTATTTCTGTTGTTGGTGCCGTCCTTGATTTAATTCCTGGGTTGATACTTCAATATTGCTTATTGTAAGTATCTTTGTTGCTTGTATTTAGAACCCTTATGGAATGATTGCTTCTCAGAAACGTTTCTTAGATATAGCTGGTTTTGAGTCTCTAATGACTCTGAGGGTGTCTCATTTTCATTACACCAGGAAGGACAACTGATTAGATCAATCACAGCACCTTAGCCCAAGTGATACAATCAGCAACAACAATAGTATCAAGCACAGCTTAGAAAATGACAATTTTTGATAGTTATTAATCTATTACCTTTAACTGTGTGAATTAAATCAAATTGAGGACCAGCCCAAAATATGTTTATAGTGAATAAGCTCTTCAATATAGCAACTTTACCCTTTGGGATAGGGACTTAGAAGGAGTTGGGGAGGGAGGGATAGGTAGAAGGATAGGGAAAGGTCAGAATTGAGGCCAGAGGACACAGGAAGATCAGGCAAACTCTAGGGAACTGTTGAAGAGAAGAGGAGAAAACAGAGTGAAAGAACAAAGACAAGAACAAAACAACCTAACAGCAATAGGGAAGCTAGAACTATATTCACTTTCCTTTGAAACTAATGACAATTGAGAGAAGGAAAAAGAGAGAAGAAAAAGAAAGAAGAAATCTGAGTTAGGGAAGGAACAGGAACAAAAAGGGAGATGAAGAACAATGTGGGAGAGTGAGAGAGCAAGAGTGAGAGAAAGAGAGAAAGAAAAGTAAAAAGGAAAAAGAAGAAAAAAATTTGAAAAGAGCAGAAAAAATAAAAATTAAAAATAAGAGAGAAAAATAATTTTGAAAATAAAAAATAAAAATGAAGAGCTCCTTCAGGGTATGTCTCTGCTGTTACAATAGACAATGTGGACTGCAAGGTACAGATCTAAGTCAATTAGTCTCAGCAAGCCAGCAGCAGATCCCTGAGATTCAGGCTGGGTTCTGGCTGCAAGGCCCAAGTTGAGCTCCCTGTCCTCCTGCAGGGTTGAACTCTGCAAGGTTCTACTGCACATGCCAGCTGCCCTTCCCCTGAAGATAGTCCAGGTTCCAATGGGAGGTGGTGATCCCTCCAATTTACCAGCTATGGTGGTCTGGTGTGCCTTTATTGCAGAGATTCTCTTCACTTTTCCAGTGGGCTTCAGTTTTCGTCAAGGAGCCTGAGACAGGCTCTCTCTGTTGTTCACCTCTGCTTTATACTCTGGAGCTCAGGACAATGGCCTTTATGACCCCCCTGTGCCTCTGCGGTGTGGATCCAGGTAGAGGCACAGCCAGGAGGCCAGAGTGAGGGTTGGGGTGAGGCCGCTGGTGTGGTGCTGCAGGCACCTGTGGGGCTCCGCTGCTCCTCACCGGTGCGCTCCTGGCTGGGAGGCCCGGATGGGAGCGGGGGAGTGCCGATGCCTCCACGAGGCTCTGCTCCTCACTGCTTGATCTCCAATCTTATCCCTTTGTTCTCCCCAGTGTGCCTCCTGGTCCCAAGAACAGTTTTTCTAAAAGTTAAATCTGACCTCGTTGCACTCCCGCTTAAAATACTCAATCGTTTCTCTTTGCTTTGGTGAAAAGTTCAAGCTCCTTCATGCACTCTGCAAGTTCCTGCATGGGTGTCGCTGCCTTCTGCCTACCTTTAGCTGCAGGTCCTCTCTGCATGTGCTTCTCTGGATAGTACCAAGCTGCTTTCAGCTACCTTGTGTTCGTCAGTTTTCCAGCAGTGTACTAAAATGCCTGAGGTGATCCGCTTTACAAGAGAAAAGGCTGATTTTGGTTCACAGTTTTGGAGGTTGTAGTCCATAGTCTTCTGGGCTGGTCTGAGGCAGCTCATCACACAGGGAGAACATAGTAGAGAAAATGGTTCACTTCATGACAACAGAGGAAGGGGGTGGGAAGGGAGGCCCTGTCACCTTCAAGTGGACACCCTCGATGACAAGAAGACCTCCCACTAGGCCACACCTCTTGAAGATTTCACCACCTCTCAGTAGCACCAGGCTGGGCACTAGGCCTTTACTACATAGACTTTTGGAGGGACATTTCAGATTCAAACTATAGCACACCCCCTTCATCTTTTTTGGACTAAAATTCCACTGTCAGGCACATATGACCAAAGGGTCAAGGATTTAACTTGAGGGAAGCAAGTGACAGTGTGCTTGGGGAGCCCAAAGACAATGTCTTCTTGGTGTCCAGCATAGGCCTGATGTGGTAAGATCTCTACCGAGGGAAGAGAGAATGCTGGCCACCCCTGTGAAGAGAGGGAAGCAGGCTGATCCCTGGGACCTTGGGAAGAAAGGATAGAGTCTCTGAAGAGTCAGAGGCCTGACAACATAAGAAGGCCCTGCCGTCTTCTCAGGGGATTTTTGAGCTGCTGCACCCTTCATCTGGTCTGCCCTGGAGTGGAGGGAGCTGATCTCAGCCCAGGGCTCCCTTCCTGTGCACAGCAGGTCTGGTTTTCTGTGAGGCTTCAACATCAGGGAAACTGCACATCTACACAAAGGCTCTCACTTTATGAGTCGTGCACAGAAATTGCTTCCATTTTCTATTAGGTATCAGATTATATGTCCTCTGTGAGATGCACAGGGGACATCTGGGTTTGCATCTTATGTAGATGACAGAGTTTAAAGAGCAGTTAAAATCTGGAGTGATGGTATACTCTGACTTTCCAAGGGGCCTGTATTAAATGCTCATGTGCTAAGTTTTTAAAGAGAAAAACTGTTTTGTGTGGAGCTCTAAAGAAAAGAGTATGAACTTCAGAGCTCAGATTTCAGTGTTCTGCTCATTGGTGTGTGACCACAGGCAGAAAGCCTCCTCTTTCTAGATCTTAGTGGTAGTGTCTGAAAAATGAGGTCACTGGTTAGAAGAAGAATCCTTTGAGTGTTTAAATTCTTGGGGACTGTAATTAACTCCATATTTTTCTCATCTATAAGATGGAGTTAACACTAGCAGCTACCACTATTGTTGCTTTGCATAAGAATTAAAGTACTCTACATTGTTATAAACATTATAAGAATGTGCTTCTGTGTTTTCCATCAGACCATTCTGGGGAGCGATGAAGAAAAGCCCAAATCTGTTTCAAGTTCAGATTTGGGAAAGAGGGAGTTAGGATGCTTTTGGCAGCAAGTAACAGCAGACAATTCAAGTTGTTTAAGTAATAAGGAAATGTATCATTGCATGTATCAAGATGTTTAGACTAAGGAAGGTTCTAGTGCTGGTTGTTCGATGTTTCAATGACTTTATCAAAGAACCCAAAATGATTCTCAGCAGCCCCCATAGCATAGCCTCATTCATCTTTCACTGGCTAGAGATACAGTGGTATCTCGGTTCACAAACTTAATTCTTTCTATGGTTCTGGTCCAATTTGGTTTGAGACCAGAACCAAATCAAGTTTCCCACTATGTTCAACATTGAACTGAACCATTGAATTGATTGGGGAGGCTACATAATGTACAGAGAGAAACACAGTATCCTTGCAATCAATGATCTTGGGTTCAGATTTGGCATTCTGCAACCAGACACTGGAGCATGGGCAGGTATCTGGTGATGTGTTTAGTAAAAAAAATGCAAATCAAAATAATCATGAGATATCACTAAATACCATGCATAAGTGTTGGGACAATTACAACTTTCATGCATTGTTGTTGAGAATGTAAATTGAGATGTACTGAATGACTGATGGCCTATGACTAAGTGAAATAAGTGGTTATGACCATCAAAAGACACCTGCAAGAATGTTCAAGACAGAGCTGGAGATTTAGCTCCGTGGTTCTGCTGCCTGTCTACCTGTCTCACAAGCACAAGGTCCCGAGTTCGATCCCCGGTACCAAAAAAATAAAAAATGTTCATGACAGCATTGTTTCTGGAGCCCAAACTGCACTCAACCCACATGCCCCTTGCAGGAGCATGAATAGGTACCCTGAAGTAGGGCAGACATGGCGATGTGCTGACCTGATCCTCTTCGAGGTGACACTTGTTGTCCAGCTGCTGGAAATGCTGTCAGCAGACAACCTTTATGTTGGTGGCCCCTGTCGGGGTTGCCCGAGGTTGCCCAGACTAACAAAGGACCACTGAGACAGGCCCCCGTAGCCTCACAGTCTCTGGGGTTCAGGCGAAGTGGTTCCTGGGCCTGCACTGAGCTCTTGCCTTCTCCCTGTTCTGGATCCAATTTCTGTTCCTCCCTGCTAATCTCCATCTCAGAGTTGGCTTTCCAGAGCTCAGGCCTGCAGTGTGGGGTGTTCACACAACTGAACAGAGTGCAGCAATAGAAAGAATAAACCATCATCCATGGGTCCATGGGTGGATATCAACTGAAAAAAGCCAGATATGAAAGATTTAAAAGAACATACAGTGTAGGAGTCCATCTAAAGGAAGGGGAAAAGCAGACAAATCACAGTGAAGGAGGTCAGAGAAGTGGTGACCCTGGGAATTAGGGGCCCTTTTGTGGGGCTGGAATAGCTGATACCTTGAGTAGAGGGCAGCTGTCCCTCTGTCATATTCTTACACATATATGTATACATGTATGTATGTATACACGTTCATATTTGATATTTATTGGGCTGTACATTTTGATTTGTCTACTTCATTTGTATACTCAATAAAAATAGTGAAATAAACACTCAAGTTAAATAATAAAAGCCATATTATATTGTAATTTCCTAGGTCTGTTGCTAGTGTATAGGATGTAGCCCACTCTTCTGGGGGTGTCTGTGGGGGTGTTTCCAGATGAGAGTAACCTTTGAAATGGTAAACTGAGAAAATGGGTTCCCTCTCTAATGTAGGCGGGCCTCATCCAACCAATTGAAGGTCTGAATAGAAGAAAATAAACAAACCCTCCTTCCAGTAACAGTGAACTCCATCCTAGTAGGGAACACAGGTGACTACAATACAGTGAGTTTTTAATTATTTCATTATGTTTTGAGGTATAACTTAGTGCAGTTACTGTGCCTGACTCATTTAAAAAATTTTTTTAACCAGTACATGTTTGCAGTACATAATGACTACATTCATCTCGGGGAATGAGTACACCTGCATAACAAATCTCAATTCTTTTTCATTCCATTCTCCTCTTCTCCCTCTGTCTTTGGATCCCCTTTCCATTTGAGAAAGATCTGTCTCTCTACTTCCTATTATGTTTTATTTTGCTCTTTATTTATAATTTGGATTTCTCATATAAGAGAAACTATGATATTTAATCATCCATTTCATACAAATGACTCAAGTTTATCTTTCCTTATGGCAGAGTGGTTCTCCATAGAATTTAAATACCACATTTTCTTTATCTATTGTTCTGTTAATGGACATGTAGGCCACTTTCAAGATTCAGCTGTTATGGATGGTGCTGCTAGAAATATGAGTATGCATGTATAACTGTAATATGATGTCCTTAACTCTTTCAGGAAGACAGCTTGAAGGGGAATAGCTGGGTCAAATGGAATTTCTAGTTTTAGTTTTTTGAGGAATCTCTACAACTGATTTCCAAAGTGGTTGTGCTAGTTTACATTCCCACCAGCAATGAAGAAGGATCTTTTCTTCTCTGCAGCCTCGCCAGCATTTGTTATCATTTGATTTCTTGATGATAGCTTGCTGGGGTTAAATGGGACCTCAGTGTTGTTTTAATTTGCATTTCTTTAATGACTAGTGATGTTGAAAGTTTCTTCATATATTTATTGGCCATTTATACTTCTTCAGTGAGTGTTTATTTTTGATTGGGTCTTTCATTTTAGGGAGTCTAACTTTTTGAGTACTTTATATATTCTAGATACTAGTCCTTTGCCTGGGAAGTAGTTGGCAAAATTTTTCCCATTTTGTAGGTTGTCTTTTCACTCTGTTGGTTGTATCTTTTGCTGTGCAGAAGCTTTAAAACTTGATATGATCCCATTTGTTGACTCTTGGTACTATTTCCTGTGGAACTAGGTTTCTTTTCAGAAAGTCCTTACCTACATCTATGACTTTATCTATGACTGTACCTATTTTGTCATCCAGCAGGTTAAGTGTTTATGTTTTAACATTTAGTTCTTTGATCCATTTTGATTTTAGTTTAGTATATGATGAAAGATATGAGTCAAGATTCAATCTTCTGCATGTAGATAGCCTGGCTTATTTTTGAATTAATAAATTGTCCTTCTGGTCAACTGTTCATCTGTTGGGTAGATGTGGTTGAATTGGTCCACTCTATAAACTTCATCTTAATACAGAAGGAAAATAAGGCAAATAGCAAATCATTCATGGGCATGTTGTGCAAGTGGAATAAGTTCATTGATGAAAATTGTTCTGAACAATCTAAACTGCTGTCCAAGTTCATGGGAAGGTGCTGAACTTGAACTGACAGAGATACAACCAAGCTCTACCAAGCATCACCTATGGGACCTTGGATGCTTACTTGATACCTGGGAGCCTCAGCTTCTTTTTAGTAAAATAAAGACAAAGAAATATGTACCTCCTTGGGCTAGGGTGACGCCAGAGTTTTGGCAGACTGTGCAATGGGTGTGAGCTTGTGTCATCACGGGAAGAATGTTCTTTGGCGTGACCTCCTCCTTCAAAATATCAACTCTCCATTTTCTTCCCTTTATCTCTTCTCTGTCTTCTCTAGGATCCTGGATCTGGGATCCGGTCATTTACTACTGTCAATAAGTTTCCTCAAATTGCAGCTGGCTTCCTACAAAAGAGATGACCCCATCTAGTAGCCCTCATCTTGAATTCAGGAAAGCTGAGCATCCTACTTTTCCTAGAGCCAAAACAGAGATGCTAATTGGCTTCTGGTGAAATGTCTGGCTTCTCCTCCAAGGGTAGGTTGGGAAGGAGCTGTCCTGCAGAAGGGGTGGGGCATAGGTCCTCTCTGGAAGCATTTCCTGGCCTGGTGGCCTGGAGGGCAGGACACAGTCCCAGAGTTCACTTCTCATCCTTGCAGGCTGGTTGAGAAAGTGGCCAGAGAAGGAGGCAGATTCCAAGGGCAAGCTGAAGGTCTCAAGACAAGGAGGCACCAGGAGACCACTAGGTAAAAGCAAAAGCTGTCTTTGTCTGTGACCGGCTGTGTTTCCTCATTACTCTAGACTTCAGTAAGACCAATGATGGGGACTGCACTCTCAGGAAGGGTTTGTTCTGCTCTGCATCTTGGACTCCAAGAAGTGGACTCAGTACAGTAGACACAGAACAAAGTAAATTTAAATCCAGCTCTGTCGTTTTGGTGCTCTATTGTCTTCAGCAAAGGATACCACTTCTCTGACCTTTGGGTATTATCTGCAAGGGGGATGCTACTGATGACAGAGGGTTGCTTTACATAGGAGCTCACTAAACAACAGTCCCTGTGGTGGCTAGACTCATATGGCAATGTGACTGGGCCACGAGGGCCTTAGACACCCAGGTAAATATTTTTCTGGGGATGTCTATGAAGGTAATTCCAGATGAGATTCCATCTGAGTCTGCAGACTGAGCAAAGCAGATTGCTCTCTCCCCATGTGTGGCCTCAGTGGATCAGCTGGAAGCCCGAATAGAACAGAAAGGCTGTACCCCTGTGAGAAGAGGATATTTCTCCTGCTAAGGGCCTTCCAGCTGGAGGACATACGTTTTCACGCTTTTTTCTTCTTTTTTTTTGTGGTACTAGGGATTGAACCCAGGGCATCTGCCCTGAGCTACATCCTCACCCCTTTTCTGTTTTTTATTTTGAGACAAGGTCTTGCTAAATTTATAAATTGACCAGGCTGGACTTGAGCTTGCAATCCTCCTGCCTCAGCTTACCAGAGTGCTGGAATAACAGGTGTACATCAGCACACTTGCTCCTTCCCTACTTCTGTACACACACACACACACACACACACACACATACACTATTAGTTCTCTGGGGGACCCAGGCTAATACAGTTTTCTGCCCGTCTGCCTTGCCACTTTTTTAGGAAAATCATCATGTTTTTCTTTCACACACAGGTCAGCTCTTATTCTCTACTCTTAAATAAGGCAATGGCTATTCACAGAGAGCAAAAAGTCTCCAGCACTAGAATACATTTCATTTCTCTGATTTCTGTTATCTCAAGTTATCCTAATTATTATTTAAAATCATTTCAACACAACTTACCTGAGTGACAAATAAAGCAGAAATGGTTCCCTCCTCCTCCTCCTTCTGTTTTAAATAAGCAGAATTATTGAGGCATATCTGACATTTAACAACCTACTTAGTTGAAGTGTACAAACTGATGGAGTTTGAGATATACACAAGCACTTCACCACACCCATATTGACTGGAATCTATCTCCCTCCACACCCTCATGCTTCACTGTAATCTACTCCCAACCTCTACCATGCCTCTTTCCCAGACCACCTCCACTGATCTGTTTCCTTTTTTACAGTAGCCAAGAAAACTGAGGACCAGAAAGTAGTGACAGACCACGTCCATGTCAGGGCTGATACTCAGTGTGCTGACACCAGTCCCGTGTTCGCCCTGGGAAACCAGCTGCCCATGGCTGCAGATGGAAGGAAAGAGGACTCTTTACTGAGTGCCTGCCATGTGCCAGACCCTAGGGCTCACAGGCAGCAGGCTCAGTGCTCCCACTGGCTTTGGGTGCCTTCTGTCCAGTGAATGCTCACATCCATCCCCAACCTCTTCCTAAGCTCACAGATCCAAGTGTTTCCTTGAGCCCCCTACCTCACCTACCTAAACAACAGTTTATGTGTTATAAACTGAACTCACCCATCCCACTGCTTTTTTTTTTACAACATCCCCACCCCCCAATCTGGTATCCACCAGTCTTTTCATTCAAGTCAAAAATTTTGAGTCAACTCTGATCTTCCTGTCCCCTTACTTATGATAGCACTGTTGACTCTTTGCAAGAATCCCGTCTTACCCATTGCCATCACCCTGGCCCTGCCACCACCTTCTCCCAGTTGATGTCCTGACTTTTGTCTTGCTTTGCCCTTTATGATCCTTTCTCTGCAGATCAGCTAGTGGTTTTAAAACAGATTAGACCATGAAATCCCCTCCTAAAATTACCCCCAATAGCTTTCCCACATGCCACCTTCTTACTCAGCTCATGAAATTCGGTGTGACCTGGTACCTCTGTGAAATGATGCTATGCTCCCACCTTCATCTGACCTTATTGCTTGAACACACTAAGTACCACGTTAGTAGTTCTGCAAGCTTTATTCTCTGCCTAGAACATACTACTCATTTCAACATGCTTAATTCTATTTTCTCCTAAGGAACGGGACATGTGCTATCTCCCTCTGAGATTGTCTTCTTTGATTACTTGTACATTGCCTGTCTTTGCTCTTGAGCAGGAGCCTCATGTGTCTCACTTATGGACCTGTTTACTGCTAAGTCTCCAGCACTCAGAAACATAACTGGCATAGACTAAATGCCCAATAACTCTTCATTGAATAAATGATCAAACAACAAACATCTTAGTCAGCATAGTTATTAACCATCTTTACAGTCAAATACTTCTTACTGCTCTATAAAAAAATCAATGAAGTCTTCCTAATTCCCCCCCCCCCGCAGTATTTTACTTGGCTTTATGTTCTTCACAGTGATAAAATCTTTAAATGTTTTAATTTCTTCATTTTTCTACTCCTTCCTGGGATCTGCCCCTGCCACCTTCCCCCATACACATACCTCCTTGGTTCTGTTGAGTAAATTCAGAACATTGGTCCTATTATCCCAGATTTTCTTACAATATACCTCTTCCGTTTCAATAATCCTTACTTAACTCATTACAATTCCTGGTCAGGGATTCATGATTCTTTCAGATTTAACCATAAAATACTACAAGATTTATTGCTCACCATTCTTTCTTGTACTCTACCTTGAGAGTTTTGTTGTAATTTAATTTTCACTTGGTTAGAGTTCTTCCTTGAGTAACTTCCTCAGTTGAAGAAGGGTTGCCTTCACACCCATTGGCTTTTTTTCCTTTGGTACCGCGGTCCTTGCGCTTGCGCAGCAGGTGTTGAAACCACTGAGCTAAATCCCTGACCACACCCATTGGCTTTTGCATTACTGGAATAGACTAACTCATGTTTCAGGAATCACGAATCAACATCCGCTCTTCCAAAGAAGTCTCTTGTTTTTTGCACGCAAACTTCGCTGCTGGTCCTCAGGGACTCGACAGGGAAGCTGCCCTCCACGTGACAGCTCTGTGCTGGAGTCTGTGTCAACACCAACTGGCCAGATCACAACTAAACGGGGGAGAGAGTGCCGGGAAGTCCACTACTATCAAACGTTTCTGCCCCCAGGTAACGCACTTGTTTTCCTTTGCATTTCATTGGCCCAAGAATGTCACGTGACTGTGCCCGGCTGCCCTGGGACAGAGCACAGGGATATCCTCTGCAAGTCTGAAAGGCAGCGAGCTGGAGTTGTTTGTGAGAATCACTAGTGTCTACCTCATCCTTCCTATCTGGGTAGAACATGGTTTGATTTTAGCATTGTCATCACACACCCTTTCTCTGGTGTGAAGCACTGTTTGTCCCATGTCTGGGGTCAACAGTAGGGACTGGTGGCAAGTCCATTAGTGCAGGAATAGCCCCTAAAGCAAGGATGGGCAGGTAGGCAAAGGTATGGTGGAGATGTGGATTTCTGATGCTGGTGCTAGTGCTCATCTCCTTGCCCACATCTATTGCTTGAATTTCTGTTTTGATAGCTAGCAAGGTTGTTTTTCCAGCCAAGAAGTATGAGAAGCAAAAGCTTTTTATGGTTAACTCATTCACTCCTTACCACAGCCCTGCACTATTCTCTTCAGTTCATAAGTGGGCGACCGGGGTACAAGGAGAGGAGTTGAGTTAGAAGGCAGAAGGGGTGTGCAAATGGTCTGGGCAACTCCAGTGTCCACATGCATGCAGTGTACCACTGGCCTGTGCTCCTCTCCAGCGCTTGCTTCTGAATTTTCAGTTGACTTCTGAATAGTGAGCAGGATTTCAGTAGCAAAGGAGAAAGGGAGGACCGTCCAATGTGAGATGCCAGCACATGAGCAGGATGGGGGCAGGGGTAAATGGGAAGGGGAAGCGGTCCCCTGTGATTGGATTATAAACTCTGCAAGGTGTTGTAGGGAGAGATGAGATTTGAAAGTCAAATTAATACCAGGTAGAGAAGGGTCCCATAACTTCCAAGCCCTGAGATCTCAGGCAAGCTACTTGACTTCTCTGAATCTTAGTCTTCTGGTCTAGAAAATGGGCATAGATTGCCCTTTGTGGCTCTGTGTGTGTGTGTGCGAGTGCACTCTTATGCCCAAGTGACTGTGTATGTGTGTTAAGCAACTAGCAAGTGCTTAATGAAATTTAATGCCCTGACCCTTACTTTTCAGTTGCTGACAGCTGGCTGGCTGGGGAAGGGAGGGAGCTAAGGGCGGGTGTCACGGGGCTGGCCATGTGTCAGCAGCTCCTGAAACCCAGGTTTCTCCCAGTCAGTCTCACCATCTCCTTCAACATTTGAGCGATCGGCCTCAGGACCATTTGGTGTTAATTACAGCAACCCAGGCTGCTCTGTGTGAAGGAAATCGTCCCTCATTTCTCTCATTAAAATAAAATATGACCTATTTTTATGCCTGCGTATTTTGTTGCCGAGATTACGAGAATCATCCTTTCTGTTTATACAGAACGAAGAAACGTTACACCGGGAGGCCGCTGGGCCCCCAAGCCTGGGGAATAGAAAGCAGATGTTGTCCTCGATGCGTAAGCCCTCGCAGTCTCGCTGCAGCCTCCTGTGCTGTGTCTTCGTGGAAGAAGTGCAATCCTCATTTCAGACTCCACAAAGCAAAGGGACTGCAGGAGAAAAAGCTCATGGGCTAGAGTGCTTTACCAGGTGCCAGCCCCCTAAACAGATTTCCCCTTACTTCTCCCCAGAAGCTGCAAGAGCAGTCAGTATTAATCCCTTTTTTATTGTACACTTTTAAGGTGTACAATATGATGTTGTGACATACATGTATGTTGTGAAATGATCACTATAGTCAGGGAAATTAACAGATCCATTGCCTTCTGTAGTGTGTGCGTGTGTGTGTGTGTGTGTCTGTGTGTGTGTGTGTGATAAGAGCATCTAAACTCCACTCTTAGCAAATTCCAAGTAACGTTGACAGTCTGGAGTTACCAGCTATTGTCCGTATGCAGTACATAGATCTCTAGAATTCATCCTACATAGCTAAGATTTTGTACTCCGGACCTGTGAATCCTTTCTTAGTCTCAGTTCCTTTAAACCAAGGATGTCCAAGCCTTCCTGTTGACCTGTGATGTGGGGAACAAAACCAGTGTTCATAAGAGATACCACCACTGACCTTTGTGTACAGCCTGCAGGGCCACAGAGCTCTCATACTTGTCCTAGTGACTCCCCACAAAGCGTCTGTGATAGGTGGGGCTTGGGGAGTGGAGCAAAGTCAGTTGAATGAGAAGTAGTGGGGACTTGGAGATATTTAAATGGAGAATGGACAGTGCAAGATGTGTGGGTTTGAAGGATCAGGTTGGTACCTGTCTGGAGAATGGGCAGAGGGGAAGTGAGAGGTGAGAGTGGGAAGAAAATCCACCCTAAGTCCTCTCATTGTCCCTTCTGAGCCCTGGCTAACGGGTGCATCCCAAGTTTCCTGAGTTCTCCTTGGCAGGGGTTGACAAACGTTTGCTTTAAAAGACCAAATAGTCGATATTTTAGAGTTGTGATGGATGTGGTTTCTGTTGCAGATAGTCAACAAGACCACAGCAGCAGCCAAAGACAATATGTAAAGGAGAGGGCGTGAGTGGGAGAAACAACTTTATTTACAAAAACAAGAGTTGGCTGGCAACCTCTACCCTGTGGCAATGTACTTTTGTTTGACATATATTGTTTGCTATCGATCAGACCCCAGGCTCTGTGAAATCGCATGCTGATTTATGAATTTTTGTCTGATTGAAATGCAAATAATTTATGTTTGGTAGAAAAAATAACTCCAAAGGGTATGATTTTATTATCTTCAAGGACATTAACCGGTTTTATATCTAACAAGAAATCTTATTCCAAATTCTTTCTGCAGTGCTTACATAATATACTCTCAAATACTCTCCAAACCAGCTTTACCATCTGGCTGGTTCCCTCATTAATGAGTTAAATAAATCTTTAACACATGTTCGTTTGTTATTTGTACAACTGTCATTTTAATTGTAACCTTCCGAAAGTTATACTTTACTTTCCAGGAGGAGAGATTCAGGATAAGGCTTGTGGAGTTGTCCGGGAAAGATATTAGGGTGGAAGAGCCAGAGAGACTTGGTTGGGATTTGAGGAGCGATGACACAGAGATGTAGAAAAGGGTGGAGAATGAATGATTCCCAAGACTAGCTTGATATGATGATTAGTAAACGACATTACTGTTCACAGAGCCATGGAATATTGTCCCATAAAAATGGAGAGTTTATGGCACCTTCAGTAACCTGTGATATAACTGAAGTTCTCCCAGGGGTGAGCTTTCTTGATCAGTCCAGATGTCCTCAGATCTGTCTGAACTGGAACATTACTCTTTCAGGCCTTCTTTCACAGCACCTTTTTAGAAAAAGTATGCTTTATCTTGTTTTATTCTCACTCCTTCTAGGAATGCTGTCTGAGTTTCCTTAATAACTCTGTTTTGATGAGGAAGGAAGTCTGATGAATTAGCCAATAATCTAGAACCCAGAATGTGGACTTCTTGAGACCTGGTCCAGTGATATTTTGCAAATAATCTCAGTGCTGCCTCCTAGGCTGTGAACTCTCTGAGGTCTGGTCTTGATCACTGCTATGTCCCTTGCACATAGCAGATGCTCATGGAATATTCGTTAAATGAAGGAATGAATGAACTCTGTTATGAATAAAAGCATTATTTCAAAAGTCAGGGAACCCTGTGTGCAACTGACTTCTTCAAAAAATCCTTTCCTTTTTCAGGATCTCATTTCCCTCATGGCAAAATGAGGTGGATCATATTGGGTGGTACTGAAGACCCTTGGAGTTGGGGCACCTGTGAAGGAAGACAGCAGGTCAGGACACATCCTGCCTTGTAGGCTCTTGCTTTTGAGTCATGGGTGAGACACAGGATAAGACACTGAGATGTGACGAGTTATCTCTTCCGGGGTCAAAGCTTATTGAGCAACCTGGCCCAGAGCACAGCGTCTTCCCTTTACCTTGCAGCAGATTGTGATGACTCCTGTGGTGTGGCCCCTCGGTGTGGGGTTGCTGCTGTCCCTGCAGTTCCTGGCATTTCCACTCCCTGGCAGGTGGAGAATGTGTCAGGCAAGGGGATATTGCTGAGAACCTTCTTGGTCCAGCCCTGTCCTGAGCATCGGGGCTGGATGTTTCCATGGGCTTCGCAGATGTGCAGTGGGGTCGGCAGAATCCTGGTGGAGAGTCAGGGCGTCTAAGATTTTACCTCCACTAGGCTACCTGTTAGCTCTCTGACCATCTGAACCTGTCTCCTCTCTGGAGAATACAAGGAACTGGCTTCCCAGGAAACCCTCAACATCATACTGATTCAGATGGTTCAAGAGGTTATGAAGGAATATCTCATTGAGATGTGGCAGGGCTGAGGGAGCCAACATGGGAAGCTGAGGTACCAGAGATTAGCAAGAGTGGGAGGCCATTTCTGCTCCAGGCTTGAATTACTGGGAGGAGAACAGGGCTCTGGGGCCCTTTTGGGGCCGGGGAAGGGTGTGCCAAGTGGGAGGGAGCCAGAGGCACGGCACTGTGGCCTCTTTTCCTTCTTTCCTGCCATTCCTCCCATATCTGGGAGCTGACCCAGCATCCACCTCAGCAGCCCCAGCAGGAAGAGAAGGGCGGAGAGTGGATCGGGAGGGAGCAGGCCAGTGACAAACAGGCCGACCTCTAAGGCCTCTCATTGGGTGACCATTGTTTAATCCAGTGAAGCCTAGGCCTCCCTTCCTGGACCAGTCCCTTCATTCCAGCCACATCGTAGGGCAGGGCCTGTCCGGGGTGGGCCATGTCTGGGGATCTCTGCCTGGGATGCTGGAAGGTCAAGGGGCAAACTATGACCTCTTTCAGGGGCTAATGCAGGGCTACGTGTCCCCCAGAGTGTCACAGTGATTGCTTTTCCCGTAGCCTGTTAATTCAGCACAGGCAGGGATCCTGTTTGTGTGGTGTCCATGCTTCCTAACATAGGCCTGGCCTGCAGCAGGCTCTCAGCAACTCTGCACTGAGTGGATAAATGGATGAATGAGGAATCATATTCTCTGAGTTGCGTCTTGTTTCTGGCCCAACATGGGATTCATGCTGCCTGTGTCATGCTGTGGTAGCTCCATAGCAGTAGCAGGAGCTCCTCCAGGTTTGGGGCTTGTCTCTGGCAACTCCCCTCCCCATTTCTGAGGCATGGGGGAGACTGGGTGCTCATCGCATGGTCTTTTAGTGGTCTGGAACTATTTGCTGTTGGAGCCTGGGCCCTGTAGAGGAGTTGTGAACTCAACCCCTTCTCTGGCTCATCTTCTGTTCCTTCCCCTCTTCTCTGTGTGGCCTGAGCACGTCCTTGCTGGCTTGTGGGAAATTCCGTTTCTTGCTTCTTGACAAGTTAGTACTTGCCAGCCTGACCTGAGCATCTGCACAAGTCATTTCCTGAAGTTTTGAGTGCATCTGGGTCTCGGTAAGGGACCTGCACACCTCCACAGTACAGACACACAGTCTGAGTTCATCCGTGGGGACTGGTTACATAAACTCCACCCAGGGGAATGCGAGGCTGCTGTGGGAAAGAGTTAGGAAGCTCTCTGTATATAACTGGCATGGAGTAACCTCCGATGTAGGTAAGGAAGTGACTGAGCAGGGGAGAAGTAGGGTGTAGAGTGTGCTCTTCCCATGTTGGAAAGAAAGAGCTAGCTGAGAATACAGTTTGGAGCCCGAGTGACCCTAGGGGGGTCCATACAGAACTAATACAGATGATTTCAGGTCAGGGTGAGCAGAGATGGGTTGGACGGAACAGGATTAGAAGTCTGATTTTCATAACTTACCATTTTGTATTGTTTTCAACTTTTGAAACATGTAGAAAAATGATTTAATTGCCCTTGGAAAGCTGTCATCAGGAAATCAGAGGAGCCCAGTAGGAGGAACGCATGACGCAGCCTGGAGGCAGGAGGGAGGCTCCCCAGAGGAGGTGACATTTCATCTGAAGTGAAGAGCATGTGGAGCGGGCCAGCAGTGGGGAGTGGAGGAGCGCTTCAGGTAGGCTGTGTAGACCTGAAGGTGGGACAGTGTAGGGACCTAAGGAAGCTCCTGTGGCCGGTGTAAGTTCAGGGTTTGGAGTTGTGGTAGGAGGGAGGGATGCACTGCTGTCGAGGTTGACCAGATGTCCACGGCCCAAAAGTGCCCTGACTTGGCATGCCAGACACTACTAGGCCCGCCATGGGCAATCATTTACACAGTCCTCACCTGAGCTGAGTACTTGCCCCTCTCCAGACTGCACCAGAGGCCCCAAGAGTTTATGTAGTTTTCCTAGTCCAGTAGCCAGTGGGCAGCAGGCACAATGTTGGCCACATGCTCCTCTGGCTGGTCTTCTCTAGAAAGAGGGTGCTGACCTCTTGGATGAGGCCAAATGCCTGAGAAGCACCTGGCTCAGTGACTGCATCTTACGGGGACACAGCTGATGTCACTGGCTACTAACTGATGGTCCCCCAAGTCCCAGAATCTCACTCCAGCCATTTGGCACAGCCTGCTGGAAAGGACTGAGTCTGAGAACATAGAACATGGCAGCCAACATCCCTCATTAAGATCACAGAGAGGTATGTGTGTGGGATCTTGTCAAACCTAGATCATCTAAATGTAAGATGCCCCAAAACCCCCTTAATGGGGAGTCCATTTAATGAAAGTAGAGAGTCCACTGGGGAGTTCATTTAATGAAAGTGAGGCTGAGCGGTTTGCAGTGAACACCAGCTCCCTGCTAGGCCTTCTTCAGGCCTCCTATCACCTATGTGGTCTCAGTTACTTCTCACTACAGCTGGTCAATGTACGCATGGTTATCCTCATTTCACAGATGAGGAAACTGAGGCTTATGCAGGTTAAGTAGCCTGCGAAGGTTATACAGGTAGGTGACATTCAACCGGGACTCGAGTCCTGGTTCTTGATGGATGACAGAGGCCTGCATCCTAACAGATGTCTGGATGAGTAGGGTCCAGTGAGCATACAAAGACAGCACCCAGAACCTTCTAGAAGGAGACAAAGGACCCTTGACTGGAGTCCCTCAAAACAAGAAGCTGTTGGCCAAGTGGAGAGGAGAAGGATAGCTGCTTCAGGGAGAAGGACCAGCGCAGGCAGAGCTTTCGAAGGGACTGACAAGTAGTCAGGAGTGGCAGTAGGAGGGAGTAGGGTGCCAGGAGGGAGGCGGGAGGCAGGTGGGCAGCAACTGGACCCAGCTTAAAACATGCAAAAGCCATGATCTGTTTCTCTGGCAAGTCCGCTGTCTCCTTCTAATCTGTAAAGGAGGAGAGAACAGGCACTGAACAGGGGTTTCTCATGTAACCAGGTTCACAATGAAAAGGTCAAGATGGCCGGCAGCTCAGGAGGACCCTGTGTGAGGCCTGGCAGGAGGTCATGGAGGGGCCTCCTCTCCTCTGTTCGGTCACCCTGCCCTCTTTATCTTCAGTTTTACATCCAGTTGCTGTCCTCACACCTCATCAATCACTCCCACCCCCAGCCCTTGGGAAAGGCCTACCACACTGCTCTGCTGACCCCAGTGGCTGGTGCTTACTTGGGAGATCTGGGCCTCTCCATCCTGGTGACCCAGGACAGAGAAGGGCCATTAAAGCCTTGCTTACTCATGGAACCCCAAAGCAGATGGCTAGTTCCAGGCTTGCAGAGCTGGGAGGAGACATGAGACCCAAGCTTCCTCCTACTCTACTTATTTTATGGAGCTGCATTAATAGATGAAGCCCTTGGAAAGGCGTCTAGTGGATAGCAAGTGCTATTGAAGAGCTGGCTACTATGGTTATCATGCTGTTGTATTTATAGGTGGAGAAGAAGAGGGCTCACCAGGCCTGGGGACTGGCCCAACTCCACCACCAGTGACAGGGTGAACCGGGACCATGTCCAGGCTGGGCCTCTTTCCAGACATCCTACTGCCCAGGGTAGCATTCCACAGCTTCCTTCACTCTCAGCAGTTATATCGGGAACCCTGATCCAGGTTGGGCGGTAAGGAAAAGCACAACAGGAAGCTTCTTATCAGAAGGGACAGTGATAAAAGTTCTTTTTCATAAAAAATTGTCTTCATTTCATCTCATCCCCAAACACACCATTTTATAGGTATGTGCATACCACGCCTAGAGATTTGGACTTACAAGACAGTAACTTTCCAGCCCCTTGGGTGGGAACATGCCTATGATTAATGGATATGCCACCTTGAAATTTCTCTGTCTCCCAACACTGGCCTTCCTCCCCCTCCCAGAGTGAGAAATGAGGACTGATGCTGGGACTGTGAAAAAACACCAGCTGGCTAGGGACTGGGGGTTTGGGGCCAGAGCTTGGATTAGGGATGGCCAGCTGCTAGGTGGCACAAGAGTGCTTCAGGGTCACCCATTTGTCTCATCCTTGGACATCTGGGGTAAACTCGTGCCTGTCCCTGACTTTGTGAAGTGCCTGCATTATCTACAGCCCAGAAGAATGTCTAAATGGAATCCAGCTGACTGGGGGCTTCTGTATCAGCCCGGGAAAAGCAGGCAGTGGCCTGGGCTCCCCAGACACCTTCAGCCAGGGGAGATGAGGCTGGGAAATTACCAACAAGAAGATGCTGGTTTAAGGGGTAGTCACCAAGGCTGGTGGCCCTAGGCCCAGGAATTTTTCTGCACTTTGCTGAAGTCTATTTTAGGGCTAGTAAAATGCAGTAGTTCTATTTCATCAGGGCAGGCCACTCACAGATGGGCATAATGTGCCATGCATAGGGGTCTGTCTCTGGAGCCAGTGTTCAAGTCTGTGCCTCCCACCTTCCTGGCTAGCTATGTGACCATCAGCAGTTTGGTAATTGGTGTGTTCTGTCTTCCTCCTCTGGAGAATGGAGGGGTGTTGGTATTTCTCACCTCAGTCCTGTGCAGATACACAGTGAGTGCCCACAAAGTGCTCAGAACAGCTCTGGCACATTGTAGACTTCATGGAGGCATTGGCAGGCTTTGGGCTTTGCAGCCATTGGCTGCCAAATCCTCACAGCAGATCCTCCCCCTGGTGAGTGAGTTGGAGATGGGTGAGGCCCGATTACTTAGCTCTGAAGACTGCTTTCTGCTGGGCCAGACCAATTTCACATCCTTTCAGTCTCACCTGAGATCTTTCTCTTCCTTTTCCCATCGGATGGGTGCATGGAGAGATGAATGAGATTACTTCCTGGGCATCTCCTGTGTAGGAAGAAGCAGACACCTGCCTCACCTCCGAAGACAGTGTGTGCTTCGCTGTATAAAATGGCCCAGTGTGCAACCCCTGGGTCAGGCTTCGTGGTTTGCTTCTTATCTTGTTCTTGGTGCCTGCTTCCTGCGATGTGCTTTTCCTTCTTCTTTTCCATCTTCACAGCATCCGCTCTGGGTGGGCAGATGGTGAGGGACTTGGACAGTGTGGAGAGCTCCTCAATGTTGGAGCTGTGCAGATATTGGAGGCCTTGGCCATTGCTATTCCTGAAGATCATGCTCTAATAAAATACTGGGGGGAAAGCCAAGCAACATGGTACCATTGGTGGGATTTAAAGCTGGCTGGTGATCATGCCTTTCCTTCAAGTCTGGCAGTGCTTGTGTGAGGCCATACATTATCCACTCCTTTGTGTCCTTCTAGAACTTCTAATGAGGCCCTCTGGGAGTGTGCCATGGGTTACAGCTTTGACACTACTTCTGGCCAAGTGAGGGCTGATCTGCTTGGGCAGGACTGTGCCTCTTGTCTTCAGCATGCTGGGCACACTGAGAGAACCCTCTGAAAGAGACAGGGACTTTCCCCCCCTCTTCCTGGGATGCTTGGGGGCCCCACCTCCCTGGCTTTTCTCAGCTGTGGGCTGCCTGGCTTTCCCAGAGCTTCCATCCCTAGAGCTCCATAAGGCCTGTAGCTAGCGAGGCTTACAACCACATCTTGTCTTCCTTTAGGCACCAGAATGTTCCCGTTCCATACCTGGTCTCCTCTCCTTTGGTAGTGAGCATCAGGCTCTGCCTGTGTCTCATCTCAGTATCTACAGCACCCAGCCCAGTGTCTGGCAGAGAGCAGGTGCTCAATAAACATTAAGGGATGAGTGAATGCCAGGTCCTATGTTTCATGCACCCAGGACTGCAAACTTGAGGAGCAAAACCAGGAAGTGGAGCTCACGATTGCAATTCCAGATCAGTCATATGCTTCTTTGTAGCACAGAGTCAGTTATGTAACTCTGAGCAGCGGGAGAGAGGACTTTGGGATTATTTGCTGACCTGTTGGTGAGCATCGGCCCAGATACAGCCTGCAGGAGACGGCCAGCTCTTCAGAAGACAGAACAAAGAAACACTGGTCTGAAATCATCATTGTTTTCTTGCTCAACTTACTCCATTTGTCCAGAATTGTTTCATCCCTTCAGGAGCTAATAATGTCCCTCCTCGTTGGAGAAGGAGTGTATTAAGAGGGCTCATTTGAGGTTAAAAGAACAAAATGTCTCCTGAAGTCTTTTTCATTTTACAGAAGAGGACATTGCTTAAGTTTATGTGACTAATCAGTAATTGCACTTCCAGCTGCAAGTATGGAGCATTTACTGGATAGGAGGCACTAATGTTAGCATCTGTTATCATATATAACCCTGGTTGAGACAAATTTATGGCTTGGGTTCTATTATTCCCATCTGACAGAGGTAGAAACAGGCTCAGAGAAGCACAGTAACTTGCCCTATTCCGTCTCATTACATAAGGGTAGAGCCTGAATCTGAGCCACGTGGTTCTCAGCCCATAGGATCTACACACTAGAATTGCTGCTGATGTTTGAAGAGAAGTCACACCAGACATGGCCAGCTAGGACCCCCTATGTTCTAAGAAAGCTCCCCACAAGTTCTGATATGCCTCCCCCCAACCCCTGTTCAAGAACCTCAGTGTTAATTATTCACCCTTTCTGAGCCCTAGGTCTTTTCATTGAACAACAGAGGCCTCTGGAACCCAGGACATCTTGCAAAAGTCCAAAAGAGCCAACGCCTGTGTGAAAGTTTGGGGCTGCTCACAATTGTTGACTTCCCTATCCCAGGGATCACAGAGTGCCCGGAGGGCCTTGGGTCTCTTGTGTGTGTGCATGACCCCACTCTGCCAAAGACCCAGAACACTGTTTTCTGGGCTTCGGGGTTCAGTTTCCTGATTGTTTGTTATTCTTCTTAATAGAATTCAGGAAAAGGCCACGAGTGGGCCAGACATCTGTGATAAATCTGCTGGGGTTTTTACAGGGAGAACTTCCCAAGTTCGCTGTATTCTATATTCCTTACTTGTCTTTCCAGCTACCACTTAGCCAGGAAAGTATCTTGCTTGAACTGAGGAGGAAAAATGTCCAGCCTGTGAAGCTCTGGTGAAAGCTGACTTTGGAAATGTGAGTGTGGTCGAGCAGTGTGCAAAAACCTCTGGAGGCCCTGTCTGGAAGGCCCGGGGATCTTCACGGCAGACTTCCCGTGTCCAGACCTTGTCTCAAACGCTTCGCCTGGGGGCGGGAGGGCAGCATCCCACTGTGTCACAGGTGAGGAAACTGAGGCTCAGGCAGGTGACGTGATATACCCAAGGCCCTGCACCTGGTGAGCAGGGAGCAGCTTCACAGCCAGTTGGTGTGACTTCGAAGCCGGTGGCCCTCTCTGTACTGCCACTGTCTGTCCAGGCTTCTATTTGTCTCCATTATTTCCAAATAGCCTTAAATTAATTTTATGATAAAAGCAAACTCTTTTCTTTTTTTGACAGTGCTAGGGATCGAATCTAGGACTTTCACACTGAGCTACAGCCCTAGTCCTCCCTGCTTTTTATAAAATCTTGAGACAGGGTCTCACTAAGCTCGTAAATTACTCAGGATGGTTTACATTTTGGATCCTCTTGCCTCAGCCTCTCAGAGTCCTGGGATTATAGGTGTGCAGCACCATGCCCAGCTAAAGCAAACAAAATTTTAAACATTATCCTCAAAATAGATAAAAATATTTCTAAAATGTAACATTCTTGTAATGCTTTGTATTGTCAGTACCTGCTACATGTTTGACACTAGCGGATGTGTAATAAATGATTAATGATTGGATATACAAATAGATGAGTCCATATCTGCTACTATTTGTTTTTAAAACATCTCTTTGTCTGGGCACATGCTCATAATACCAGCTACTCAGAAGACTGAGGCAGGAGGATTGTGAGTTTGAGGCTAGGTTAGGCAACTAAACAAGACCCTGTCTCAAAATAAAAATTTAAAAAAGAGGTGGGGAAATACTTCAGTAGTAAAGTGCTTGGGGGCCCTGGGTTCAATCTCTAGCACTGCCATATAATATATAATTTATAAGGGAGGGCAGGGGAAGGGGAAAAAAATAAGAACCAGGATACATCATGTAAAGGTACAAGATCCTAATGATGAATATAATTGTATTTTATACCTAAAAAGTACCAATAAACTTAATGGAAAAAATTATATATAATTAATAATATATATAATATATAATGTTTTATATATATATATATATGTATTAGTTGGTGCTTAGTTATTGTAGGTATTTATGGCGTCCTGAGTGACATTTCAGTGTAAGTATACAATGTGTAAATGACCAATGATCAGGTCAGAGTAGTTGGCATATCTGTCACCTTAGACATAGATCATCTCTTTGTGTTGGGGACATTCAAAATCCTCTATTAGCCTCCGTAGGGACCAGCCTTCCCTCCGACACCTTGATAGATTTCTGTGGGTTTTTTTGTTGGTACCAGGGATCGAACTCGGGTCATTGCACTTGCACAGCAGGCGGCGAAACCACTGAGCTAAATCCCTGGCCCGATTTCTGTTATTTTAAACCAGCAAGGTTTTGGTAATTTGTTATGGCAGTATGAAAACAAATTCACCTATAACACAGACGTTGTTTTTGTTCTACAAAAACAGAAGGAAACAGGCTGAGGAAAGGCTTGGGGCTTTGTGTGCACTCTCACAGGCAGCACCCACGGCAGCCCGCACTGGGAGCATCTCCACGACTTCCTGGTCCAGCAGCCCGTGCGCTGCCCAGCGCCAGACCCCCAAGGAGCCCGTGCCTGCTTTAACATGCTGCTCTTGTCGCCTTGAAGTCCCCGATGAATTTTGAACAAGGTGCCTGCTTTCATTTAGCGCAGAGCTCTGGAAATCATGGGGCTGGTCCCAGATCTCTGCTTTTCCCCCTTCATCATCCCCAGCGCTGTGACTCACACACATCCTCGGTCTCTGCTGTCCCTCTGGCCACAGTCTCCCCACCAGGCCCCCCATGTGGTAGGCTGCACAAAGGCTCCTCAAAGATGGCCATGTCTATCCCACAGCCTGTGAATATGTTACGTGCCGTGGGAGGGGGCGCTTTGCAGATGTGATTAAGGACACTGAGATGGGAAGAAGTTTGTGCTGTGTGACCTGGTGGCACCCAACACAATGGCTCTTATCAGAGGGACACAGGGGGTAACAGGGTCAAGGAGAGGCAATCAGATGCAAGAACTGGAGATGGGCACGACGTCCTTTTCAGACAGGCAGAGGGACAGCTAGTCAAAAAACCCAGTTGGCTGCCGGAAGCTGACAAAGGCAAGGGGGACATGTATTGTCCCTTCAGATCTTCAGGAAGGAGCCAGCCCTGCTGACCCCTTGATTGCAGCCCAGTGCAACTGATGGTGAAGCTCTGACCTAAGAATTATGAAAGAATACATTTTGTGTTAAGCCAGTGACTTTGTGGTCCTTTGTTACAGCAGTGAGAGGAAGCTAACATACTTTGCTTCCAGGATTCTCCCTTACATTCACCTTTAAATCTGCAGAAGAAAAATAAATTATTCTGGCAGCATTAGGAAAGATAAATAGAGCTCAAGTTCAACAGAAAAACATTCAAAACATTTACATAACATTTATATCTAATTGTAGAAATCACAGGACTTCAAAGGCAAGATTCCTTTTCCAATGTTCATTTATTATGCAAGGGAAAAGATTCCCATATGTGTAGATTATCAAAATAATCAGTGTGATAATAATTACTAGCTCAGAAATCCAGGGAATATTTAAAAAGTGTGTTGTTTAAAAAGCTGTCAATGCTTCTGTCTTAATCTTTCATTATTCTGAAAGGACACATGATTTTGACATTTGTGTTATTTAATGGTTAGATTTCTGTCTAACACATAAAAAGTTAAACACTAAAAGAATTCTTAAACATGAATTTAATCAAGGTCCTTTTTAGGAAAAAGCAAATGAAAGAAAAGTAATCATCGAAATTCTACAACACCAAACAAATATAACAAATATAAAAATCAAAGGAGAAATCAAAGTCCGCTTTCCTTAGCCTGACTTTCAAGGTTAACTCATCACTTAGCCTTCACCCTGAGTTCCTCCCACATCTGCCACCAGCCTGCCCCTCTGTGCAAAGGGGTACAGCTGAAAAAGCATGAATTTCAGATAGAGTTCTATGCTAACATTTCCTGCCTGTGTGAGTCTGGACAAGTCACCTAATTTGTCTCCGTCATATTATGCCCATTTCACAAATGAGGAAATTAGTCCTGAGGCAGAGCCACAGAGGAAATGAACCATGCTACGCTGGGTGATGTCTGTGCATCATAGGTGTTGCTTTGATGCCATCAAGTATTAATTACTGTTCTTTGCGGGCAGCAGTAGACGTGTTCTGGACTCACTGCATGTGGCTGATAAAGCAGAGACACTCGTTTGAAAAAGTTAGTATCAGGAATTCTAAGTAGGCATTTGGAGCTCCTAGCTGCAAGGAATCTGCATGGAACAGAAGCTTGCATAAACTCAGAGCAGGAAGTTTCTGCCTTAAACATCTGAGGACCCAGGGATGGTGTTTACTTTCTTGCAGCACAAGAAGCACTCAAACTTTCTGGTAGAAAGATAGGAAAGTTGGGGAGTAGTGAGTCTCTGGAATAAGTCTCCTTGTTCCCCTTGGGGGTATGACTTTGGTTCTGACTTCCAATGGAGAGGGCCCGAGCACCTCTGCCCAACATCTGGCTCCTTGGCCTGGGATGCAGCAAAGCCTGCAAGGGTCTTGCTCATTTTGCCCTGGATGAGAAGGTTAAAGATGGCAGAAAGGAACAAATAATAGGATACTTGTTCAGCTTCTTGAACTGAGCCCAAATGACAATGGATTCAATGAAGTAGAAGGCTTATTTCTGCCACCTGAGCGATTATACTGGCAGGTGTTCCAGAGAGGAGGGCATCTCAGTTCCACAAGTCATATGCACACCTGATTCTTCTTTCCCTGTTCCTCCAGTATCTCCCAGGATGTTGGTTTGATTTTCCCAGCTTCAAATAGTCTTCATCTACCTCATCTGCACTTCAGTGGGCCAGAAGGAAAAGGGGAAAAGGGCAGCAAACTGCTTTCATTTCAGGGCATGACCAGATGTTCATGGGTTGCTTCTTCTCACATCCCATTGGCCAGAAGTTTGTCATATGTTTGTCCCTAGTTACAAGAAAGATACTTGATCTCTGCTTGTCTGGCCATGAGACCAACTAAAATGTGTAAGTACAGGACTACAACGAACAGAAATTGGGATCAAATGGATATTGGGGACAATTACTAACCAGGCAACAGAGAGGCTACAAAGAACGGCAAATATTTCCACATTGTGTCACTCAGGGTTTAATGAAGGAAGTGATTCTTCTGGAATAGGGGATTTATCATAGAAATATTAATGGATTGATCTTGGCCTGAAGAGGCCTCCATGCATATTTTAAGTTTGGCCTAAAGGTTTTTCTGTACCTAGTGAACTGTAACCTAACTTGATGTATCACAGACTATCCTAACCTGGAAGTGTACTCTTGCAATAAGTAGCCACCTTTCAACCAATCACAGCATCTGAACCCCCAGCCAATCAATCTGCCAAAATATGACCACAGTAAGGCAAATGCTGACTGTAGCCAATCAGGCTGTTTCTATTTGTCCCCTCCTTTTCTCTGGTTATAAATACAACCTGTATATGAGGTGTGTGGAAAATTCTGAACCACGTTCAGTGTATCCTGCTGCCTGGTTCATCAGTAATTTCTTATTTTTTTCTTATTTATTTATGTATTTAATATATTTATTGGTACATTTTATGTATACAATATGTTTACATTTATCATTGTGTGCTTGTACTTGTACATGATGTATCTTCGTTCTTATTTTTTCCCCCATTACCTGTGCGCCCTTCACCCCCTCCACCCTTCCCTATTTACATGGACTTTGTTTCCATTTTTTTTTCTTTCTCATAATTTTTCCTTTCCCTTCTTCCCTTTCCCCTTCCCCTCCCACCATCCCTACATCTTTGGACCTTTTCCTATTTCAAATTATCAATTATTCATTTTAATCATTTTCATCCTTATTTACACTTTCAGTTTCTCAGACCAGAGAAACTATTAGGTATTTACACATGTGTGTCCTATTTATTTCACTTAAGAGTATCGCCTCAATGTGCATCCATTTAGCTATAAATGTCTCTAGTTTCTCGTTCTTTATGGCTAAGTAGTACTCCATTTTATAAAAAACACATCTTCTTTATCCAGTTTCCAGTTCATGGGCACTTGGGCTGTTTCCAAGCTTTAGCTATTACAAACATTAAAACTAGACCCATACCTATCACCATGCACTAAACTAAGATCAAAGTGGATTAAAGATCTAAATATTAAGACAGAAACACTAAACTTGCTGAAAGGTAAGTGAGCTAGAACTCTTGATGACATTGGCATAGGAAAGGCCTTTATGAACAAATCCTCAGTAGCCTGGGAACTAGCACAAAGAATCAACAACTGGGATCTCATCATGTTAAAAAGCTTCTGCACTGCAAGAGAAACCACCAACAGAGCTAAGAGACAACCTATAATGTGGGAAGAAATTTTTAACAGCTGTACCTCAGACAAAGGTCTACTATCGAGAATATATAAAGAACTGAAAAAAATCAGACCCCCCAAATTCAAAGACCCAACTCAAACATGGGCATCCAAAATGAACAGACATTTCTCAGACAGAGAAGTAAAAGAAGCAAATAAATATATGAAAAAATATTCAACATCACTGGTCATTCGAGAGATGCAGATGAAAACAACCCTGAGATTCCACCTTACCCCACAAAGAATGGCTGCTATCAAGAAATCAACCAATAACAAATGCTGGCGGGGGTGTGGGGAGAAAGGAACCCTTCTCCATTGTTGGTGGGAGTGCAGACTGGTGCAACCACTATGGAAATCAGAATGGAGATACCTCAAAGAACTAGGGCTAGAGGTCCCATTTGACCCAGCTAACCCCCTGCTGGGGATCTTCCCAAAAGAATGAAAAGAATCTTACCACAGCGATATATGTGCACCCATGTTTATAGTGGCATCAGTCATTTCTTTGTGCAAACTCTGCTGAATACAATTTATTTATAGTATTTCTCTCAACAGAAATAAGACCTTACATGATTGTCAGAGAAGCTAAGGAAATAAGTCTGAGTAGGGCAGTTGAAGGATCAGAAAAATGTCTTGAACAGGAATCCCCTGAGACCCAGGCAGATGGACCGGTGAGGGAGAATGGGGAGAGGTGAGGATCTGGGGTGCAGCTACAGTCACCCCTCATCTCGTCCAGGTAGGACAGCCTTTGAAGAGCAATGACTGCCCCTTTGGCTTCGAAATCTTGCATACAATCTTTTGACCAACTCTAGCTTGAAATTTGAAGGGAAGAGAATTCTGAGGAATGTAGTTCACATTTATTAAGGCCAAGCTGATGCAGGCTACTACATCCATGTTGTATTATGAGAGCAGTAGACACTCAGGAAATCTGAGGGCTGTAGGCTGAGTGAAGGAGTAAGTTCAGGTTGTGCATGGGAATGAATGAATGAATGAATGAGCAGACCCATTCTTAGCATTTGTCATGTGCCAGGGCAGGGGCTGAGACCTGAGATGGAGAAATATTAAAACTCTGCCTGTGATGAGCCTACTGTTGGTGAGGTTTCTCTTCCATGTACTTGTGAGGTTCCATGAGGGTCAAAGGTCTTTGTGATTGGTAACGTCAGATGCACACATCACCAGCAAGGGCGACCCATAGGACTCAGACTTGGGCAGCCTTTCTCCTCTGTTAGACCCTCCCTCGACATCACTAAACACAGCAATGTGAAATATGGAAAAGGACATTCAGTTCCCATGCACGTATTTATAGTTTGAGCCAGTCATGTAGCAGGCATGGGGCTGGGTTCTGAAGATGCAGTGGACAGAGCAGGCACAGCCCAGTGACTCACAGTGTACGATCAACGCAGCCAAGGTTCACCACAGTCCCCTTGGTCCCAGAAACTCCTGCTGTGGCCTTAAAGGTAGGGCAATTTTGCTCAAGGTTCTCAACCTTGAATCTCAATAGACTCCAGGTGTGAGCTCAATCTTCTGCATTGCAGTCAGGGTCCTTCTGCCTTATCAACTGGCCTCTGTGGGAGGCAGAGCAGGGTTGCCATGGGCCCCAGGAGTCCTATCTGGGAGGTACATGGAAGTGTCCGCAAGGGAAGGAGCTCCCATCCTGGGGAGGGGACATGGGTACATGCAGATGCCTGCCATTCCTGTGTGAAACTGGGGTTGGGGGAGGAATGGCAAATACACAGCTGCTCTCTGGGGCCCTAACTCTGGAGCTTGCCTTTCCTAACAGTTTTAGGTTTGAGTTTTGGTTAGATTTAGGATGATAGCCACCTCTTCTTCACTAGATTTCCTCTTGCAGAAGATGCACAAAAGGCTTGAGCATGACAGTGGGGGGGGCTTGTAGTCATCTAGAATAGCACTTTCTCCCCACCCCACATTCACTAAGCAACAGCCCCTATGTTGAGCTAAAAAAGCAAAAGAAAGCAAGTTCCTATCTTTACGGAGTGCAGTGATGTGTGAGGGTCTCAGGGAAGTAATTGGACAGTGATGATGAAGCGGGATCAGGGCTATGCTTGGCCACAGTAATACCCTGCGCTTATCTCTGAGGCCTCAGCTGATCAGAGTGCTCAGGGGAGCCATCCTTGACGAGGTGATCCAGGCAGGGTATGGAAGGATGTGTGGGTACTGGGCAAAGGCAGAGGACATAGTGAGTGAAAAGACATGAAGCCAGAAAGAGAAAGATGCGTCGCACCTGCCTGTAACCTGGGTGGACCTGCAGGGAGCTCAACAAGGAAGCATCCCTCCTCCCAGCTCCTCCCCCTCCCCCTCCAGGATTGTGGTGAGCTGTTTACCCAGCGTTAGATTCCGAGACAAGAGACAAACTGGTGAATTCTGCTGGGGATCACTGCACGCTAACACCCACTCATGGGAGCAGGGCTCTCTGCTCTGTCCTGGGCAGGTGTAGGAGGGAAGCCAGGGCCGAGCTGTAGGGCTGAGATTCAGGCTCTCCCCTTTTTCCTTTTAGGCTGCAGGGTTTCTACCTCTGGTTCCTGGTCCTACTTGACTGCCTAGCTGGTGCTATGATCCTATGATTTGACTTTGGGATTAGAGTTTGAACAAACAAAACTCCAGAAATCTCTGCTTGGAGGTTTTGGGTCCCCAAGTGTAGCTATTAACACAATCTTTGATTTTTCATGTCTAAGAGCAGCTGGATTATCCTGGCTCCTTCAGTGTAATAAATCCAAGCATATCCTTCAGTTTTTCTTAACATCATCTCTCTGGACACTCAGGCATTCAGCCCTTTCTTTCTAAAGGACTTCTTTCCTCCCTTTCTTCTTTGTCAACTGAGTCCACCTGGTCCCCACCCGGTCCCCTGGAGCCAGCCTCCTATAGCCTTCTCCTCTCAGTCTATAGTCTTCACTCTGTCTTGTGTATCACCTGTGTTCAGATCATCCTAAAGCATGCTCAAGTCATTTTCACAGTTTTTATTTACTGCAACGACATGAAAGTTGGCTATCTTGCTGAGGCACCCTATGATGCCTCTCTCCATGCATGCATTGTCTTCCCTTTTGCGTTCCCCACCATGCCAAGCACATCCAGGAGAAATGCGTGTGAATCGCTCATCAATCAAGCTTTTCCTGGAAGTGTTTGTGGAGGACGTCAGGGCTGTTGACTGTGGGTGCTGTGCTGGCCCTCTGTTCGTTTGTGCTCCCCAAGGTGATTCACTGGGGAGGGTGGGGAAGGAGCCTTCAAGTGTGGAGCTTCAGGCTCCTTGGAGCCTCGTGTGTTCTTCTTAACCCTGACTTTACTAACTGGGAGACAGAGAGGCTGTACAGGGCCTCCATGTCTGCAGGTGAGAGTGCTGGGCTCTGGGCCCAGTCCCTGGGAGTGCTCTCTGTCTGGGCACCCTTAGCCGTGCTGTCTGAGCCAGCGCTTGTCACTTGCCTGTCATCTCCACTGCAGCGGCTTCTTCCTCCCCACAGCATAGCTCTTGTAGGGCCTGGCCAGACAGCTGTGGGTTTTCCTCTCTTCTCTGAATGACTGGTTTTGAAATGTGGGCCGCTCTCTTCACATGACCGTCATTGCAAGGTCCCTCCCTTTGGCAATGATCCTTTCAATGAAAAAACACAGCAACAGCCGCATGATTTGTGATCGCCACAGTGAGAGCCACTTTTTCCATCCTGCCGGTAAGGTCTTCTGGACAGGGATGAACAAGGCGGAGGCCCAGTGTCTAGCGCTGTCTCCTGTACCTTCTGCAGGAGGGCGTCTGCTCAGGTGCACCAGCCCCCAGGGGTGGGAGGCTGTGGCTCCACTCCAGCTCTAGGCCAGCTGATTGGTTCCTTCACTGACAGGTGCGACAGATATCAATCAAGCCTCAGGGCCAGACCTTCCTGGGTCAGAGACAAAAGAACAGAGGGAGCAGAGGCAAAAGAATGCTGCCAGTTGGATGTAGTGGCACATGTTTGTAGTACCAGAATTCTGGGAGGCTGAGGCAGGAGGGTGACAAGTTGAAGCCCAGCTTGGGTAACCTAACGACTTAGAGAAACCCTGTCTTAAAATAAATAATAATAAAAAATGCTAAGAATATATCTCAGTGCAAAGGCCTTAAGTAGTACTGGGCTTAATTCCCAGTACTGACGAAAACTGTACAAAACCCAGGTCTGCCTCCTCAGAAGGAGCCCCTTTTGTGTGCCAGGAAGTCTTTCCACCAGCATGGGCTCTGGTCCTCGCAGCCTCGAAGAGTGGACTGGAGTAACAACAGCAGCACTGAGAAAGGTCATACACAGAATACATCTGCTTACCAAGTATGTTAGTCAGCTTTGCATTTCTGAACAAGAACCCTGAGACAGTTCAAAAAGAGAACAGTTGGGGCAGGGGATTTAGCTCAGTGGTTCCACCACCTGCTCCACAAGCGCAAGGACCCGAGTTCGATCCCCGGTGCCCCCCAAAAATAATAAAATAAAAATAAGCCTTTAGGTTATTTGCTTTATTTACTAGAGGGCCCAAACCACTTTATACTTAAAACATTAAAAAAGCAAAAGGATTTAAAAATGATTTTAAACATGTATTAATATATTCGTGGAGGACTGATTTCCTGGGTGGTTGGTTGATTTCTAGAACAGACACAGCACCCATACGATGTCCCCTGGTGTCCAGGATGCCGTCTTCACTTGGGACTGTGGCTCAGGTTGCACCCACCCTCTCCAGGCGTTTCCAGGATGATGAGGAGGAAGCCAGCTGGAGACCTCGGTCTCCCCTCTTGGAGTACTTGGCAGAGCTCTCAACTCCTGAGCGCCGGGCCTGGCGTGTGGACAGGAGGAGGGGTGGCGGGAGGCGCGTTCCGTTCTTCCCTAAGGCATCTGTCCCGGGTGTCAGGTGGATGGAAAGGGGGCCCCCTTGGTAAGCACAGATGGCCTGGGTACACCCCTGAGTTTTTACTTTAAAAGGATAAAATGTGAGCCAGGTCGTCAGTTAGAGACACATGGGAAGTCTCCGGGCTCAGGGACTTGGCTACTGGTGGCGAGAGGAGAGGCCTCCTGCCCAGGCCTTTCGTTTTCCTCTCCCCACCTCAGCAGCCCCTCCACACCTCTCCCAGGCCTGCCACGCCCTCCCCTGCCCTGAACAAGGCCCAGGCACCTCTCGTGCCCTCTCAGCTCCGGATGCCTTGATTTCTTCGTGGAAGGGCAGTAATCCAGCAGTTCTGCAGGGAGATGCTGAGGAAGTGGGAGGGAAGCTGGCCGTCAGCACCGCCCAGGGAGAGCACAGTGAAGCTGGACACGCAGAGCTCTGCCCCTTCCCTGCTGCATCCCATGGAGAGGGGTCCCTCACCTCACCTGGCCTTGCTCTGCTGATTTCACAAGTCCCTAGGCAGTCGTTATTTTATTTTATCCTGAGGTCACTGGTGCTGGGAAGATCTTGTACTACTTACCTGTGCTGTGTGGCACATTGAGAGGTAGTGGTTTAAAAGAACAAGCACGCAGCACCCAGTAAGCTCTGGACTTTGGGTGATCATGATGTGGCAGTGCAGCCTCACCAAGTTCTGAGATGACGAAGCCAGGGGGCGCTTAGCTGGGTGCTCTGGTTCAGGGCCTGTCACCAGGGTGCAGTCATTTGGTCTAGGTTGTCCATTTCCAAAGTCAACTCACTCATGGGCTGGGGTTGGGGCTGCTGGATAGAGCGCTTTTCATGTGGGCCTGAGCACATGTAGATGCTGGTTTCCCTTGAGCAAGCGATCAGGGGGTGGGGGAGAGAGAGAGAGAGAGAGAGAGAAAGAAGCCAGTGACTTTATAAACTCACCTCAGAAACAATGTACCACCATTTCTGCTGTGTCTTATTGGTCACACAACCCCCATAGTCACCCAGATATGGCAGTAATGGCAGAACGTCTGCTGTGTGCCTGGGCCTGGCATGCTGAAATAAAGAGACTCCTGGTAGTTCTGATTATGTTCTTTGTTACCAAAAGCTGTGGTAATGTCTAATACAGCTGTGATGAAACTACGGCACGTGTGTTACTGTGTTTTTCTTTTAAGACAAAAGATGATAATGTATGAGTTGTTTTTTCTAAACTCAAACCTCAGTATTTAGTTTTAATTGCAGCATTGGCACTTGGCAATAAATAAGCAGGTTTTGGGTTGCAGTTTGGCACTCGGTCTCCAAAAGGTTCACCATCATGAGTCTAATGGGTTAAGCACAAATTTCTGACCCAAATATTTAGGATATTTCCCAGTGTGGTCCCCACCTCCAGGTGCTGTGCTCAAGCCATTGCTCAAGTTGGTTTCTCTCTGGGCCACCTGTAAAGTTGTGAAACACAGCTCCTCCTGAAGGTCCATAGAGAGCATGTTCTATGTTCCATGTCTCCTTGTCCTCCACAGCAGTGTCCTGGGCCCAGATGGTGCTAATTTTCTCACTCATGTGCTTTACTGACCACTTCTGAGCACATGACTGGTGCTCAACAACTCTGGCCAGAAAGGAATTGTTCTGCAGGGATTGGAAACTTGCTTCTGAGTATGTCTTACATGATTTTGCCCAATATAGTATTTTTTTGTACCTCAGACCAAGGCCATTTTACTTCTAAACAGTCTCATAAATTGTCTGTCACAGGGCAGTGACTGTCCATTCTCTTGGAGAAGACAACACAAATGCTTTCTCATCCATATGCCCAGCAGAATTTATCCTGATGCAATCTTCCTACACTGGTAGAATGACCCCCGAGATGAATCATAAATATTACAGATGAAGACTTTCTACACGCTGGAAGGTTCAGTGAAGTATTTGTCTAAGTATTTGTCTACTGTGACTAGCAATCAATGAGATGTTCTACATAAAGATGCTTGTCTTAGTCACTTTCTTCATTGCCTGGACAAAATACTTGGCACCCTCAGTTTAAGGAGGGAGAGGTTTATTTTGGCTCACTTTTCAGTCCATTTCTCAGACTCCAAGGAAGGATGACATGGCAGAAGAGAGTTGCTCACAGCATGGTGGACAGGAAGCAAAGAGCAGAGAGGAGTCAGAGAGGGAGACACACCCTTCCATGTCACACCCCCAGTGACCCACCTCTTCTGACCATGCTCTATCTCCTAACAGCACTATAAACTGATGAGCACAATGCTGTCAAGATCCAATCACTTCCCAAAGCCCCACCTATGATCACAGGAAGCTCTTGGTGTATATCTAGATATAAACCATAACAGTGCCTTTAGAAGGTGCACATTTTATGATATTGTCATAGTGTTTGATCTTGACTATCCCTAAAAGGGTCATGTGTTGAAGCTTGGTTCTCACTGCAGCAATCTTCAAAGGTGAAGTTTTTGGAAGGTGACTGGATCATGGGCATTCTAATTTCAGCAGTGGATTAGTCTATTTTTTTCCCCATTAAGTTTATGGTACATTTTAGGTATAAAATGCAGTTACATTCATCATTGGGATCTTGTACCATTACATGAGTATCTTGGTTCTTATTTTTTTCCCCCTTCCCTTGCCCTCCCTTCACTCCCTCC
>NW_004624862.1:4362495-4406625 GCF_000247695.1 Heterocephalus glaber | reverse complement strand
TTTTTTTATGTCATCTGCACTCTCTCCTCCTTCTTCATTGACTCCAATCAGTCTTGTGTTATTCTTCTTTGCATGGTCTAGCAGCTGCTGGATTGATTTCTTGTGTTCCTTTACTATTTTAAAGCAATTTTTCTTTTCCTGGTCACTAATTGCAATCTTTTCTTCTGTATCTGAAATTCTATCCTCACATTGGTTCATTTTGCTGTGCAGACTTTCGATGGAATTTTTAATCTCCTGGAAATCTGTTTGCATCTGTTTCATGGATTCCATTTGTTTCCTATGTTGGGATTCCATCATATTCCTCAGAACCTCTATTTTTTTTATCTGTGTTCTCTCTAGATTTATTAAGCATGGCTTGCACCACGAGCCCAATCTTTGTGGTTATCTGAGTAATTAGTTCTGATTTCATTTTTCCCAGATCCTCTTTCGTTGCCAGTTCAGAGAGTTCAGGTAGTTGAGTATCACATTGTTCCATTTCGTTTCCCTTTGGGGTTGCTGTAGGTGATCAAGAAGTCTGTTTTTGAGGCTTGTTTACATGTCTTCTCATTTCCACGGTGGGGAAGGGTGCTTCTGGCACCAGCGCGGCTCACCTTCTCTGCCCTAGGAGCTTGGGATGGTGGTGGGGAGGTTCCTTCTGGGTGCCGGGGCAGGCTCAGCTTCTCTGCTGGATTAGCCTATTGATGGATTCATAATTTGATGGCATTATTGGAAGGTGATGGAAATTTATGTGGGGAGGCTTAGATGGAGGGAGTGGGTCATGAGGACACAGCCTTGGGGACTCTACCTTGTCCCAGGCCCTTCCTTTCTGGCTCTCTCTCTCCTTCCTGATCACCATGAGGTGAGCAGCTGCCTCCTCTACATGCTCCTGGTGGCAGAAGGTCTGCCTCACCTTGGGCCATAAAGCCAGTAATAGAGCCAGTGGGCCAGGAACCAAAACCTCTAAAACCAGGAACCAAAATGAATCTTTCTTTATTTAGGTTGTTTTTCTCAGGTATTTTGTCACAGCAACAGAAAGCTAACACAGACATCATGGGAGAAGCAAGTAGATCCTTGTAACAGAAAAGCTTGACAGGATCATAAAACCAGAATGTTCTATCCTATATTCAAGTCCCAGATGCAGTATTCTCTAGCTGACCACTTTTAATCAAACAACTCATAATTATTTTTAGCAAAGACAAGTGGTTTGAAGAAAGAGAAATTTAGGACAGAAGCTGATGATAGGAATTCAACCTTAATGTATGCAAACAATACAGGTAATTTGGTTATCTTTGAACTTCAAGTTTCCTCTTTACAAAACAGGATTATGTGTAGCATATTTTACACACATGCATCACTTCAGCATTTATTCTCAATTTGTGCATTTATAAAATGGAAATCATTCTATCTGTTCTGTCTCTTTGATCCTCCCAATTCTGTGAGGCACAGTGAGGAAAGCCTGTTTGTAGAGCACTTTTCTCTCTGAAAACACCCATCATGAGCAGACTGTAATCAGGGTGCATGGGAGGAGACACAGACTTCGTGCTCTGGGAGTCCTGGATTCCAATCTCGCTTCTGATTAATATAGGAAATCAGAACCTCTTTGATCACTGGGTTTTCTCCTCTGCAAAATAAAGATCTTTCTTTTGCAGGATTATGGTGAAGACGGGAAGGGCTCTCATCTAGAAGGGAAGCCAGCAGGACCTTGCCACTAGCTGTCCTGCCCCCCTCAGCTGCTTGTGTTTCATCTGGTGCTTAATGGAGGTAGGAGGAGTCTGAGTGAGCTTGCACTAACATCCAGGTTTTTTTGTGCTATGATTTTTGGTTAGCAGTGGCTCTGCCTCTGCAATGTGACAGATGGTGAGAGAGAAGGAAGCGTTTGGGTACCCAGCTCCATTCCCTTGCAGATGAAAAGCACGAAGCCTTTTCCATGGTTTTAATTCTCATTCCAGACTGGAACAGTAGGTTCTTTCTCTAGTTTTTCTGTCCTTACTGGGGAGGAGCCTGGGGACATATTTCACAGCTAAGTCAACTGCTTTTTTTCAAATTCAGATGTAAGCCTTGAACAAAGTGAATTACTGACTATCTCATACAGTTAAGACAGTCATCCACTTTGCTAATAAAACTTCAAAGGAGGACTCATTCACCAATCCACTGTTTATTGAGCACCTACGACACACCAGATGATGTTTTGGAGCTTGGAGAGATAGATCAGGGTGTACAGATGTGACTAGACTACTGTGGTATGGTAGAAGTTTTAGTGCTAAGAAACCCAAGTTCACCTGCTGGCTTTGAACTTAGTTTCTCTTTGAATCCAGGGTAATAAATTCCTGTTTCATAGGACTTTTTTATGGCAGGCTGGCTAGATGTTCTATACCAGGCAACCTGGGACAGCATCTCAGCCATGCACTTAGTGGCCTTGGTAAGTCAATTTCCTTCTTTGAGCCTCAGTTTCTTCATTTGCACAAGGAAACAATAAAACATATTTTGAAAGGGTTTTGAGAGGTTCAGAGTGAAGGGTGGCAAGTGAAAGCACTTTGTGAAGTTCAAGGCACAGAGAATATTTTTCCAGACCAAACTGGAATCCATTCTGAACTTCTTAGTTCTTCTTGAGGTTAATTCTTTCTCTTGTTTTCTTATTAGGCCCGCCTGAAGGAGGCTACAGGAGGACTAGCATCTTTGCCCTTGTTCTTTCCATTGCTCTGTGCAACAGATCTTTGGTTGCTGAAACCCACAGTGGAAACAAATGACTTGTCAAGGTAACTTCTGCAGCTGCTTGCCCTTGGCCTGAGCTCACCCTCTTGGCTGTGGCTTGCTTCGGGCTTTCTTAGCATATTAGACTTGGGCTTTGAAGGGCTCAAGAGTGGACTGCATCTCTCTCAGCTCTTGGTCTCGGGTTATTTCAATCAAAGCACGTCTCTCAGGGGCATTCCTTGTAGATGGGGCCAGACTTTCCCTCTTCAGTGCCTCTTGCACTTGCAAATATGTCTTCAGAATCCTGGCATCCTGGACTGTGGATAGTCTGGGGCCCAGTGGCCTCTCTGGGCAGGGCACTGTGACTCAAGAGTGGAAAGTTAGAGTAGCTAGTGTCCTGGATCTAAGTGATTCCATCTCTCCACCCTCAGAGCGGGTGGAGGAAGGTCTAAGGCTCTGCAAAGATTTTCCATAGGGCAGGATGCAGCATAGCAGGGAGCTCTACTGGAGCCCAGCTCTGCCCTGCGGTCTGGCTGGTGGCAGGGCCTAGGCCTAAGTGATCTTCCAGGGCTCTGTGTGTTAGAACTGATGTGCAAGGGATTGGGGGCGGTGGCAATGGGAGGCGGAGGAGTCATTGAGTGGCCAAGGGACTAACGGAGGCCACAGAAGTTGGGGAGGGTGAAGGGTTGCTGAAGCACCTGTGTCCCTGCGTTTTGGAAAGTTGGAGCCTTGGGCAGACAGTGGCTATTTGGGAAATGTGAAAGTGAGGTTTGATTCTCTGACCCGCACAGGCAGCAGCATTTCCTGTCGTTAAACTCCAGTCAGTTTGGATTTTCCCAGCACCAGTTTTAGGAGGGCCACGCTGTCGCTTTCTCAGGTCTGAAGCCCACCCGGGGAACAGCTATCAGCTCTCCTCTCCGAGATATTCAGTTTTCTCACCTATAAAATAGAAGTGATGACGATTCTCACCTTGGGAATGGAAGTCAGGCTGGATGTTGAAACATGAGCTTCTTCTAAAGCTCTAAGCTCCTAGACAATTTCTGGAAATACAGAAGCAGCAAATGTAGCTTATGCAAAAGCTTACAGAAAGGGGGCAGTTATACCTGTGTTGCTCCAGGATCATGAAAGGGAAACTGTTCAAAACAGAGCATTTCTATTTGTCAGCTGGTCCTCGATGCAGTCTCTCCCATGTGCATCCACTGTGGCCCGGTCAGTGGAGGCTCTAGGGTGTGGACACTCGTCAGGATGTTTTGAGCCTGTGAGTGACATGCAAGTCATCACACACCTTGAGAGGCATCTGCTTCCCATAAAGAGAGGTTGATTTCAGAACTGGGCCAACTGGGAGCCAGCTGGAGCTTGAAAACTAGCCCCAAAGTGTCTGAGAAATACTTGGGGAGTAAAAGTAACCTCACTCTCTGTATGAGAACAAAGCTATGTGCTGGGTTCACAGGGTCATAGGATTTTAGACCTGGGAGGGCTTTGAGTTCAAAGAATTCCATCATCTCATGATATAGTAAAGGAAATCCAGGTCCAGAGTGGGGAAGAGGGCAACCCGGATTGTGCAGATCCTGCTGGGAGACAGCTGTGTCCTTCTTAGTGAAGATCCTGTGGCATATGAAGAAGTTGGTCTCAGCTGGGAGTGGTGGGGCATATTGTAATCCCAGTCACTCACTTGGGAGGCTGAGGCAAGAGGATCACAAGTTCAACTTAGACTTTGTCTCAAAATAAATAAATAAAGTGACACGGATCTATCTCAGGGGGAGGCAGGCACTGAGTTCAAACCCTAGTACCTCACACAGGCATCACACACGTGGATATGACACACACACACACACACACATGCATCCATACACAGTAGGTCTCATGTGTTTTACCAGATTGTGAGCAAAGCGTTAACTGCTAAGCGTCAGGAGGGGGATGCCAGTGAGTGCAAACTTCTGCAGGCTGGGAGGGTTTCCTGGGACCATTCTATCACATTGCTTGGGCAGAAGCCCAGGGGGTCATCCTGGCTGTGGGCTTCCCAGTCCTCATACCTCTGAGTCCGGCAGACCTGTTGACATCCCCACCCCCTCACACACAGCTCTTGCCACCAGAACTGGGTCTAAGCTGAGGCCAGGCAGGAGAAGAGGTGGCCTGTTGGCGACATGGTGGCCCTCAGCAGGAAGGAGGAGCTTCTTTCTCCCTTTGGCCTTTCGCTCCCCTCTTCCTCAATCTAGCCATGACCTCAGGGTCATTCCTCAGTGCCTTTTCTAGCTCCAAGCCTTGGTCCTGACTGGCCCTTTTGCCTGGCTCATTCCAGCCCTGGGAGCTGCATGGCTTCTGCCCATTGCCCTGTGTCTGGCTTTGCAGTCATAGGAGAGGGGACTTCCCTGGGGTAGGACAGTTGTGTCCTTCACTCTCATTCCCTTGTCCAGCTTTGTTTTTTAGCACGGCGTGGAGCAGCTTAGAGCATATTTGTGGATGGCCTCAGACCTCCAGTCTGTGAGAGATGCAGAGCAGACCTTTGGCACTTGTGTATGTTGACTGGAGGACTGAAAGGCCGGGTGACAGAGCCTTTCTCTGCCCCTCTTCCTCATGCTCCTTTCCACGCCATGAGGCCACTTTGGCTCCATCGTTGGTTTCACTGTCTCCATACAAATCTCCTCAGAATGTTTGAGCAAATTGTTCTCTAGGTCTTACACAGATGTGTAGGAATCATGGTGTGATGGCTGTGCGTGAAATGGTTGTGTCTTCTAGAGGAGGCGCTTTCCTCTGTCCCCACCCATGGATACCCTGGCCCAACAGGCAGATTCTTGGTCATCGTCTCCATCCAGGAACCCCACGGTCCCACTGCCTGCCGAGCAGGACCTGAATCCCTCGTTGCCTTTGAGGCACTGCACATGGGGTACAGCCTGACTTCCAGGCCTTTCTCCCTTCCAAGCCCAAGAAACCTGTGCCCCAGCCAGACTTTCCTCCTCCCCCTCCTCCCAGTGTCTGCTTCCTCAGCCCTGGCCCTTGGAAACCTCATGATTCCTGCAGCTTGACTCCCCCAGCTCACTGGAAGTTTCTTGGTTTCTTGGTTTTCAGGCCTCAGCCTGCACCTCTATTGCCTGTTGGCATCTCTTCCTGCGACCCTGGCCAGCAGCTAAATTCAACATGGCTGAGGCCTGCCTCTATTTTCTCTCCCTGAGTGTCTTCTTCCCCCTTCTCCCCTGTTTCTATTCAGAGTCCTACCATTCTCCCAGACACCTGAGTTTGGAATCACAAGAGTCTGATTAAGTTTTTCTTCTCTTTAGCACCCACAGCTGTTGAGTGATCATAGCCCATCAGTTTATTCTGTGGTAGCAACTGGTATTGATTCATCACAGGTCCACTGTGTGTCAAATAGCTCTGACTACTTTACCTACTGTCTCCAAAATATGACTGCACCTTATGCAGGGTGTGACAAAAGGACCAGGTGTTATGTGGCATAAATAAAGCAGATGTTTATTCCCCTTAGGTGATAGTCAGAGGTCCAGGGCCAGTAAGGCTTCTCTATCAGACATCCGGGAACCCAGGCCAGCAGGGCAGCCTGTCATCTGCATGTGTGACTTTGTGGGTTGTTTCAACTTCCCAACCTGTAGAAAGAGCCAAAGAGAGCGAGCCCACAGTGGATGACTGAGCCAGGCTTTAAGGAGTAGCCAGAAAGGGGCACTTACCCCCTCTGCCACACCTGCTGGGCGGAACTTGGTCACATGGCTGTATTTAGCTACAGGTGAAGCTGGGAAACAGCCTCTAGCTGGTGGCGCTGGGTGCTAATTTGTGACAGAGGCTCTATCATGAAAAGGAGTGTGAAGATGGTAGGGACCATTGCCTTCATTCTAAAGATGAGGAAACGGAGGCATGAAGAAAAGAAGCAACTCAGCCCAAGGTCCAAGGCCTTGTTAGGACCGCCTCCCTAACTGAAGATTTTCTATTACCCTGTGGAGCCTCTTCATAAAGAGCATAAGTGTGACCAGAAATAAGTGATATCAGATCAAAGACAAAGATTACCACCAGCAGAGATATCTGGGAAGATTTTACAAATGATGAAATACTTGAAGGAAGGGAGGAAGGGAGGAAGGGAGGAAGGGTGGTTGGTGTCTGATTAGGTAGAGAAGAATAGAGAAAAATATTTCTCCTTGGCGGTGGGTCTGGAAGACATTTTTGGGTTTAGTCCCTTCGGTTCAAATCCACAGATTCCTCCTGGGTGCTATTTCTGCGAAAGGTTGAGTTTGAGAGAGGAGACAATGGTGAAATGGGAGCATTCACCTGTCACAGTAGCTGGGGAATTGTTCTGAGGAGGAGATGTGTATGCTTGGCTCCTCTGCTAGAACCAGCCCTCCATGAAGAAGCCCATAGCTATTTCTGCTCAGTGCTCCTAGCATCAGGCACAAACCAAGGGAGAGACTACAAACTCATTAGGGATGCACCTGAGAAGGTTTTATTTATTATTCTTTTCATTCAATAAATGAAAAATGCCTCTTACACAGAGAGGTCAGATACTGGTTGCGTTAGTTTGCTGTGGCTGTTGTACAAAGCATGCCAGACTGGGGCTCGGATGACAGACTCCCACCTTCAATTCCAGAGATAGGATGCCCAAGACCCAGGTGGTGGAGGGCCATGTCTTCTCTCTGTGACATGTCCATAGCTGTCTCTGTGTGTTCTCATAGTCTTTCAACTGTGTCTCTTCCTAATCCCTTCTTTTTGTAGGAATACCAGATGTAGTGGACTAAAAGCACCCTTGTGAGCTCATTTACTATTAATCACTGAAGACCATTTCTAAAAACATGGGGCTAGGACTTGGACATGTGAATGATGGAGAACACTATTTAGTAACAATCCTGGCATAAGTTGCTGCAGGGAAGAGAAGAGGGAAGGACAGATTCTGACTGGCCAGGGCAGGGGACTGTGTGTGAGGTACATCTGTGGAAGTCCTCAAGACTGTGAACTTGTCACATCCCCCCTGTGTTTCTCCAGTCTAAGTGGGTCTGGTTTGCAGTGACACTCATAGACAGCCTTGCACACACAAGTGACCAAGCCCATGCACGAAGAAGCACTTGGCCCAATGGTGCTGCTTCCAGTTGGTGTGACATGAACAGGTGACCATGCCTGTGTCTCCACAGCCTGTCTTCTGCCCTGTAGGCTCAGGGCGCAGGGCTTCATGATTCCCATTGGGCTCCAACAATGGCCAGTGGATCAAAGCTTTCCCACCTAATTAAACAGGTGGGAGGTTGGGAACCTCCCAAGGAAAACAAAGAGTGAGTTCAATCCAATCTTTTATCTGGAAAATGTTTTCAGCTGAGAGATCTGGGGCCCTCGTCACTGCCTGGCTCACGGGTCCTCATGTCATAAGCCAGCGTGGAAATTTAGGAAAATGGGACAACTTGCGTTTCAGCACCATGATCCCGTAGACCTGCGAGCTACTTTGCAGTGTCTGCAGAAGGCTCTCCTTTCTATGGTTTGCTTTGATGCTCACAGCAGCTCTTGGAGGTGGGCAGCAGGAAGGGAGTCCATCCTGCAGGCCAGATTGGGGTTCAGAGGTGAGCACTGCCACCTCTAACTCCTGGAGAGGGCTTGGGCAAATCCATTTCTTTACAACCTGATTTTCTATTTTGTGCAGTGAGGACAATACATTTGCCCTCTTAGGACTGCTTGCAGGGTTAATTCATAACAGGTATGGGAAAGACCCTGTAATATTCTGGCCACTCCAAAAGGAAAAAAAAAAAAGGAAAAGTTTAAGCCAGAATTTGCCTCCTTCTCTCTCCTTTTGTCTGTGAAAGGGAGAGAACACAGCAAATGGCTCATAGAATTATTGTGGTGATTAAATGAACAATGCATAAAGAGTGCTCAGTAAAGGGTAGTTATTGGTATTTTTTCCCAGACTCTGATGCCTTTTTAAAAGAATAAAAACACTTACTATCTTCTTTCTGAATGGTTCAAATTTTAAATTATCTTTAACTTTAAAAAGAATCCTGAAACCTCAGTAGCACGGGAACTAGCACAAAGAATCGACAACTGGGATCTCATTTTATTAAAAAGTTTCTGCACTGCAAGAGAAACCACCAACGGAGCTAAGAGGCAATCTACAATGTGGGAAAAAATTTTAGCAGTTGTACCTCTGACAAAGGACTATTATCTAGAATATATAAAGAACTGAAAAAAATCAGACCCCCCAAATTAAAAGACCCGATTCAAAAATGGGCATCTGAAATGAACAGACATTTCTCAGACAAAGAAGTAAAAGCAGCAAATAAATATATGAAAAAATGTTCAGCATCACTGGTCATTTGAGAGATGCAGATGAAAACAACACTGAGATTCCACCTCACCCCACAAAGAATGGCTGCTATCAAGAAATCATCCAATAACAAATGCTGGTGGAGCTGTGGGGAAAGAGGAACCCTGCTCCACGGCTGGTAGGACTGCAGCCTGGGTGGAACCACTGTGGAAATCAGAATGGAGACACCTCAAAGAACTAGGGCAAGAGGTCCCATTTGACCCCGCTATTCCCCTGCTGGGTATCCTCCTCAAAGAATTAAAAGCATCATACCACAGTGATATATGTGCACCCATGTTTATAGCGGCGCAGTTTGTAATAGCTAAAGTTTGGAAACAGCCCAAGTGCCCATCAACTGGAGACTGGATAAAGAAGATGTGGGTTTTTTTTTTTTTTAAATAAAATGGAGTACTACTCAGCCATAAAGAACGAGAAACTTAGAGACATTTATAGGTAAATGGATGCATATTGAAGCCATACTCTTAAGTGAAATAAATAGGACACACATGTGTAAATACAGAAGTTTCTCTAGTGTGAGAAACTGATGGTGTAAACAAGAGTTAAAATGATTAAAATAAATAATTGATAACTTGAAATAGGAAGAAAGGTCCAAAGGGGTAGGGATGGTGGGAGGGGAAGGAGAAAGGAAAGAAGGGAAAGGAAAAATTATGAGAAAGAAAAAAAAGGAAACAAAAATCTATGTAAATAGGGAAGGGTAGTGGGGGTGAAGGGTGCACAGATAATGGGGAAAAAAATAAGAACCAAGATACATCACGTACAGGCACAAGCACCCAGTGATAAATGTAGATGTATTGTATACCTAAAATGTACCAATAAAATAATTTAAGGAAAAAAAATAAAAAGAATCCTGTAACTTCCTGCTACAGGAGAAACAGTAGTGGATGAGCAGAGACATCACCGGACAGGGCATCAGGAGCTGGGCTGAGTGTGCTTCTGATACCTGCCCCTGTGAGGCCTTAGGCAAGGCCCTCACTTTCTCTGGGCCTCCAGCTCCGCATCTCTGCCGGGAGCAGAGTGGACCAGTCATATGCTCCTCGCAGCCTCTGAGAATCATGAGTTGTCCACAAGTTTTTTTCCCAAATCCAGTAAAAATCCTCAGCCCTTAAACAGGGAAATTTAATGGAAATTCTTCTGATCCATGTGCCCTTAACCAAACAAAACCTTACTTTCTAAGAGTTCTTTGATGTTTAAGCTGCCTTAAAGAGTCTTTTTTAAAGGGGTATTTTAAAGCTTTTTTCTTAGAAACAGGAAATCAGGTTTTGGCAAGTGGGGAAGAAACTTGAACACACCGAGCCTTGGAGGTGGGTGGTAGGTTTGTTTCACTCGGCAGAGTCCCGGGATTGGCACGAGGTGGCCTAGGCCACCCTGACGGAGCCTCCCGAGGGGTTGTCAACGCAAAAGGTGGTGCGGACGGCCAGGTGGCTGCTGGCAGCAGCGAGGGAGGCGGCCTGAAACACTTCCCCAGCCTCTGAGGACTTGTCAAATGCTTTCTTTTCACCCTTGGTCCCACGTCTTACTTTTTTCTCTTGCCATATTTGGCAATCCAAGTTGCCAAATACCTTAAGTGATCTCAAAGGAAAATATTTTTCACTGGATGATCAGTTTCCCCTTCCAGAAAAGTAAAAAAAAAGAGCAAAAGAGCAGAATCAACAGAGAATACACAAATGAGTGTATGTGGCAGCTAGAGTTCGAGTTCCCCCTTTGAAAAATTCCGAATGTTCTGTGAGGCCAAGCGATCTTGCAAAGCAAAGGGCAACAGAGGTGGTGGACGGAGGTCCCGGCCCTGCCTGCAGCAGGAAAGGACTCGGAAGGGTTCCCTCCAGCTCTTTGAGCTCCAGCTCCTCAGCAACACCATGGAGGAGACTGCAGGCTGCTTCACAGGGCTGCTGATAAGACCTGCAAGATAATGGATGCTTTGAACTCACAATGGATTTCCACCCACCTGGTCCACAGCTTCGACTGTGCTGATTTTGACTGACCTTTGTCCTTGACCTCACTCACAGCCTGGCATGGTGCTGCAGACACCCAGGGCTGGTGTGCTGGGCCCAGGCTCCAGAAGAGGGGCTGCTGCAGGTTCTTCCTCTTCCCCATCTCCTTCTTTCTCTTTTTCTCCCCTCCTTTCTTTCCTTTCCTTTCCCTCCTCATCCTCTGCTTTCTCCTCTCTCTTACCCTTCTATTTTTAATTATGTTCTAAAACCACACAATAAAGTTTCCCCCTTAATATGTACAGCTCAGCAGTGTTACATTCATATGGTTGGGCAAAATTTCTAGAACTTTCTCTTTTTGCAAAACTAGAACTCTGCACCTATTGAAAAACATCTCTCCAGTCACCTCTTCCTACCCCCTGGTGACAGACATTACAGGTTGTGTGTTTCTGTGATTTTTTTTGACTGCTCTAGACATCTTGTCTGAGTGCAATCATGCAATCTTTGTCCTTTTGTGACCAGCTCATTTCATTTAGAAAAATTTTCTCAAGATTTATCTCTGTTGTAGCATGGACTTCTATCATTTTTATGGCTGAATAATATTCCCCTATATGTATATTCGACATTTTCCTTATCTGTTCACCTCTAGATAGGCATTTGGGCTGCTTCCACCTCTGTATTTTTGTGGGTAATGTTGTGAAACATAGGCATGCAGATGTCTCTTGGAGACCCTGCTTTCAATCCTTTTGGTTATATAGAAGTGAAATTGTGGGATCATATGATGATACTATTTTTAGTTTTTGAGAAACCGCTATAGTATCTGCCAAAGCGGCTGTATCATTCCCATCCCCAATGCACAAGGGTTCCAATTTCTCTACAGCCTCACTAACTTTGATATTTTCTATGTTTTTGTCATCCTAATGGGTATGAGGTGATATCTTGTGGTTCTGCTTTGCAGGTCAGCTAGTTTCTCTGTTCCTTGATGGCCCTGTGACCTTGGTATAATGTCCTATCCAATTGTTCCCAGGAGGACAATGGCAACCCTGTCTGGAGTGGTGACCAGGATGTAGGCATCAATGACAAGGTCCCTAGGTATGTGGTGTAACTGAGTACTACAAGCCCATGGTTTAAAAAACAGAAATTATTGCTGCGTGATTCTGGAGGTGAGTAGTCCAGTGAAGGCACTGGCAGAGTTACCTCTGAGGGCTGTGAGAGAGAATTGCTCTATGACACTTCCTTAGTTCTGATGGTTTCCTGGCAACCTTGGTGCTCTTTGGCTTCTACATACCTAATCTCTGCCTTCATGTTCACTTAGACTATCTGTGTCTCAGTATCCAAATTCTCTTTTTTTATTAGTTTTATTGGTACATTTTAGGTATACAATATGATAACATTCACTATTGGGAATCTGTTCCTTTACATGATGTATTTTGATTCTTATTTTTTCCCCCTTCCCCTGCCCTCCCTTCCACCCCTCCACCCCTCCCTATTTACAAAGACTTTGTTTCCATTTTTTCCTTTTCTCATATTTATTCCTTTCCCTTCTTTTCTTTCCCCTGCCTCTCTCACTTCCTCTTCCCCTTTGCCCCCTTTCTTCCTATTTTACATTATCTACTATACATTTTGATCCTTATTTACATTTTCAGTTTCTCACACTAGAGAAACTATTTGGCATTTACACATGCGTGTCCTATTTATTTCACTTAAGAGTATGGCCTCAAAGTGTATCCATGTATCTATAAATGTCTCTAGCTTCTCATTCGTTATGGCTGAGTAGTACTCCATTTTATTTTTTTAAAAACTGCATTTTCTTTATCCAGTTCCAAATTTCTCTTCTTACTAAGGATACCAGTCATATTGAATTAGATCCACTCAACTGATCTTGTATTAACTTGACTAGCTCTGGAAAGATCCTATTTCCAAAAAAGGTTACATTCTGAGTTACTGGGGTTGAAACTTGAGTGTCATTTGAGGGGGCACAGTTGCCCCACAACATGAGGCATCTCTCTGCTGCATCCAGAGGTTATTGAAAACTTCAAGGATCTGGAGCATTAGAGGGTGGTAATGAGTCAGAAGCCCAGAGGAGGAGGAGGACCCAAGCCAGGGAGTTCATATTCTTCAACTCTTCCCAGAAGCCAGTAAGATAGAAGAAATCTCTAAACCAGGCAAATGCTTGGATCTGGAAATGAAAGACAGGTTCTGAGAAAAATAGAACAAAAGGGATGGAAGTAGATATTATCCCCTGTGTTGGTAGCCATGGATAGGCTGCTCTGATGGAGAGGCTCGGGGTGGTCTACAGCAGTGGGCTCTTTGTTGGCTGTTAGCAGGCTCTCAGGAACAGAATCCAGTGTTGAGGCAGAAAAATTTACTCCTATTTTCCACTTTGCAGCTGGGGTGGCCTTCAAAATGCTCATAGTTCAGGGCAGGACTAGCAATGGCCAGAACTTGTTGGACACCAGATCTTCATTGAGTGGAGTGTCCCTGTGGTAGCCCAAGATGCTTAGTTCTGGTTGCTCACCCCTAGTTTGCAGGGTGATCTGTTTGGTCCACTGGGCTCCTTCCATGAACTTGTGCTGCCTAAGTGAACTCCAGTTATGGATGTAAACTATGTAGCGGATACTGCAATGTTGCCCCAGATCTTTCTCCAGGAATGAATGCCTTTTGTCCCCAGTGGCAGGAAATGCTTGTGGCCTTCTCTGGAAATTGCTGTGGGTTGGAGAGTGTAACTGCATACAAGCCATTCCCATTCCTGGTTTGGCCTGCATCTGATGACTACTCAGTGCAGATAGCTCACCATCTTGGCTGTGAAGTGGACACCTCAGACGGGCCTTGTTAGCTTCTAAGCTCCTTGTAGGTCAACTGAAGCTTTTGTTGAAGTTTCTGCTGCAGTCTGAGTTTTCCTTCTGCCTCATCTCATGTCCTTTGCTTCCCTTCATGGTAGAGATCTCAAAACAATGCACTATCCAGTGTCTTGCATGCCTGGCTTCATCTCAGAGCTTCCCAAGGAACCTACCATGTGCATAACACCTTCCTGAACTCCAAGATGAACATTCTAACTCCCCAGAGCAGGCCTCTGAGAGAGAAATGACTCTTACTGGCATGTGGTTGCAGTCAGAACACGTTTCCTTCATAAATTAAATCAAGAATGGACAGATCTAAGCTCCAACTTTCAAAGACACCACATGACTAGAGAACATCTTCTTGGCTTTGCTTCAGAATCACGAGAATGTGAAATGAATAGCAGGTATAATGAAAAAGATCTAACTGTATGTTTGTTTAGAAAATATTTTCTTCATCAGGGAAGTCTCTTTCACTAAAAGCACACACACAGAGCTGTGGCATTGGCAGGTGTGAAAAGTAGAAGTTCAGACAATGCTTTCTGTCACCGTGCAGAGAGATGGGCGTTCTTTGGTTCTGGTTCTGTGTAAATGTATCCCATCTGATGTGAACTGCTCAGCACTTGCCAGAGCTGCTTTCTAAGAAAGGAAGAATTTAAGAGAGACTTTTGCAAAATCAGCTAGTAGACTTTCCAGCTGTTTGGAAAATGTTTGGGCAGGACTGGTGGTGTGGGGCAGTCATAACTGGCTGAGGGTGGGTGTGCACCTGGGAAGTGCCCACCTTCAGAGTGGAGCAGAGAGATTTGTGCAAATCCTTGTTTGCACAAGTGGAGATGGGTCTCAGGTGCCCTTGCCTTCAATGTAATGCCTGAACACACAGACCTGTGTGCTCCCAGGCATGGACACCACTTTCACCTCTGAGTGTTCATAGGCTGAAATCAGTGTTCATGAGGTCACAGATCCCTGTCTTTAGGGGTCTTGATAATGCTGCTCAGGGCTTGAAAGTCTTCCACGGCTGCCCACTGGCTAAGGGTATTCTCTTTGCTGATGCTGCAGGTCTTCAGTGATGAAGACGTCAAGCTGCTCACTAGCTTTCTGGATCTCCTTCTAGGAGCACAAGGCAACTGCCTTCCCAGATCCCTGAAGCAAGAGGAAGAGCCATGTGATCTGACTTGGCCAGGACAATGTCAGCAGAAAGGGCAGAGGCTATGTCTGGGTACTCGTGTTTCAGAATGGGAGCGTCTTTCTCCAAGGCTCCTCCTGATGTCAGAAGATTTTAGCTGGAGACTTGGTTCTGCTGCTTATGAATTGTGTGATTTTAAGGTTCAGAGTGGCCATTAGCTTACTCAGTTTTCAGCTTTGAAGAAAGTTAAAAAAAAATTCCATGAATATTTTCAATATAAGAGTTTTATTTCTTCTCCCCACCCTAACACTCTGACCACATCAGAATATTTATTTTTGCCCTCAAATGCTCTGCATTTTTGAACTAAAGCTATCTTCTGAATTATTTATATTGAACTTAGAGCTTTTGATAAATTACAATATCAAAGGAGGCATTATTGGTACTCAGTGAGAAGGTAGCCTGGAATTTATGTCAAAGAAGTTGCCCTGCAGTTGTCAACTGAGACAAGTAAGCATTCCTGAAAGTCAGAAAGATGAATGGATGAAGAGTGTGAACATAGGGAAACAAATGCTCTCAAATCAGGCTCTCCTATGTGTAGAGAATGTTAGTGTTTAGTGCCAAGTGAACATGCCAGTGGTTCTTACTTTCAAGAATTCAATAGCAGACTTCATATAGTCATTCATGCAAAGATGTCTGGTAAGAGTGAGGGAGAATAAAGATAAAGTAATGTCCAAACAGGGAAGATCCTTACCCTTGAAGTACTGCATTTTAAGGAAAGAGAGAGAGATAGCAGACAAGCAGGCAGTAGACATGCCAGCTACTTTTGGATGGTGCAGACTATTATGGTGTTTTGATATAGGGTCTATGCAATCCAGGGTGGACTTGGACTCACTATATAACCCAGGCTGACCTCAAACTCACAGCAATGCTCCTGCCTCAGCCTCCCGAATACTGGGATTATAGGCATGCACCACCATGGCCGGCCTGGTGCAAACTACAGTGTTACTGAGGAAGTGGCTCTTGTGTCCAGATAGGATCAATGCTGTGCTAACTGGTGAGTGACTCCTCAGGAAGATGTCGCTTGCAGATGATGGGGGACTGAGCACTGAATGTGATGGGGAAGAGAGAAAAGCAAGTGTGAGCTTTGGGGTGGGAAAGGCCTTGGAGGGAGAAGAGGGGAGACCATTGTGGCAGGGCTAGAGGGAATGGGGAGGAGAAGGTGTGCATGAATAAGATGGGGGTGAGGTGGCCAAATGGCCAGATTCCCAGGGCTTGTGAGCCACAATAAAGGGTGGAGAGCAGTGCAGATTGCAATGTGAGGATGTGAGGCCACTGAAGACTTTTAAAACAAGAAATAGAGATGCACTATGAACCGCACATATTTGAAGAATACAATTCTGTAAGTTTTGACAAGTGGATCGACTCACATTAGCCATTTCCACAATCAAAATAGTGAATAGTGGGCTAGTCCTCACCCGAACAGTTTGTTTATCCCTCCCCCAGCCCTCCTCACTCACCCCAGCCCACCTGACCTGCTCCAGGCAGGTCAGTACGAAGGTGTGAGGAAAGGGTTTATTTGGCTCACAGTCTGTAGAGGTTTCAATCTATAATTGGCTGGCTCCAAGGCAGAGTGGCATGGCAGACAGGCAGAAGGTAGCAAAAGCAACAAGGGAAGGGACCAGAATAGCATCTTTCTGCTCCTTTTTCTTATCCAGGCTACTTAAGGCAGGTAGCACTCACACCTTTAATCCTAGTGCCCTTGAGCCTAGTGTTGCACCATGAATCAATCCCAGTGTCACACACTCTAGATCCAGCCTAGGACCACATGAGGCTTTGGGGGACATCTAGACACAACCACAACAGTGGCTTTGTAATAAGACTTCAAATGGGGGATTGTGATGCCTCCTGTGGTGCCCTTGCTGTCCAGAATTGCTTTTGCTATTCTAGGTCTCTTCTAGTTCCATATGAAGTTTAGGATTGCTTTCTCTAGTTTTATGAGGTATGCTATTGGTATTTTGATTAGAATTTCATTAAATTTGTATAACAATTCTGGCAATATGGCCATTTTCACTATATTGTTTCTGCCTATCCAAGAACAAGGGCTATCTTTTCCATTTTCTAATATCCTCTTTGATCTCCCTTGTCAGAGGAGTATAGTTTTCAATGTCTTTCATTTCTTTTGTTAAGTTAATTCCTAAGTATTTCGCTTTTCTTATGCTATCGTGAAAGGTGTTGTTTCCCTAACTTCTCTCTCAGTGAGTTTGTTATTCATGTACAGGAATGCTATTGATTTTTGAATGTTGACTTTGTATCTTGCTATGCTACTGAATTTGTTCAAAAGGGAAGGGGAAGGAAGGAAGGAAGGGAGAAGGAACAAACAGAGAACGGAAGGAAAAAATTGAAGCAAAGCTTTTGTAAATGGGGAGGAGAAGAAGGTTGAAGGGAGGGGAATTGGGGGAAAAAAAAGAAAAGTTAAGGTATATATACGTACAGGTAGAAATTCCCTAGATGAATGTAATCAATATGTGTGACAAATATGTACTAATAAAAAATAAAGTTAACAATAAAATAATAGGGAAACTGAAAAAAAACCCAAAACACATCATAGTATTTGCACATGACCTATTGTCTTCCCATATACTGTACTTTAAATTATCTCTCTATTACTTATAATACTTAATACAATATAAATACAAGCAAATAGTTGTTCTACTGTATTGTATAGGGAATAATGACAAGGGAAAAAGTTTGCATGTGGTCAAGGCAGAAGGATTTTTTTTCTCTGAATAATTTGGAGCCAGGATTGGTGGAACTTGCAAATGTGGGACCCACAGAGGCAGGGGGCCAATTGCCTTTCAAACTCTGGCTTGCATTACTCAGCAGAATCACATTATTGTGTACTCTTTTTATTACCACGTAGTACTTCCATGGGGATATATTAGAGTTTGGCTATCCACTGATCCTGCTGCTGGACATTTAGGCTTCTGCTGCTTTGGGGCTGTAACAAGGAAAGCTGCCAGGAACATTTGTGTATGAGTCTTTGTATGGGCTATGTCTAATTTTCTCATTGGAAAATACCTAGGTGTTGGAATAGCTTCCCTGTGTGATAGCTCTATGAGTAATGTTTTAAGAAATCACCTAACTGTTTTCCAAAGTCATTATACCATTTTACATTCCCACCATCAGTGTATAAGGGGTCTAGTTTTCCACATCTGTGCTAACAATTGGTATTGTCAATCTTTTAAATATAAGCTATTCTAATCGATGTTTAGTAGTTTCGGAGTGGGCTTTTATTTGCATTTCTTCAATGGTTACGGTGTTAACATCTTTTTTATGTTCTTATTTACTATATGTATTTCTTTTGAGCAATGTTCAAATATTTTGTTCCTTTTCAAAGTTGGACTCTTTTCTTTTTTCTTAGTATTTGTGATATATAATAATGACATTAATCTTGGGTACTTACTGCGTCTTCATCCTTTTTACTTCCCCTTCCCTCCTGGCCCCCACCTGAGACCCCTTTCCCATCTCTACAAGTCTGCTGCCCTGTATCCTATTATCCATTTTTTTTCCTTAGGTACCAGGCATCGATCTCAGGACCTTGTGCTTGCCAGGCAAGTGAGGCACCACTGAGCTAAATCCCCGGCCCCTCCTATCCTCTATTTTTATTTTGCTTTTTAAATTACTTATACTTTGAGTTTCTCATTTTTTTATTATTGAGCTTTGAGAGTTCTTTGTACATTCTAAAGGCAAGCTCTTTACTGGATTTATGCTTTCTAAACATTTTCTCTTGGTCTGTGGTTTGTCTTTCTAGTCTCTTAACAGTGTCTATGAGTTTATTAATTTATTCTTTTATGGATCATGGCTATAGTATCATATCAAAGAAAATTTTTGCCCTACCTAAGGCTACAGAGATTTTTGTCTTATGTTATTCTCTAAAACTTTAATGGTTTATGTTTTGCACTATGTTTTCCTCTAATCTATTTGAATTAATTTTTGTATATGGAATGAGGTATGTGTAAAATTCATCATTTTGCATATGAATGTCCAATTGTTTCATCATTGGTTTTTAAAGAGACGATCCTTTATTCATGCAATTTTCATTACTTCTTTGTCAAAACTGTCCGTATATATGTGAGTCTCTTTCTGAATTCTCTCCTTGGTTCCACTTTTCTGTTTATTTGTCTAATCAGCAAAATCACACTGCCTTGATTACCATGGCTTTCTAATGAAATTATATCTACAACTTTGTTCTTAAGCAAAATGATTTTGACCATCCTAGATTCTTTTCATTTTCATGTGAATTTTAGAGTCAACCTGTCAATTTTTGCAAAAAAAATATGTGCTACAATTGTGGTTGAGATTATGCTGAATTGATAGGCTAAGTGAGAGTATTCATGTCCTAACAGCATCGAATCCTCTGAATGCCAAACAACGTATATTCAGCTCTCTGTTTAGTTAGGTCTTCTTTAATTTCACTCTGCAACATTCCTAGTTTTTGGCAATAGATTCTTCACATCTTCTGTCAGATTCATCTCTAGGTATTTCATATTTTGATGCTATTGTAAATTGCACTTTCAGAACTATTGGCTATTGTTCATTGCTAATATATAGAAGTACAATTAATTTTGGACATTGGTAATATATCCTTCTATTTTACTAAACTCACTTAAAGGTTCTAGTTCCATTTTTTCTAGAGTATATTGAATTTCATAAGTAGATAATTATATTATCTGTGAATAAAAAGTATTATTTCATCTCTTCCAACATGAATGACTTCTATTTCACTTTCCTACTTGGTTATTTTTTTTTCTAGAACTTCCAGTACACTGTTGAACAAACATGATGAGGGTAAATATAATTTTCTTGTTCCCCATCTTAGAAGGAAAAATATTCAGTCCTTTATGATTAAGTATGATTTTTATCTATAGATTTTTCATATATGTCCTTTATAAGACATAAGTAATCCTACTTTATTGAGAATTTTTATAAGAAATAAATTTTGGGTTTCATTACTTCTTTTGTCTCTAATGAGACAGTATATTATAAATTTTAGTTCTTTTGTATGGTGGATTATATGGATTGATTTTTTAAAAACTATATTTTATTACTATATATTTGTAATACATAATAGGTCATTTATAATGGGAAATTGGTACCTATTTATCACACCGAGATCCTTTTTACTTCTCCTCTCCTCCCTCCCATCTTCCCCATCCCCAAATTCCTTTCCTATCTCCACAAAGTCTATCTCCCTGTTTCTTATCATCTTGCTCTTTAAATTATTTATACTTTGGGTATAAATAAGAAAAACCATATGGTATTTAACCTTCTGTGCATGATTTATTTCACTTAGAATTATGGTCTCAATGTGTGTCTATTTTTCTACTAATAACTCAAATTTATCCTCTTCAAGGACAGGAGAGAGAATGAGAGGGTCTTGGTCTCTTCCCTGTCACTGGGAAACAGTATCTGGCACCTACAACTTAAAGGAGGAGAAGTTGCTATGGCTCATAGTGTCCAGTGGTTCAGTCCAAAGTTGTCTGGCATCAAGACATAAATGTGTGGTGGAGGGAATCTGTTTGAAATACAAAAACATCATGTTCTCTCTGTCCAGGCTGTGAGAGCCCACCATAAGGCCATCACTCAGTGGGAAAGCCTGCTTCCCACCATGGAGCAGTCACCTTGAAATCTGTAGTTCTAACGGATTTGTGGCACAGTCTGTCCCTACTTATGGTTCAAGGTTTCTCTTTCTTGAATGGGCATCTGTGTTGGAGGAGGATCTTCTGAGTCCTTTTAAGGAAGATTAATCAAGTGGACAGAGATGCGTGCACTCACCTTCCTTCTACAAGCCAACCTGCAGAACACAAAAGAGATCCAGTGTGTCCTCCACCTGTTCTTCACTGTTGTCTATGCTTGGGGATCCACCGTGACAGGATGGGGGACCTTGTTTCGAGAGGCTTCCTCTCCTGCACTTATATATATTATTATAATATTTAAGTCTTTAGTTCACATCTCCTTTTAGATGGCTAATAAAATTCAAGTTCATCATGGTCAAAATGCAACTTTCAATTTTCAACTTGTCCACCCCTCAACTTGTCCCCCCTAGTCCTGCCCCTTCCTTCCCTTCAGGAAATGGAACCATCACCATGATCCACCCAGGTCCACAGCCCATGGACCTAGCAGTCACCTTGTGTTTCTCTCCACTGCTATTCCCCATGTCCAGCTAGACCTCCAACACATCCCAAATTCATCGGCTTCCTTCTACCTCTCTTCTTGCCCCCGGAAGTTTATGCCATCACTAAAATAAACACCCAGATGACCCTTGCTTCTGTTCTGTGTCCTCTGTAAGACTCCATATAGTAGTTGGAATGATCTTTGGAAACACGAACCAAGCTGTGTCATTTTCTGGTTCAAAACCTTCCCATTGTTTCTTTGTCACACTCAGAATAGACCCTACATGGATCTCTGAAACCTGTCCCCTGCCAACCTCTTTGAAGTCATTGGGTATCCATCATTCTCTTTACTTCACTCCAGCCTCTTCAGCTTCCTTTCTGTTCTATATGCCAAGATTGTTTCTACCTCAGGGCCTTTGTACATGCTGATTTCTCTATCCTAAGTTCTCTTGTATAGCACCCCCTGCCATGCACACTGACTTCCATGTTCTATTTTGTCATGGGTATTGTTAGTACCTAAAATTATTTTTACTTGTTGTTTGTTCGTTAACTTATTTATTGTAATCTACCCTCTAGGTCCAAGTATAAGTTGCATGACAGCAGGGACTCATTTTTGTTTATTCTTTTGTTTCTGGCATGTGAGACAACACATGGATGAATGGATGCTTTGCAAGAAGTTTTAAAAACTTCTTACTCCACGCCCTGGAGCATGATCCAGGTTTCAAGAGAACCCTGATTTCCCTGTCTCCTTGGAGGGGAGGATGGTGTGGTGATTGAGTAGTGCAGATGAGTGGACTGGGTATAACCACGGAGATCCAGTCTTTTATAGAAAGACCAAACACTTATGCATCAGCACCTAAGGAGTTTTCCTGCCTCCTAATAAGTGTCAATGATTTACCATATAAGAAAATTTTGTAGATAAATCTTAGTCCAGGAAAGGAGTGGGCTAGAAGGTCTAGTTTTCTCCTGGAATCGAAGTCAAGAGTATTTCTGACTACCAGGCAGAGGTGGATGATGCTGAGAATTTAGAGTTCTTCATTGAAGGCTCTTCTCCAAGGCTCTGAAGGGGATCTGGTGATTTTCTTGTGTGGCCATGTAAATATGTACAATGTTAAAAGTAAGGAATAATTTTGCTTGTCAGCCAGGATACTACTTCTTTCCTTCAGCTTTTAGTACTGTTTGGGATTTCAGGGCAGTGTTGGGTGTGTCGGAAGGCTGTAGGCATCACTATGTTGGCTGGTGTTGGCTGGTGTCAGAAGGCTGTAGGCATCACTATGACTTACTGAGGGGAAGTTGGGAGAAAAGTGCATTTGGTGGAGTTGAGTGAGATTTGTTAATGTGACTCACTATCTGCTCCATGTATGGTTAAATTGTAATGGGATCCTGGCTAGGAAGGTCTTCCAGGATCATTTGTACTACAGACTGTACTCTGGCAGGGATCAGAGATGAGATCCCATATGAATATGTCTGCTATTCTTTGGCAGCAGGAAATCATGGATAAGGGAGGAGAAAGATGAGGCCAGAAACTAGTCTGTGGAAAATGCTTATAAGGATGAGATGTTTAATTTATAAATGGTTGTTTTTCATTGGCATTTAGTCAAAATGAAGTTCTCTCCTATAAGAAACTTACTTGACCATGCAGCATACACAATTCAAAGTGCCCCTAGGTGAAGAGAATGAAATAGACTCTATGAGCGCCTCTGCATTCCTAGGGTGCAGACCTGTACCAGTTCTACCGACAGGATTACATCGGCAGGAAGCCTCATATCCTGTGCAGCCTGAGATCCCTTCTTAGTATGCTTGACTTGTCTTAATAATGTACCAGACACATCTGAGCATGAGTGCTGCTTCCAGGAGAAAGGAAACCTGAAATTATCTCTAATGCAGCCAAGTAGCCTGGAGAGACAAATATTACAGAGACGTTTCTGTACAAACTCATCAAGTCCCTGTTTGTAGTTTAAGAATAATTTAATTAGGTAATTAAGTAGCTTAATAAAACATAGGGCAATTTAGAAATGTACTTGGATTTCTCTTGGTATGTTTTAATTTAATATGCCAAGATGAATTTTGTATATTTTTTCAGAATTATTAATCATCCATGAATTTAAATTTTGTAAGCAGAAACTGTTTCAGTGGAAGTCAAAAATGTAAGTGGAAGGAAAATAACACTGGCTGAGATGCTCATTGTCAAAAGATATCCTCTTAGTATCACAAATATAAATAAAACAACTGTTAGCCAAAATCATGGAGATAAGGAAAGAATCATGATAGATGAGAATATACAGGTAATAAAATTGACAAAGAGATAAAAAGACAATTATGAAAATCAGGACATTCCTAAACAGAAAGCACAAAAGTGAAAGATGAAAATAACGGTGAGGAGTAAGATAATTTGTACTTGCAGCAGAACATACACAAAGGTCAATGGAGGCTTTGTCTTGATGAATTCCTTGTGCCATATTATTGTATTTTGTTAAAATGAGGGGTAATTTCATTCAACTTGATTCTGTGAATGATCAATAGTTTAAAAAAATAACAAAATGCTTCACATGACATACAAGAACATCAATGTCGAACTGGTTTATGAATGTTGTCAACTTAAAAAGACTTAAGATTAATCTCACATAATAAAAGATGAAGTGTTGTGAAAAGCTTACAGATCATGTATGGAAGAAAGTTTATAGAAATTTCCCCAAGTTTGTTAATACAGTAGTCCCCCCTTGACCAAAGTGAGTAGGTCCCAGGACCCCCAGTGGATGCCTGAAATTGTAGACAGTACTGAACTCTGTATTTTCCTATGTATACGTAATGGGACACAATTTGATTTCTGAATTAAGCACAGTAAGAAATTCTCAACAATAACTAACAATAAAATAGAATAATTATCATAATATAACAAAATAACAAAAGGCATGTGAATGTGATCTCTCACTTTCTCTCTCTAGTATAAGTATCCTTCTTATGATGATGTGAGCCATCTGATGGCTACATGATGAGATAAAGGAAGGTCATGACATAGGCATTGTGTTATAGTGTTAGGGTTTGAGGCAAGACTTGCTTAAACTCGAGTGCTGCAACATTGTGACCATCCATCTGATAACAGAGATGGACACTAAATGACTAAGGGTAGTGTCATATGGGGCACGGACACGCTGGACAAAGGAGTGATTCATGTCTCAGGTGGGACATACGCAGATGGTGGGAGACTTCATCACACTCCTCAGAACACTGTAATTTAAAATGCATGAATCACTTATTTCTTCAACTTTCCGTGTAATATTTTCTGACTGTGGTTGACATGGGTAACTGAAACTGTGGGAAGCAAAACCAAGGATAAGGGAAACTGCTATCACCCTGAAAACTTACATAACTTTCCTTATAACAAGTTTTAGAGATGAAACTTTTTCAAAGCTGTCTATAATGAAAATGAACTAATGTCAGGGTTCATGCTGGGGAAAGAAGGACTCACTCGTCTTTCTGTTCTCTCTGTAGAAAATATGTGAGATTGTTGTCATGTGAAGAGGTGATCAAAGTAGGCAACCAGAAATGTGGGAGAAAGTTAATAAAAATAGAGTTTTCGACTTCACTTTATTTTTCTTTTTGAGACAGAGTCTCCCCAGTTACTAAGTTGCCCAGGGTAGGCTTGAATTTGCGATCCTTCTGCAATAGCCTCCCTGAGTACTAGGATTACAAGTGTGTATTCATGTATTCCTTTTCTTTACTAGGACCCTGAAGTAACAAACCGTATGAACTTTAGGCCATAGGAACCCTGAAGTTGCTTCATTCCCAGGGACCGGAAGTTGTCATGGGGGCTTCTATGGCCCTTGAGAGGAAGAACATGGGATGCAACGCTCTTCTAACAAGGCCTAGAGACCAAGAGGGTAGGAATTTTTTCATGTAATGTACTATATAAAATTTACATTTGTTGAAACAATTAGCTACTCTTTGACCAACATGAGCTCTCTTACTCTATGACGTTACCAATGCAGATCATAAAGAAAGGAGCTTCTCACCTACCTATCTCAGAACACTGTTTCTGTTTCCTGGTATACTGGGCTGTCCTCCCCATTTCCCCCCACCCTAACGCATTTTCTCCTGGAATCTCAAAACATGACTGCTGGGTGTTGGGGGCAGGGGCAGACAGTGCTGCCACAAACCAAGGAATGCCTGTGGGCACCAGATAAAGAGAAATTCATTCCCTCCTGGAGTGCTGGGAGGATGGCCCTGCCAACACTCTGATGCCCCACTTCTAAGCTCTAGAACTATCAACACTCTAATGTTCCATTTCTAACCTCTAGAGCTGCCTGTGAAGAGCTTTATGTTGTTTCCAGCCACTAAATATGTGGTATTTGTTATAGCTGACCTTGAAAACTGATACACCTGGTAGCTGGTGTACCTTGGGTGAGATGGGGCGGTGCTAGCAAAAAATCTCTGTTCCCTCATTCCTCCATTCTCCATTTTGCTGAAAAATAAAGATTCATGTGCTTTTATTACATACAAACTTTTGTAAAGACCATGATGAGGAATAGAAAGAGCAATCTGACACAACCCTGACCTCCTGGAGCTTATGAGCAGGTAGAGAGATGGGCGTGGATTGAAACATAACTGCTTCTCAGGGGAAAAAAAGCAGAGTAGGGTTTAAGACCACATTTCCTATGGCTCTTCCTATGGTGGCCAGATAACTGGGTATGGGGGCATGAGTATAGGATTAAGTCAACAGTAAACTGGAGAAAGGCTTAGTGCAAAAGAGGAGAGGGAGGGAGGGAGGAGGAAATGGACTTTCAACATTTTTCATGAAGATGAAACTCTGAAGATGGGAAAACAATGTCTAATAATGATCTTGCACAAAGATTTTTGAGTGAAGTGGTGTAGAAATTGTCTGGGGTTGTGTTTTTGACAAAACCAACAGTAAATTTCTCCAATATTATCCAGAGCTTTTAGAGTGAGACTGATGCTTCTTTGGGGTGACCCCTTAGAGACACCTGAGGGTCATGAGGCTTTTGGCTTTATGTGAGTTACCTATGGAGATCAACATTCGTAACAGAAGGTGGATGTGAGCTTGGCAAGAGAGGCACTGCACCAGGGCAAGAGAGAGGACAGAGAAGACAAAGCTGTGCCCTATTTGGGAATTAATCCTTGTTTCCCTAGGGTTCCCCTCGAGCTGATGCAAACTCCCCTCAAAGAGGTAGTTGGTTGCAGAGGAAGCAGCGATTTCTCTGGTGGTGATTGTGACAAATGATACTAATACTGGTTCCTTCCCCTCTTTTTCTCACCCCACCAGCCACAAGCAGGAAACAGGTAGAGCCCACCAGCTGTAGAACCTGCTCTTAGACTCTTAGCCTCCTCAAAGCATCACAAAACCCCCTACCTATGTTTCTTTCTCCATCAGGCATAACCTCTGTGTGGCCCTCCCAATCTTCCTTCCCATTAGCCCTCCTTTCTACTCTTGGATTTCATTTCCATAGGATCTAAACACATCCTTAGGTGCTAATGCGGTATGTTATTTCTGAGATTTATATTTTATAAAGTACACCATAAAATTCAATCCCATGGCCCAGGTGGTTTAGAGAATGTTTCACATGTTCACTTCTTTGGGATCACGGAGGAGGGGCTAGTCTTGAGAAAAGAAAACAGTCCTTTTACATCTTGGCCAAGTCCCCAATGTACAGTTTGACCACAGTGCAAAAAGACTCCTGAGTGGTTATGGCCAGTGTCACTAGACTGAATCATCTCCCTACCCAGATGATGAACCCATGGGATTGGGGCTGTTCCCAAACCAGAAAATTTTAGACTACAAACTTAGGCCCCTGGGGAATTGGCTGCAACCATCTGCTTTCTTGGAAACCAACGAGCAAACGGCAACTGTCAATTGTGTTCCCTTGGTACCGGGCCCCACTGATATTCTAAACACAATACTAAACTGAAAATAAACTCCTAAATGATGTCAGAGTCAGGAAAGAACTGCATCCTGAGCATCACTTATGGCCAACTCTTGATTCTTTTCTTATCTTCCTCTCCTTTCCCAGGAAACATATCCTCTTCTATTCATGGCTCAAAGTTCACACAACCAGCATCTTCCAACTCAGCATGCCTACTGAACTTGAGTCACTTTCACAGTGAAGGGAAGGGTTTAGTCCTGGCCCTGCTCCTTTATGGCTAGGTGAGCTCCAGGGGACCACTTTCCACTCTGCCTTGATCTTCCCCATATGCAGAGAAGAGGTGGAAAGCTATAAATTTCTCCACATTCTGATGAGGAGAAATCTGATGAGAAGACTTTGCTTTCTTCTAGAGAACCAGTGATTCTGATCATTTACAGTGTAATACCTCTAACTGTAGGTGCTGCTGGCAATTTTAGAAGTGTAGCATGTTCCAAAAGTCCTCTATCTACTTTACAAGCAATGATTAACTTTACATGTCAAGCTGATTGAGCTAAGGGATGCCCAGCTAGCTGGCAAGACATTATTTTGGGTGTGTCTGTGAGGGTATTTCTGGGAGAGATTGGAATCAGTGAGCTAGTTAAGAAGGTCCACTTCCACCAATGTGTAGGCATCACCCAATCTGTTGAGGGCTAAGATAGAATTAAAAGGTAGCAAAAGGTATATTTGCTCTCCATTCCTGAGCTGAAATCACCATCTTCTTCTGCTTAGAAGATTTACACCAGTAGCCTCCCAGATTCCCAGGACTGAGAATTATGCCTTGCACACTCCTGATTTTCAGGTATTTGCACATGGAGCCAGTTGCACCACTGGCTTTCCTGGCTCTCCAGTGTGCAGACAGTGCATGGCGGTACTTCTTGGCCTCTATAATCATATGCTGCAATTCCTGTAATAAATCTCCTCTGAAGTGTTTTTCTATAGCCTGTTGGTTCTGTTTCTTTGGAGAATCTTGACAGCTGCACTAGATAAAAGGCCACTGTGGGGTTACTGCCTGGAATAGCACCAGGAAAGCCAATCACCTTGTATCCACAAATGATGCCCCCAAATGGTGCAAACTGGTAGGTACCAAGGACATGGTGAGAATCACTATTTTTGAGTTTCTCAGTTCTTTGATGAATGTGCTAATCTCCTAATTCCTCCCTCCAGGAATAGGATGGGGTTCTTGATTTTACTAGAGCAGGGAAACTGTAGTGGCTTCTCCTCGGCCTTTCTAACTTAGCTCCTTTTTTGTGGGTTAGGACAGCAGTGAGTTCTTGACTATATATTTATAGCCTATACAAGGTATGATTGAAAAATATCCTGAATATTTAAATTTAAAAATTATTACAATAAAAGACACATTGCTATTAATTATCTTCAAAATATTCCCCTCCACTTCAAACACATTTATCCCATAATTTTTGCCACTTTGTGAAGCAATTCTGGAAGTCCTCTTTTGTGTCTTTAGTTGTGCTGTCATGGCTGAACATGAATTGATTTAAAATGTTTACTTTTCATGATCATTTTGATTTTAGAGAAGAGCCAGAAGTCAAATGGTGCCAGATCTGGTGAATATTGTGGATAAGGACACGCTGTAATGTTTTTATTTGATAGAAATTGCTGTAAACATCAATTCAGGGCATCCAGGCAGCCATGAAAAGAATCTCATGAAAGAGCACTTCCAGAAGTGTTTCAGAAAGCAGCAACAATTATGGGATAAGTGTGTTTGAAGTGAAGGGGAGCATTCTGAAGCAGTTAATGGCACTGTGTTTTTTTCTGTAATACATTTTTAAAAACTTAAACCTCCACCCTAAATTTGATCACCCCTTGTATTGAGAAATTCCAGGATGGATTTAAAGTTTTCACTAGGCTTACTATGAAACAAAATTGAATAAAAATTCTATTTATCACTTGACTCTTTAAGCCATTGCTCTGTTTGCTGAACTGCAGTAGATTCTGAGTCCTAGGATTTGGCATTTAATTAAGGCCAGTGTCTAGTAATTCCTCAGATATATGTTTACCTAGTAAGAAGGCAGAGTTCCTTTGCAGAAAGTTTTACATTGGATACCTTAAATATTATTATGTAAGTCTTGGCTCCTCCTTTAAGGGTACTTGGCAAGTGCTCTATTCAAAGGACTTTAAGTTTGTTCAGATACAAAAATTGCCATGGGGACTGCAGCAATATTTGTGGCATAGTATCTTCATCTCATGAGACCCAGAGCTAAGCAAATCAAATAGGTCTTCAATATGATGCCAATTTATTTAGGGTCTAAGGTACCCAAGGGCAAGTACATTTTCCAAAAGTCCCTTCAGATCAGAAACTGCAGCACTGGCCAGGTATGGTGGTGCACGCCTGTAATCCCAGCCCTCAGGAGGCTGAGGCAGGAGGACTGCTGTGAGTTGGAGGCCAGTCTGGGCTATGTAGTGAGTTCAAGGACAGCCTGAATTACCTAGTGAGATCCTGTCTCAAAAAAAAAAAAAAAGCAAGCAAGCAAGAAAGCAAGAAAGAAATAAGAAAGAAACTGCAACATTGCTACCTATTCTGAAGAACACCTCTAGCTTGCAGCTACAGGTACTGTTCTTGCAACTGGCCATATCCTAATGAGAGTTTCTTCATCTCAGTGAAATCATTTCACCTGGAACTTCTTCCATCTGCCTTCCTCATCCATGGAGAAATGCCACTGAAGCACCTTTCGCTGACTCTGGCACTTTTAAAAGCCGGTGTTCAGATCAACATGGTAATTGTCAGTAGGGGGTGAATGGGTCACATATGACAAATCCATTCTTGTATTCTTATCTCTAAAAGGCCTTGGTTACTGTCCTTCACTAATACCATGAGACTTCTGGAATTTTAACTTCTTTTTGTCATTGTTGTGTCCATGTTTCCATCAACAACTCCCTTGTGCACAAGTTGGACAATGAACCCAGGACCATTGGAAAGATTCCCTGTTGATAACTTCACCCAGATTTTTACAATGCATATTAAATATATTCATAGTGGGGAATGGATGTGATTTAGTAATCTCTCTGGATCCAGCACTCTTTACCCTCTTTGCTCTGCCTTACTTTTGTCTGGATCACTTATCACCATCAGTAGTTACATAGCACGTATCACCAAGTTACATGTGTATTTCTTTGTAGTCTCTTTCTCCCTGACCAGACTGTGAACTCCAGAAAGGCAGAGACTTTGCCTATTAATTTCACTGTTGAAACCTCCGTATCTGGCACCTAGTAGGTGCTAAATATTTTGCATGCATGAATGAATCTATTTCTTTTATCTGTCTTCTGTTAAGTAAGGCTATATTTGGAAAGGTGTTATGCTGCTAAAAATGTTTCAGATGTCTCTGCCGGACTCTGTGGGGACAGAGGTGAACAGTTTCTATTGGCATTTAATAGGTGTTTAATAAATATGTTTTATAAATGGAAATAAATAAATGAATGGGTGAATGAATGAGTGAATAACCATTTACCTATAAACACTCATAGTATCGGCAAATATTGTTGGAGAATGAGATTTTAAGAAGCAAAGAGAATAGAGGTTCACACAAATTTCTGATCAAATGTCAAAGAGCTAAGCATCAAAATCAATATCGACTTAAAGTCTTATATTACCATGACAGAAGAGGAACTTCTGAGAGACAAGAGTAAAATGTAAATATTATCATAATTAATAGTTGCCACCAGTTTAATATTAAGATTTCTAGTAAACTCTAAAAATCTGACAATAAATATAGAAACACTAATATCACAGCACTGCTAGCTGCTGTACTATTATTTAAGTTTCTAGAAAAGTTTTAGGTTCCAAGTATGACATGCTTTTCCTACAGTTATCTAACTAAGGGACTCACTCAATGTAGTCACGCACTGAGTAATGACGTCTGAGCTGATGACAGCCCCCTCATCTGACCTTGGTCCCATAAGAATACATTAGCCATTGACATCACAGTTTGCGGAAGTGCACTCTAAGATAGTTCCATGGGGATGAATCACTCAAGGATGCACTTTCTTAGAACATGAGCAATGCATGACTGTGCTCAAATAAAATATCAATTTATTTCCATTGTAAGTACTTGAAAATTGCTAGCTTTTACAGTAAACATTGACTACGACAATATTCACTCCTTCCACAGAAAATACGCACTATGAAGCATAGCAGTTTTCAAAAATTAAGTTACATTAAGAATGATTACCTTTATTTGAAAATGAATATTAAAATTAATTTTTTAAACTTAGCTTGTTTAAATTACTGATGCTAACAGATAAGATGTTGATCTATGCAGTCAGGCAATTGTTTGTCACATATAAATTCAGGGTTGCTAGAGATGACATTAAAGAAGTCAAAATCCAAGATCAAGCTGAAAACTGATGTCAAATTCTGAGACAGAAGCTAAGCTTTGGTGTGTTCCTATACTTTGCATTTTTATGGAACTTTGTGAATTTTTTTTTATAAACTATTCAAAGTGCTGTTGGGAAAGGGTGTAGGTAGGGTATCTTTCATTAAATCTATTTCGTGAAAGAGAAGATAGGTTGAGAGATTTGAAGGGAGTTGCTATATGGCAGGAAATGGGTTCTCTGTCCAGTGCTCCATGTTGGGGGTCCATCACAATGTTAACGAGGGTTTCCTGCAAAGCAAAACCCACACCAAAGACTTGTGCAAGGCTGTGTGCAGGTCATTTACTTGGGAAGGAAGTGGTCTCAGGGACTGGAAGGAGGAACTGAGCAGTAAAACAGGGGCAGGGGGACACGCCAGTGCAAGGGTGCACTGTTGAGCTGGCCCCTGCATGGTCCTTCATGAGACCCTTGAGACCTTCCCAGCATGAGATCTTCCAAGGTGCCTTATGGATTGAGTCTCAATTTCCCAGGGGATGGAAGGGGAAGCATCTAAATGCTGGATCACAGGTGGCCCTGAAGCATGACTTCCCATCCCCTCTTATGTGAGCATCTGGGGGCTTCTTCCCATGACAAAGCTCCAGGAGATGCTAGGACAGGAAGTGGCAAACATGGTCAAGGATTTATTCTGGAGCCAGAATCACTGGGTCAGAATCTCAACATTGCCTCCATGCAACCTTGGAGTGAGAATAACAGTCACTGCTTCATAGGGCTTGTCCGGCTTAATACCTTAATATGCCTGGCACATAGGAAATGCTCAGTGCATATTTGATGTCACTACTGGGACAACTGTGTGCTTCTTGTCATTTAGGGTTAGGAATCTCCACTCGATGACGAGAGCAGTTGGGAGCCCTGAGTCACACATGGAGCACTGAGCCCTGAGTGATAGGTGCACCCTGCTTTTAAGAGGGTGAATCCTCCACTCAGAACTTATAGCACTGGAAGCAGGTGGCTTTCACTGACATTCAGGTATGAGGGGTCTAACAAATCTGTCATGGGTGTAGCTGACTAAATGGCCACACTCTCTTAATGATTACCAGGCAGAAGAAGGAAGTGCTTTGGCACTACCTGCCTGCCTAGCCACAGTCCCCAAGAACACTGACATCAGACAATGACAGTTGATTCTGTAGGGACTTAAAAATAAGCGTTTGCAATTTACTTTATTCAATAATTAGGGATGGTTGAAGAAACACAGGTTTAGACTTTCAGATTCACATTTGTCTCCTGGCTTTCCATTACCAGGACCTATATAACACAGGAAGAATATGTCCAAACCACAGTACTTGAGAATTAGTGAAATAATGTTCTTCTACCCGTAATATAGTGTGGAGCTCTCAGAGGACCTTCAGGAAATAGAAATCTTTGAACTGGATAATAGTATGTATATTATTATTATGTAGAGTTGTGAAGAGTGAAAGAGATGAAGTCTGTGAATCACCTAGCATGTGTTTGGTATACAGTAGCTGCTTAATAAATATTAGCTTACATTTGTCCTCCTTCCTATTGGGTTGCTTATCTCTTTCCTGGGCTCTGTGCTGCTATCTGCTCCCATCAAGGCTTATGTACACCATCTCCACCTCTCAGCCCAATGGCAGAGTGGGGTGTTCTTAGCTCCTCAGTTCCCTGGTGCCCACGATGACCGTCTCTGTCAACCAGGCTGTTAAAACAGGCGACCATGGGCTGGGTCCAACATCAAGGTATCCGGCTGATCCGGGTCAGGTGAGGACTCACTCCATGGTCTGCAGCCAGCTCACTTCTCATTGTGTCCTCTCACATGGCAGAAAAGAGAAGAGGTAGCTCTCAGGGCTTGGCTTATAAGGACAGCAGTACCACTCATGAGGGCAGTACTCATCTTACCTAATCACCCTGAGAAGGCCCATGCCCAAACACCATCCCTCTGGGAATTACCTTTCACATGTGAACTTGGGGGGACCCAAATGTTCAGTCCATGCTGAGGGTTTCCTTGAAGATTTTCCCCAGCCCCTTGGAGCATCCCAGCAGCTTGCCAGCAGCTCTCCTCTTACCCTTCAGGGACCCGCATGCTGTAGTTGCTCACAGACACAGGCCCTGTGTGAACTCAGCTGCACATGTCACCCTGGTCGCTTTCCTGGCCATCTTAGCACCACTGAGGCAGTGAGGCTGAACTCTGTTGCAGATTCTTTGCCAAAGTTGTGATGTAGCCATTCTAACTCGGGCTGTTGTTGGCTTTGTGAATAAATTCCATTTTCTATACAAAAGCAAGGAGCAGTTTTAAGCACCTCTCTTAACTTTTGTGTGTGGCTGCATATGAATGAATGAAAATCTACTCTGGGAAGGAAAAGGGGAAAGGACACAGTCACAGCCTGAATAGAAGCATGAAGGCACAGAAGAGCATATTTTGTGTCATCTGTCCCCGTAATTGGAAAGCACTGAAAGAAAATGTCATCATCCTAAACTGCTGTATTGTTATTTGATTTCAAATTTTTGAACACAGAAGATACGGCGTAGTAAAAAAGCACTGTATGTGAGAAAGTAAAGCATAACTTATTGTTTCCAAAGATTTCAAAGATAACATTCACAAGGTTATGAGATGTTTTTTTCTGTTCAGCATGTCTGAGTGTTTGTCACAGGAGCTTGAGGAGGTAAATTAAACTGCAAACTGCAGTTCAATCAGTTGAGATAGGTTTTTTTAAAAAAATAGATGTCAGCAGTTGCAAGAATCCAATTAATGTGGTTAAAAGGACTACATTTTTCAGCATAGATGCAGAAGAATATGACGTTTTTCTAATTACCAGAGAGTACTAGTTTTATTAGCACATATTGGAGAATGTGTTTCTAGCATGTTTATCTCCTCTTGCCCTTTCTTTTGTGTCTGAAGCTATGACTTGCTGTGCTCTATTGTCACACCATGTATACAGCACTGTGCTAGGAGCTCCACATGCTCAGCAGCCAGATTCTGAGTTCCTTCACAGATGAGAAACCTGAGGCACAGGAGCTAATACTTGTTCAAGGTTTGCTGGCTGAGTTCATAGCAGGAATTTGTGACGGTCTGTTTGATTTAAAGCTCATTTCACTCACAACATCCCTTCTCTGCTTCTCCTCTCTCTCTTCCTCCTTCCCTCCTGCCCTCCCTTCTTAATCCTCCTTCTCTCTCCCTGCCCCGCCCCTGCTCTCTGCATAGAAAAGTCTGTTAGGCAGTAAGAAGTACACACACACGGGGCAGGGGTGCTCTGAGAGTGGAAAACACCTAATATTTACCGTTCATTTTCAGGGTATGTATTTTTTAAACCTTGTCCAGGTTTTGAAGCCGGAAGACTATTATTTTTTGTTTAATCGTCATGTTTTTGAAATCTGCTTCAACAAGAAGAATTCCTTCCCAGTGCTCCCCTCTGAGGCCACACTGATTTTCCTTGAGCCACAACTTTAATGTAACAGCAGAACTCAGTTGTTTCACAATCCAGAGCAATATCCTTCAGCCAAGAATTACCTTACTGGGTCCCAGGACATCCAGATTATGCAAGATTTCAAGAAATCCACATAGCAGCATAAATCACCCTTAAATCTCTGGCTAAAGCTAGGTCAGCTCAGTCTTAATTCTGTTTTTAATTTTTGGGTTGAGAAATTAAGCTTTTGTATCTGTTCTTAGGAAATTGGTGGGTTTCTTGTGGGGAAGACATGCTTTAATAATCTGTGCTGCCCGTGCTGGAGAAGCAGAAATAAGGAAGGCTAACAGAAAGTCAGAGTTAGCCATGCATTAGATAACATACCTGTGTCCTTTTGTTTAAGTATCACCACAAGCCTATGAGACAAATACTACTATTTCAGTTTTTATGGATGAGAAACCCAAGGCTTAGGCTTATCCAGGTCACCCAGTTAGTAAGTCGTTCTGAAATTTAAATCGAAGCCAGTAGATTCTATAATTCACTGTCTTCTAATGACAAGAAGCTCGAGTGATTGAAGTGAATTGTTCCATTGAAATCAATTTTCCTAGCCTTATTTTTCATACTCTGTGTTCATGAAATTTATCTTCTGGATTGCTGTTTGTATTAAAATAATACAGTACAATCGTAGAGCACATTCCATAGAGTAAGGGCGAGTATTGTTTTGTGAAATTTTGTTTTCCTTCTATCACCTCTGTGTACTCAGTTGTGCCAAAGCAAGGGTGACCTGTCCGGCCCTGTGAATCGCATTCTGTCACTGCTTGTGGTCTAGAGTCCTCCCTCTCCCTTCTCTCTCTGTGCTCTTCCCAGACACTCCATCCTCCTCCAGTTCACATCCTCAAGCCAACCTTCCTCTTGTCCTGGCAGCCCGGCCCTCTGCCCACTCTCTGTCCCATGTGACAGTGTTAGGATCATCGCTGCTTGATTGTCCTCCACCACAGTCTCTTTCTTAACTGCCACATGGGAGCTGTTTTTGGTTCTGGCAAGTTACCTATGAAATAAATCTCGAAACTGCCCCCTCCACTTTCTCATTCCCCAGTTGTTGGAGGCAAGAATGAACTTATTCTGGGCCACAAGTCATCTACAGCCTCCTCTTACCTTTTCTTCTCCAGCCTGCCTTCTGGAGTGCTGCCTAGTTCATTCCTTGGGCTGTCCTGTGCCGTCCAGGAATTTACTCATTGACATACTCATCTACTATGTATTGAGCGGATAGGAATCTGAGAAACCCGACACCCCTGTTCAGAACAGAAGTTTAGAACAGAAGCTTCTACAGAGGTGCCTAAGGCAATGCTTTGGGGTGTAGGAAGAAAATATTATTTGTTGGCAGGGAATACATGTACATAATTCATAAAGATATAAACACACCTGTGAAGAGTACAGACTCATTTCTATTTTCTGTACATGGAAGGGTACTCAATGAAAAATGTTTGGGCAAGCCAGGCAGCACTCAAAGGCTGAGGCAGGATGATCACTTGAGCTCAGGAGTTTGAGATCAGCCTGGGCAATGTATTGAGACCCTGTCACACAAACACCCACAAAGTCTGCTGGTCACTGTAGCATAGATCAGTGGTCTGCATGTGCCTTAGCTTTTCACATAAAGCCACCTGTAATCTGGCTCCAATTTTCCTTTCCAGATTTGTGTCTAGTTGTTTTCTACCTCTTTTTCTCTCTATTTGCACTATCTGCTCCAGCTACACCAGGCTAGCATATTTTCTAAATTTGAAGATGTATATATTTTTACATTCTAAACATTTCTGGGATTCATTTTATAGTTTTTGTTAAAGTATTTATCAGTGGATGGAGATTAAGTTGTGATAGAGTGCCCCCCCATGGAGCAGTCCAATGAAAATCCAATCCAATGCAGCAGTCCAAATCAATTATATCCACCTTTTCTGCCTCTATAATGCTACTATCCATATGGATAAGTCTGACTATCATGCAAGTGCCAAATTCCTATCAAAGGCTTCCAGCCAAATTTTATGGTACATTTTAAAGAACTTTTAAACGTACTGGTTTATAAACGAAGAGTAAAGAATAGTAAAATATGAGCAGTAGCTATCTATGGGTAGTAAAATTGGAAGTGACTATAATAAAAGAAGCTTTATTATGAAGCATTTTATTCATGCAGATGAATATATTATGTACCTATCAGTATAAAGAATAATAAAACAAACACTTTTCTGATCACCCCTTAGTGTTGGGAATGGGTAATCAGTGCTTTTGAAGGCCTCAGTGGGTTCCTCTGTTGTAACCCTCCTTTGCCTTTCTGCCAAGGGAAGCCATGTTCCATTACCCAGTGTTAGTGTTTATCATTACCTTGCTTTTCATTACAACTTATTACACTTGTGTTTGTCCCAAACAATATATTACAAGCATTTACATTAGATGAGGGTTTATAATAAAAGCATCATACTGTGTATATTATCCTGCCACTTGTTTCTTTTGCTCAGTACTACATTTCTGAGATTTACTTACATGGATGCATGAAGCTATGGTTCATTCATTTTCACAGTTCAAATTCCTGTTGTAAATTAATCTGTTGAAAAACACTTGGACTATTTCTAGTTATTTTTTAAAAAACTTTCACAGGAAGATCATGAACTTCTTGCTGCCCACTTTCAGAGTGCTTCTAGGCTGTACTCCTAGGAGAGGAATTGCTGGGTTCTTGGGTAAATGTATCGCTACCACGCTGATAATGCCAAATCGAGTCCCAGTGAGACTAGACCAGTTTACAGTACCAGCTCATGTGCCAGTCCATGGAGGTTTCCCTTGATTTATGTATAGCCAATGGTTCATATTATCTTATTTTTTATTTCTACTAATCTAAGAATAGATAACAGTGTATAACTGTGATTTCAGTTAGCACTTTTTTGTTCTCTAATCAAGTTGAACATTTTTATATGTTTATAGACCATTTGTGTTCCTCTGTTATTTCTGTGCAAAGTATTTCTTCATAGCTTTTACTCATTTTAAGAATTAGGATATTTATTTCTTTATTGGTTCAGAGAGAATTTTTAAATGTATTTAGATACTAATGCTTTCTGAGCTATTTATATGGCAAATATTCTCTGCTGGCTTATGGCTTTTCACTTTTAATGAGTTCTTTTGACCAACAGAAGCTTTTAATTTTAATGTTGTTATGTTTTATCACAATTTCCTAATGTGGCTAATGCTTTCTGGTTTGCTACAGAATTCTCCTTATACCAGGGTTGTATTTTTTTATATATTCGTTTACATTTTAAAAGCTTTACATATAAGTGCTTAGCCTACCTGGAACAGTTCATTGTATATGAGGAGAAGTGGTACAAATTTCACATTTTCCCCATAATAAGCATCAATTTTCCTAGCACTGCTTATTAATAGGCCATATTTAGGGGAATCCAGCTTCTGTAATTAACCAATATTCCCCCATACTCAGGATGGTATTTGGGCTCTATTATATTGGGTTTGTTTATTTTTGTTCCACTATTTCAAGGGCTTAATACCATAGCTTTATAAGCCATCTGGCATGGCAAGGGTTCCTACAAGATAGGTCCAAATCATAAAAGCTTCACAGAAAAGTTCCTGTTAGGGTTTTTGTTGGGAAACTGGCCTCATAGTTAACATTGGAGAAAATGACATCATTTTGATATTGAGTGTTCCCATCCATGAGCACAGTAAAAATTTACATTTGTTGTTTTCTTTGATATCTTTCTGAGTAGTTGTAGTTTTCTTTTGAGAGGTCTTATGCATATGTGTGTGCAATAGCATTAACAATAATATCATTGTATGCATTTTATGATTTAAAAAATGCTACGTTTTGAAAGGTCACTTGGGCCAGGGATTTAGCTCAGTGGTTCTGCAGCCAGCTCAATCCCCAGTACCAAAAAAAAAAAAAAAAAAGGGTTGCTTATTCAAAGTAAGTGTTTCTTAGATCTTAACATACAACTTATTTCTGCATATTACTATTTTATTAGTCCTCTCAGTCTCTTATTAATTATAATTTACATTTTTTCAGTTTTTCGTAATTGTTAAAATATCTAAAGTGTTTCCTATTCCTATCCTTTTTATTTCTTTTTCATAATAGTTGATAGATGTCCTTTGTTTGAAAGTTTGTCTACTGCATTTTATAAAAATTTCAAATGAGAGCAAATTAAGTTGCTGAACATTAAAAATTCTCTGAGAATAATATTTTTTCTTCAAAATTAACAATGTTTTTAAATGCTAAGCTATTCTTGGCATAAATAAATTGTACTGTATTTTTATGAAATGATGGAACAATTTAAAAATATTGAGTTTAGAATATTTGAGACTGTTTAATAAGAAGGGACTGTAATTTTTATTTTCCATACCTTCCATGCCTGAATTTGGCATTGGAAATGTACCAACTTCATAAAACCAGTTGAAGAGTATCCTTCTCTTTCTGTTTCCTTAAAAGTTCACCTAAGGTTGAAATTATCTATTCTTTGAGACTGTGATAGCACTCACTTGTAAAACCATCCAGCTGAGCTTGGAGTTTTCTTTGTAGAAGGATATAAAACTAATGATTACCAGGCATGGTGGCATATGCCTGTAATCCCAGCATGCTGGGAGGCTGAGGCAGGAGGATTAAAAATTTACACAGCTTAATGAGTTAGATTGTCTCAAAATAAAATATTTTTAAAAGGCTGGGGAAGTAGCTCAGAGCTCAGGCCCTGGGTTCAATCCCTGGTACCTCAGATTAAAAAAAACAAAACAAAAAAACTAATGATTCAGTTCCTCTGATGATACAGTAATATACAAGCTTTCCATTTCTTTATGACTCAGATAAAATGTATGAATCCCTAAGAAAAGATTAACTTCTACTATTGCATAATTCAATTAAAGCAAAGTGATTTATGAATATTATCCAATTGGAAACTCAGTGAAATCCTGGTATTCTAAGATTCTTCTAAAAATTATATTGTCAATCCCAAAGGTGCAAATGAGGAAAGATGTTGAGTATGTGTTACAAAAAGTCTTGAGTTACTCATGTGTTATGCGTAACTTCCAGTATCTAAAAACGATTCCATACCATCTTTGAATGTTGAGTACATAGAAGAAGCAGGGAGACTTTTATTGGGACACAAAAGGGGAATGTGGTCTCTAAGGGTGAGGATAAATATATGTTACTAGGGGTAGATAATTTGTAAATGTGTTTGTTTAATGCAACATGTCTTGGTTTTTATTTTCCCTTGATAAAGTGTAACTAGAGGTATGCGTGCTGATCAAAGAACTTTATAATTAAGGAAATATGGGTCTTTGTTATTTATTAAAATGCCTTGTCTTTCCTTTCCTTTCTTTCTTTCTTTCTTTCTTTCTTTCTTTCTTTCTTTCTGCCTTTTTCATTATCTGATTAATTCCTACTTCCTTTTAAGATCCAGCTCAAAGCAATTTCTTCAGTGACAATTTTATGAATGCTCTTGGTGTACCTTTCCATATAAAACCCACCTATCAAGAAGAATAAAAAAACCTTAACACAGAAATATTTGTTCTGAGTTTTTTAAGCCTTCTTTCCCTGAAGGCCAGGAACTCCTTGAGAAAGGGTTATATCCTGATCACTTCCTAGTACCTTGTAGATACACAATGTTTTATACACAGCAAGCAATAATTTTTCTGTAATGTTTAATAAAAAAAATATAAGCTGTGTTTATGGCCATCTCCCACTTCCTTGATGCTTTCATAACTTACCTGTTGGTTATCAGAGATACATGTTAGAAATGAAATGGAGCATAAAATCTTAGCAGATCATTTATCTTCCCTTTTCTAAATCCCTCATTTTCAACTATTCAAATGGCTAGCTGAAGGATGAGAAGGGAGTGGTGACAGGCTTTTATATTCCTCCTGTTTTCATTCTGAGCAAGATCCTGCTTATTCTTGTCTGGTCTGATGCTGTTGGATTTGATTCCTGTGGCCTCCTGTAACCAGACCTGGGGTGTAATCTTACACCTAATGAGACAATCATGCAGCAAGCCCTGGCCTCTGCCATTTGAAGGATGATTTATTTTTCTTCTCTGAGCTCTGGAAAGTAGAGCTTGCAGAGTCATTTCAGAGGTCAAACTGCTCCTTCCCCTGCTCCCAATCAAGTTCTCCCACCCTCCTGTCTCTTGTGGCCCCTGGATAGGAATTTCTCTCGGGAGGCCTCACAGCAGATTTGAGTGAGTGGAAAGGTGGAATTCACATACATTCACAGGGAGACAGGACTGCATCTTTGTCCTCTATCGCGTCTTCTTACTATGGGTCCATATGTACCACTCTCCCACTTGCAAATGACAGAGAGCTTTACAAAACTCTTTGCCCTGAGTACTTATCTCTTAAGGTCCTGCTCCTGCCTTTTCCTCTTACATCACCTCTCAGACTATAGACTCCTGGGGATGAATGTCATGCAACTGGAGAATTATGTAGTTCTTCAAACACATCTTTCCATTTCAAGTCTCCTGTAGCATAGCCTTCTTCAGCCTGGAATGCTCCCTCTCCTCAAATTTCTGTTTGTGTTTTCTCCTCCTGGAAGCTTTCCATGACTAACCTGGAATAAGTTCCACTCTTCCTTCATCTCACTGTCTCCTCTTACACCATTATCTAAGGACATGCATCACATTTTATTGTAACTGTTGATTTATAGGTTCTTATCTTCCTCCAGACTATAAACTTGAAACTAAGGCAAAACTGCTGTAGAAATGTCGAGAGAGTGCCTGGCACACAGTAGGTAGGTCCTAGGTAAATATGCTTATGAAACGAACTAGTTGATGACGAGTTGAAAGAAGCCCAGATGTGGTGTAAGGAACAGGAATGTGAAGTCAGGCTGATCACTGTGAAGTGTTGGGCAGATGCGGAGGTGGATAGTTCAGGGGTCAGCATGGGTACTAATTACAGGACCACTTGACGGGACATTTTGGAGAAAGAATGACACGAACCATGAATATGATGGCTGATCCCTGGGTTAGGATCTCAGAAAGTGAGAAAGTATGGAATAATGCCAAACCTGTGTCTGCAGAGAAGGATAAATACTGGGACTCACTTCAAAAGGAACAAGTAGGTGCATGGAAATAGCCTCACATGTAGGTTGGTGGTCAGTGAGAAACAACAGAATGAGCAAAGATCAGGACAGGGTTTTTCAAACTGTCTTCTCACATTAACCCAGGGAACACTGTGAAGTACCACTGAGATGGGGTCATGGACACCCGCAGATGAAATCAGGCTAAAGAGTTAGGGATGCTCCTGGAGGCTCGAACACTGCTGGGAGGAGAGCACATGCTCTGCACTAGGCTTTTCTGCAGTGGCTGTTGGTGTGAAATGCATGGCCTACTCCTAACAGCCCCTCCACATGGAATAATAACCTTGACGGGACAATCCAGCTTCCTCCTAAGATTCAGCACCCACATGTCAGTGCCTCAGTTCTGAGCCACTTCCTAGACCTGTGTTTGTACCTTCTTCCAACTACTTCTAACCCTCCTGGTCTCTGACCTTGACGAGGTTCTTCTGTTTGCCCAGCCCACCTCACTCACATGAATGGACACTGGACTCTTCTTTCTCAGCTCTACACAGCTAACACCAAGGCCTCTAGATAGCAGTTCTGGTCCATCACTGACTCCCAGGCCTCTTGATGCCTCCAGAAAACATCCCCATCAGTGCTCTTCAATCTTAGCACTCCCTTTCTTAGGCCCTTCTACTTCCTCTGTTCCAGATAGACTTGCAGGTAAGAACTAGAGGTAGATTAATGGCTTCATGTTAACAAAGATGATGCTGTGAGAGCCCATAACCTAGTCTGTAAACATTAAACCTCTTCTGAAGCTTCTGTCAAAGGAAGCACCACAGAGAGCCATGTTTTGCCATATGCCAAGCCTTTCTGGCCATCACCCATTGGAGTCTAGTTGGGCCCATTGTCTTAGTCAGTTTTGTGTTGCTATAACAGATTATCAAAGACTGGGTCAGTTTTAAAGAACATGAATTTACTTTTCATAGTTTTGCAGGCTGGAAAGTCCAAATTATGGTGTAAACTTCTGGTAAGGGGCTTCATTCTGTGTCATCATCTCATGGCAGAAGCAAGAGGATGAGAGGGGGTACAGAGAGCCAAAGACAGCCAAATTCACGTTTCTAACAAACTCACTCTTGATGTAATGAGCCCACTACCCAGCTAATGACGTTAACCCATTGACAAAGGCAGAGCCCTCATGGCCTACTCACCTCTGAAAGGACCCAGCCCTCAACACGGCTGCCCTGGGAAATCCATTCCCAACACATGAGGTGCTTTGGGAGGGGCATGCAGACCATAGCAGCTCTGGACCCAAGCAGTTTGTGTGGAGAAGGGGAGTCAGGAAGCCAGACTGTCCTTCAGAAGCACTCAAAAGTAGAGTCCAACAGTAGAGAGTGGTTGAATTTTAGATTAGTTAGTTTGGTTAGTTAGTTAGGTTAGTATATGTGGTGACTAAACAGAGGAATCTGGACAGTGGAAAGGATTAGAAGATTCTGACAGGGTCATGTAGAAGTAAAGGCACCATACTGTATGGGTTCCTGTATTGATGTTCTATGAGGTTCAATTTTATTTTGCTTCTAGGCAATGTCCACATAGTCTTTTATTACCACTCTGATTTTTACTTTATGTTTGTGCCAGTTTGAGTATGACCTATTTTCCTTGCAACCAAAGAGTCCTGACTAGGAATAAGAACATGGAACAGAGGAGAGGGCTGTCACTTGGGGGTTATGAGAGTGGGGAGGTTTGGAGCCTTAGAAATGAAGTTTGATGAAGATTTGAGTGTTTTGGGAAAAACAGAGGGACAGAGAGCAGATTCCAAAAACAGGTCAAGAGGAGGATAGTTGATCTTTTGGAGAATGCAATCCACCACCAGGAGTGCCCTGATCTGAGAGGAAGAACTGGGGAGGAACTTCGTGGTGGCCATTGAGTCCTTTGACTGTTCCCCCTGGCATGGCCTGAGTAGGCTCTCCATAAGTGTTAGTATTTAAGGCCCTGGGTGCTGGGATAAGAATTTTATATACATTAGAGAGAAGCTGAGCTGGTCCCAGCACACGGAAGGCAGCTCGCCCACTGTCATCCCAAGCTCCTAGGGCAGAGAAGCCGAGTCAGTCCCAGCACCCGGAAGGAAGCTCCCCCACCGCCATCCCAAGCTCCTAGGGCAGAGAAGGTGAGCCGGTCCCAGCACCCAGAAGGAAGCTCCCCCACCGCCATCCCAAGCTCCTAGGGCAGAGAAGGTGAGCCGCGCTGGTGCCAGAGGCACCCTTCCCCACTGTGGAAATGAGAAGAAATGTAAACAAGCCTCAAAAAGCAGACTTCTGGATCACCTACAGCAACCCCAAAGGGAAACGAGATGGAACAATCTGATACTCAACTACCTGGACTCTCTGAACTGGCAACAAAAGAGGATCTGG
>NW_004624862.1:4342156-4354615 GCF_000247695.1 Heterocephalus glaber | reverse complement strand
CTCTGAGCCCTGCTCTCTTTGGACTAATTACTGAACCCCTGGAGGAGGCTGAGAAGGAACCTGAGGCTGGGGTGGGGGAGGATGGGCAACTTCTGGACCCCCAATCTTCAGGCATTTTTCAGCTGCAACTGTGCCACAGGTCAGAGGCAGATGATCTCACCTCACCTTGCTCTTACATATCCCAGAGAGAACTTTCCAGCCACAGGGCCCCAACTCCCAGGGTGAATATGCGCCCTTTTGTTCCTTTAGCTGGCAGTAGATAACATGGAAAGCCAACAGCTGTATCAATGCCTTACAGCCTCTCAAATGGCTTTTGCTTCCTAAAACTCGCTTTACAGGAGGAAATGAGGCCACTTCAGATGGTTTTATTTTAAGACAAAACATGAGATTCTAGCCCTGTGCACTTGTCCTCTAGCTCCACATCTGTGCACACTCCCTATGGCTTCATCTGGGATTTTCTCTCAAAGTGTGTGGTGAGCTGAAAGCACTCACACCCTGGAGCCAGCCAGACCTAGACTTCGGTCCCTTCTCAGCCACCCAGCAGAGCTTGGTGACCATGGAAAGGAAGAGACCACATCTGTTGGCATCTCTGAGTTTTAGTTCCTTGTCAGTAAACCTGGAGAGAAACCTCTACCTTGCATGGTTTACCTAAGCATTTGGCAGGGTGACTAAGGGTATGGGGAGTAGGTGGCTGCTTCTGATGCTGGTTGTAGTGGTGGTCCTAGTGGAAGGAACTTCCAGATCTTATTAAATGCACCTGGGTAAAAAACTCAAAATTTACAAAGCCAACAGAGCAGGAATTGTGGCCATGTCTGAACAATGCATGTCAACTAAGGAACATGGGGCCCAAATCGCAGGCTCGAAGATGACCTGCTGGTCAATGGGTAGACTCACATGGGAGAGAAAAGGATCCCTTCGGCATGTTCTCTGTAGCGCCTTGCACCTCGCTAACAGCTGTTTTCAATATGTTGACAATTTAGGAGAACAGGCTAAAATAATACCTTGGGAATTTTAGTCCTACAGCTATGAAAAGACCTGCAGGAAGAGAGGTTGTCTCTAATCAGGTCATTTCATTTGATCCAAGGTGGGTTTTATTTTATTTTATTTCTAAATGAAATAAACCTTAAGAAAAATTATTGTTCAACACATGTTTTTATACATACTTCCTGGCTTAAAAAGTGCAGGTTCCATAATCTGAGCAAACATAGAATATATAAAACAACAAATGGAAACATATGCTGGCTACCCCTGGTGAGTTCTTTTACAAACAATATTTCCAGGAAATAATACAACTTTTCCAAGCCATGTGAGGTGGTTTGGATAGGACAAGGAGAACATCTTCTTTCTCCCACATAATATTAACATTCTGGGCTACAAAGAGAAAAACAAATGTATACTCATCCCCTTATTCATAAGTGTTTAGCCTCAGTGGTGTAAGTCTATGTGGAATGATAGAAAGAAAAAAAGCTTTCATACCATAGTTAAAAACCATAGTTATACTATGGAGTTAAAAATTATACAGTAGATAGGGTTTTAAGAATGATAATCATTCTCAATCTCCTTATATGTTCTGAACCAATTGGGAAATAGACTCAAGAGGCAGATGGATGAAGGCAAAAGGTCTAGCTTCATTGTTAGCACCATCAATGGCACTGGGCGGCAAGCCTTGGACCTGAGGCCATACAGACTTCCTATTAATTTTCCCAAGTCCAGAACTTTGGATGACACATTGAAGGGAGAGTATGAATCTACCGAGTGGGCAAATGCTTACACATCACAGTGAAAGAAAAAGCATTGTTCTTAAACCATCTAATTCTAATAGCAAAGACCGTACATCAAGGTTCTTCATTCCACCTGGTTTAGAAGCACAGAGTAATGAAAGTTAGACTCTTACTACTCAGGCATGAGACATTTCATTCCTTCTCCATGAGGAAGAATTATGTACAGTGTGGGGGAGTTGGGCCACAAGTTGACTGTAACATGGGCAGTCCCCTTAGCAACACAAGATTTCAATGTGTCCTTCAAATTTCATACATAGGAAACTTAATCCCTGCTTGGATAAAGTTTGAGAGTGCATCCTGGTCTGGAAGCTATGACCTCAGCGGGATAGCCCTGGCGGGAGGGCATGAAACTTTTAAGAGGTGCAGTCTACTGGGAAGTAATTAGATCATTAGGTCTCTCAGAAGGGATTTGTGCAGTTATCTAAGGACCCCAGTTAGTTGCAAAGCTGAGAAATTGTTATAAAAACAGTGATCCTGGCCCCAGGATTTCTCTGGCTTCTTGTCTAACCATGTGCTCTCTCTCTTGCACACACTACCACCATGATGCCATCTGCCATGTTGTAATGAAGCTAAGGAGACCCTCTCCAGAGACCTAGCAAGTGAGGCCACTTGATATTGACTTTCACGCTCCAAAACTGTAAGCTAAGTAAACATCTTTTCTTTGTACATTTCACAACCTCCAGCAATTCACTGTTAGGGGTATTTGATGGTGGGCCTTGGGAAGGGATTGAGCCTGGAGGACTTCCTTCATGAATGGATTAGCCCCTGGATGGGAGGAATAAATGGATTAATAGGTTATTGAGGGAGTGGCCTTGTTTTAAAGCCAGCTCCTCTGGCACACTCACTCTGTCTTACTCTGTGATGCCCTCTGCTGAGCTGTAATGCAGCAAGAAGACCCTCATCAGTGCTAAGCAGATGCAAGCAACCTGCTCTTGGGCTTTTCAGTCTCTTTTTTTGGTACCGGGGATCAAATTCGGGACCTTGCGCTTGCAAGGCAGGTGGTGGAACCACTGAGCTAAATCCCCGGCCCTTTTCAGCTTCCCAAACCATGAACTAAGAAAACCTCTATTCTTTATAAATGATGCATGCTGTGGTATTTAGTTACAGCAACAGAAAACTGATTAAGACAATACCAACAGAGGATGCTAGAAGCATCTCAGTGAAGGATGCTAGAAGGATGCTAGAGGCTTCCTTTGAGCTTCAGTTGAGCATTATTACCCTCATTTTCAGATACCAATCATAAGACCAGGGTCCCAGGCTACCTGTACTCTGTCCAACTAAACTACAAAGTTAAGGCCCTCACTAGAACAAGTCACAGCACTTAGGAAAGAGCTATGCTTAACAATTACTGTTTTATTATTAGTAATGCAGTGTAAGAACAACCAGTTAGGCTCATGGACTGGGAGGTACAATTTCCACACCCTCTGCAGGTACACTGCCCTCAAGCACGTATGCATGTTCACTAACCCTCAGGTTCCCCAAATCTTGTTGTTCTAGAGGCACAGTTGATTAAATCATTGACCACTGGTGATTGATATCAATCTCAAGCCCTACTCCTCCTCCCTAAGATTGGGAGATGGGGCTGAAAATTTCAATCCTGTAATCACATGTGTGGTCAGCTGGTACCTTCAAACTATCTAGAGGCCTCTTTGAGTCACTTGATTAACATAAACTCAGGTATGAAGGCAAGAAGCTCAATACCTTGAGTGGTAGACTCCCACCATTCAAGAAACCGGGAATTCCAAAGTTTTAAAGAGAGCCCCCTCCATCAGTTTTAAAATTAGTAAGTAAGATAATGATTGCTGAGTGTGGCCAGCTGGTTGGAAAGTCCAGATGCTTCTAGCATCCTTCACTGGCAAAGCATCAAAGCTTCTGTCCCAATGCATGACTATCCTCGAGACCCTGGAGCAAGCCAAACAAGGAAGGTGTGGCAGGAACTCTCAGGTACCATATTGTTGGCAGGGATGCCAGAGCAGAATTCAGGATCTCCAAGTTTGGGCAAACGAAACCCTAGAATCCTTCTTTGAAGGGAGGAAGAAGCCTTTTTCTGGGATTGGCCAGGATTTTTGCCTTCTGCCTTAAAGAAGAGGAGAAAAGTAAATGATCTGGCAAGGAGCGGAGACAGGAAACAAAAAAATAACCCACCTGCCTGTTTTTTTCAAATGGACTTCTGCACAACTCCACTGGGAGGCGTGCTGGGTGCTCTAGCATGGTGGCATTGGAGTCGGGGCAGCTGTTGCCCTGGATGCACTTCACTTAAAAACACCAACAAAGGTTTCTTCTTTCATCATGTGGACTCACATTTGCTTTGAGCTTTAAGAGATGATGAGAAATGTTTGGGGTGGGTGAGGGAGGGCAACAGGGAGGTGGGTGGGCATATTTTCATTCGACAGCTCTCTTTGAACTGCATGCCACAGGCTTCACAAATCCCTCCCCTCAGGGCAATGGAAATGAGATTACCTGCCTGAGGAATTTCAACATGAAAAATGGATTCACACCCTAGATGCCAAGCGTGGTCCTGACATAGATGTTTGATGGGTGAGAGAGAGGGGTTTCCTGGAAAGGGAGCTGAATGGAAGTAGGTGGAGGGGAACTGGCGTCCGAGAGTCAAGAAACCTGGGCCCTGGTTCTGAGCAGGTCTCTCTCAGGCTGGGGCCTCAGTTTCTCCATCTTTATAAGTTGAAGAGATCAGAGCTGGAGTGATTTTGCGTTTCTCCAACAGGAAACTAGATGATTCCAAACTCTGGCAGGGCCAGGCAGGACTTTTGGAGGAGGAAACGTGAGCTGGGGGAGAGCAGTTGGCAGAGGAATACAGGGAGCACCTATTTATTTAGCTGGGTGGAGGCTGGTGGGTGGGGCGTGGAGTGCATGATGCCACAGGCAGGTGTGGCCCCTCTCGGGCACAGCGAGACCTGGATCCTGCCCTTGATTATTAGCACATGCCAAGGGAGGCGCAGAGACTTCATCTTTGTTATTTTTAGTGTGTGATTTTCTTTAAAGTTAGAAAAAAAAATAATCGCCTTGATCTGTCTTTTCCAGTCTCTTTCACAACATAAAAAGTAATAAGGGAGTCAAGAGTGTAATCTTGATTTTATTTCCTCTCCCCTCCCTTCCTCTCCTTTCTTCTTCCCAACACCACCCTCCTTCCTACCACAAAAACAGCGATGATTTTAGTCCAGAACCTGTGTCAGTGGCCTCACAGCTTAAGTCCTAATTCACCCGCAGAGGTTGCTGTCCTGCTCAGGTGCCTCGCAGGATCGTGGCTCCATGGGGACAGAGAGGAGGCTGAGGGCTCAGAGTGGGAATCCGGGGCCTTTCCTTGATGCAGTGCTTCTCAGACTACCTCAGAACTATTATTAACTAAAAATGTTTGATCCTTCGCAGGCCATCACACTTACGAAATTCAATAAAAATGAATTACTGAAGAAATACAAGCAAAGAAGACACACAAACTACAAACCTCAGTTTTAAAAATTTTTCAAAATCTAATAGCCATGCAATTACCCTGGCTATTCTGTCAAAAATTCTGAACACTTGTTCTCAATTTCGGGGATTGAGCCTGGCCCCGGGACCGTATTGTGAATGACACTGATAGACAGTCCCTGCTCCTCCCTTCTTCTCCAACCAAAGGCCTGGGGTCTCAGTGTCTCATAGGTCAAACTCCCTGAGGCTGCAGGAGCCAGCACTAGGTGCCCTGGGGTCTTGTGTCTTTGATGCTCAAGTTCATCAGTTCCGAGATGGGAAAAAGGAATAAGTGGGGTAGCAGGTAGCAGGTTCTCAGCACATGGCTGTTGCTCTAAGAATGACCTTTTTTCTACTTTGCAGAGAAGGAAGCCAGTCTGACTTTACTCTCACTCTTGAATGTGCCACTTTCCCTCAGTGTGACTTTTCTGTTTGTCCCATGCTCTCGTGTGCAGCTACTTCTCATCCCCCACCCGCTCTGTCCATCCTCTCTGCCTGGTCTAGAGGCCCATCCTCCATGAGGGCAGGAACTAGATTAATTTATTCACTGCTAGTTCCTGTTTCCTAACAAGGTGCCTGGTACACAGCAGGTGGCCAATTATTATTTGGTTAATAAAATATAATGTCATTGTTAACAATCTGAGCTTATGGGGGTGAGGAAGTAGCATCTACCCTACAGCTGACTAGGTGTGGATCTCAGAAAGTCCTAAGTATTATCATCTATTTCCAAGACCCAGTGGGCCTTCTGTTTCCAAGACCTGGGCCTTATCTGTTCAAATGGGACATGAATTCCCTTGTCTCTCAGAGCCTTCGGTGTCTTTGCAGCTGAGGAGAACAGGATTAGCTGGCTGGTCTTTTCTGCCCACAAGGAAGGTCTTGATAACCACATACAGAATTCTCCATGAGTGGGGCTGCATGGCTGGGGTGGAGTCTGGTACAGAGGGGAAAAAAGGGAAGTTGGTGCAAACTGATTTCAATTGTAGACCGTAGAATGTTTAAAGGCCTGTAGAAAGAATCGAATTCACGCCTTCTGGAGACATCCTAATGCCATGTTATGTACATGGGCTCTGGGACCAGATGGCCTGACTTTAGATCTGGTGCTAGCCATTCCCAGCTGTGTGGCTTCTGGGCTTCCTGACAGCTCTGTGCCCCCATTCCCTCAGCTGTAGATGAGCGAAATGGTAGATCTACCTAGTAAGGCTTTGAGGACTAAAAGCACAGATACTTGTAAAGGACTTAGAATTTATTGGTATGCAGTAAATTTATTTCAGAGTTAAACATTATTATTTTTTGACCTTTGGGAAAATGAGGCCCAGGTCTTGCTTGAACTTGTAGAACGAGGTGGTGACAGAACCTAAACTAAAATCCTATTCTCTCACATTTCAGTTCTGCTCCTCCTTTTTTATTTTCGAACATAACCACACAACTTTATGGCTGCAAAATAGCTTGGATATCACCTATTTTCATCATCTCATTTACCATACAGCAGCGCCCTTAACCCACGGGGGACTTATTCTCAGACCCCCAGTAGATGCCTGAACCTTTAGATAGTTCTGAGCCCAGTATTTATTTGTTTTGTCTTATACATTCATACCTATGGTTAAGTTTCATTTATAAACTAGGCACCAGAAGAGATCAACAACAGTAATTAATAAAACAGAGCAATCATAACAATGCACTATAGTACATGTTTCTATCTGGAATTTTCCATTTTATGTTTTTGGGCTGTGGTTGACTGTGTGTAACTGGAACCTCAGCAAGTGAAGCCCCCGGTAAGGGCAACTCTGGTGTGGGGAAATCAACACCCAGAGAAACTGAGTGAGAACCTTCAAGAGACTCAGCCCTGCACCTTGGGGCCAGACTAGAATGCAGCCTTTCTGACTCCGCGCTCTTCTGGGCCAAGCAGAGAGACTGCTTATAATGAAAATCAGTGGTGGGTTAAGACCAAGTACTCATGAGCCAGACTTAGTCTTTCTGTAGGAAGTATACCCGTTCAGGGCAGTTTGGGCTTCACGTTTTTCCTAGTAAAATAGAAACTAAGTAAAATTGGCAGCTCAGCTTTGGAAAAGCATGAATCTTTTAGCTTTGGAAATTATTAGAACTCAAAGGTAGCATTTTCACTGAGGAGTCTGTCCTAAGGGAACAGGAGTCTAGGAGTGAGCCACCCAAGAGCCAGAGGTCTGGAGTTAGCTGATGCCTTGGCCATGAGCATCCTGGGAACTGCAAGGGTCTTCTCTTCTTTCCTCTCTGGCTATGTGAGTATTGCAGGAACTATGCAAGCAGAGGTCTGCAAACTACAGCTTTGGAGTCAAATGCAGCCCATCCCTCCCTTGTTTTTGCAAATAAAGTTTTATGGAAACATAGATATCTCATTTAAGTGTTGCCTAAGCTACATTTGCTGGATAATAGCAGAGTTGAGTTGTTACATAACAGCCGAGTATTTTTATTATCTGGCTTTTCAAATAAAATAGTTGCTGATCCCCCTCCTGAATGATTTTAAATGCATAAAAGGTTGTTTGTTCATTTTTATAGATTCTTCACACACACACACACACACACACACACACACACACACACACATACAAATCCCTTTCCCATATGAATTTTGGTGAAATGAGGTTAAATGACAGTGGTGATCTCCTGGGTGTAATCGGGAGGATTAAATGAGTTATTCCATGTAATGTGCTTAGAACAGTGCCCAGTGGGTAGTACATGCTCCATGCAACTCCACAGACTCCATAAACTTTGTTTTAATGGCTCTACCATTTCCTAAAGCGCTCTCAATACTCACTTACTATTTTTTTCCATGAGGGTGGTGAGGGAGTGGGTCAAAGGAAGGGCAGCAGGTGTGATGTGTTTGACAGAGCAGGAGCCATTTCACGTGGGTAGTTTTCTGGTTCCTGTATCTGTGTGCTCTTTCTTTTTCAAAGATTTCGTTCATGACTGAAAGCTTTGTTAAATGTAAATTTCCACTTATCTTACAAGGGACATTTTGTGCAAATGGGAGAATATGAAAGAAGAGAAAGAAGACAAAGAAGACTGGGCTGACAGCCCAAGACCTGGGTTCTAAGCCTGCGTTTCTCATTTGCCATATGACCTTGGGCAAGTGGTCTGTTTTTGTGATATTTCCAGTTCATGCCGAGGTTGTCTGTGGGGTCCAGACTGTAAAATCATTTTCTTATAGGTGGGTGGGCCACCCTCTGTGTCTTCATGTGGCACTTTCAAAGGGCACTTTCTATAACATCCCTCCCTCCCTCCAGAGCCACGTTGGGTGTTCATTTTACATGTTTTAACCTCTGAGATTCCATTTCCTCTGGGAAGAGAGTCAGCAGCAACAGGCCACAACTGGATTGTTAGAAAGGCCTGACGAGACTTGCAATATATTGTTCTACCCCTTGAAACTTGGGCCAGAAATCCCACGCTTTGTGAAACGCAAATGCTGGAATCACTGAAAAGAAGCGTTTCCTCCATCCAAACTTCTGCCTAGCGGCCTGGCCTGGCAAGATGCAGATACCCTTGGAGGCGGCTGGGATGTCAGTCTGTGCCAGGAGGCTGACTGCCCAAGGTTGCTTGGCAATCCTCAGTCCTCCAAGTAACCACCTCCCACACATCTACTCTTTCAACTTTCAGTCTTTCAGAAAATGCTTACAAGTAGACTCATGTTTCATCTCCAAATAATCCTTAGAAATAGGCATGACATATATTATTCCTCCATGAGATAAGAGAATGGAGGCCCAGAGAGGTGATATGAACTTTTCAAGTTCTCACCGCCATTCTGTGGCTCAGGAGGGAATAAAACACTTATCTCTTAGCTCCTGGTCCTGGGCTCTTTCCTCTACCATACAAATATTTTTAAATGGCTTTTTGTCCTAAAATTTCCCATAGCTGGCCTTAACTCCAAGTAAAATTTGCATGTATAAAGTCAGTATTGGGCAGCCGGGTGGGGAATTGGTGAGGAAGAAATCTCACGCTTAATGGGCTTTGATGCTAGATGGGAACTACTGGACCAAGAAGAAAAAGTTCTATAGTTCTTTTTCTCTGTAAAGGAAAAGAAAATGCTATTTGATTCACTACAAAAAAAAAAAAAAAAGAGGAAATTGGACCATGCTACCGTGACATTCAATTCTAATGTATAAATTTCAAAGCACATGAAGGCTGTTGACATGAGAACTTCTACATGGATATGAGAAATAATACATGTGATTGAGATTCTAAGTGCTTGAGGGAATTTTTCTTCTACTTAGTTTTCCTTCCACAAAATGAGAAGGTGGGTGTACCACTTAATTTAGGATAAGTTTGATTGCAGTAACAACTAAACTACAAACACTAGTGACTTGCAATGATGAGGATTTATTCTTGCTTTCTTGAATTGGCTGTGGCTCTCCTCCAAGTCTTTCTCTTTCCTGGAGCAGGGCAGAAGGAGTGGCCCCTCCACAGGACATTCCAACCTCCTGGCAGAGGGGAAGACCACGGCAGAACCAGTTTGTCTCCCAAAGGTTTTGTGAGCACATGGAGTATCATTTTCTTTCATATTTTGTTGGACAAATCAAGTCCAATGATAATGGGGTAGGAACTGTGATTTTTCTTCAGATTCAGGCCCAACAGAGAAGGGTCCTATAGGAAGGAGGAATAATACTGTCTACCATGATGAGGACCTGCAATTTCCTGAAGATCTACATTGGGATGTTTCACCTTAAATGCAACATTTCTGGGATGGTGTGACTGTGTTCCCCCAAATTCCTATGCTGTAAACTTCATCGCCAATGCAATAGTGTTGGCAGGTGTGGCCTGATAAGAGGAGAATGGGTCCCGAGGGCTCTCTTCTCATGAGTGCGCTGATGTAAGCAGCGCAATGGTGGGCTGCTCATCTCCAGACTGGGCTTGTGAGTTTGGCCGCCTCTTGCACACTTGCTTTCTTCTCCATCTGCTTCCCGATACAGAACCGTAGAGCATAAAGGCCTTCAGCAAACACTAGCGCCTTGATATGAGACTCCACAGCCTCCAGAGTCATGAGTCAAATCAACTTCTGTTGTTTATAAACCACTCAGCCTGTGACTTTCTGGTTTAGAATAGATGAAATAAGACAGTGCCCCCAACTGAAGCCATCTCCTTTGCTCCTCAAATGGACCCTTCTTTCTCCATCTGCTCTTCATAGAAGTGATGCCACCATCACCTAAACCAGAACTGAGGAGTTCTCCTGGACTATTCCTCCTTGGTTACACCTTACGTATCTTATCCACTTAGTCCTATGGATTCTACCTCTGAATTACCTCTCACATTCATCCCTCCTCTATACTTCTTTGCCGTTGTCCTAGAAATCTTCACTGTTGCAAGTCACTAATGTTTGCAGGTTCACTGTTGTTACTGTAATCAAACTTGGCCTACATGAAGTGCTACACCCATCTTCTCATTTTCTGAAAGAAAAATCAAGATCTTGGATTGATAAAGGCCTGATCTATCCTAATAGTTTCCTCTTGGATCTCTACCACCAGTCTCTGGTATCTAGTATGAGGAATGGATTTGAGGGAGAGAAAGACATTGTCTAGCCCAGAAGTTATCATAAAATCAGTAAGTTATTCCCAAATAAATATTCAATAAACTTTTCATTTCCTCTCTCTCCTTCTTCCTCTCTCTCTTTCCTCTCCTCCTCAGGAGAAAGGGATGGTATCAAATACATTTAAGAAGAGTTCTCTTCATCTAATATCAGTGCATTCTTCAGAACTGCATTTTAAATTTTATAGGCAAAGATGTTGGAAAATGCAAGTCTTTCGAAAGAGCGGGACCCCTCCTGTGTGAGGCCACACATGTGAGTGGTCTGCTTACCATGGACCCCTGAACCTTGACATGAGAAATGTGGGTCAGCCTCCTTCACAGTCTTGCTCTTCTCCACATCTATCCATGGTCCACTCCCCGCATCCCTCCCTGCCAAATTCTAGGGTCTCCAAATGGAAAGAGAAGCAGGGGTAGGGCCTCAGCTAGGAATGGTGACCCTATGAGTGCTATGACTCCTGCTGCCCCTGAAGAAGTTTATGATGTGGAGCTGAGGATTTAGCTCAGTGGTTCTGCTGCCTGCCTCGAAAGTGCAAGCTCCTGAGTTTGATCCCTGGTACCAAAAAAATAAAAAGTTTATGATGTGAAATCAGATAGAGGTAGGGCAGGAAGGGACCTCTGTTATGTGGAAGTCTCACCGTCACATATAAATACGAAGAGCTGAAGGCTCCAAGTGGGAGGAAGTGGCCTGTCCAAGGCCACCTAGCTGTTATAACCCAGACTAGGACACCTGTGAAATAGTGCCAGATAATGTTTAAACAGAGCCGAGAGCCTTGTGTACCTGATTCTTTTTGTGCATTTTCTGTTTCAGCTTGTTTATCATCATTGGCCTTCCCCACCATTTGGGCCATTTGAGAAACGGTATATATGCTTTCTGAACTTCTCATCGGTTTATTTGCACTGGACTTGAGAACCAGATGGGCGACAGTGTTGGGAGGGGGGTGGCCTCTGGGTTAGAAGAGCTTAGGCTTAAATACTGGCTCTACGACTCCTTTGCTGTGTGACCTTAGGCTACTGATTCTTCTCTCTAAGCCTCAGTTTCCTCACTTAGAAAATGGATGTGGATAGAAATTTGGATAGCAATACAAAACTTTCAGGCTGTTTCGTATAAAATTTAAATAAGAAGTATGTGAAGTTACCTAGCACTGAATTAGATAATTCAGCTTTGCACACGTATACTGAAGTTCCTACTCTGTGCAAGGTACCAGGTGGCAAAGATTGCCCATTGTCGTCCAGCAAACACCTGGCAGCGGGAACTCAGAGCTTGCAAACCAGTGTGCTCGCCAATTGATGCCTGCGAAGTGACAGAGAGTGAGCTATAGCAGACTGCACAGGCAAAGGTAAGGTGGGGGAGTGGCGAATTCTTTCTAGGCAGTCATTGGAGGCCCTCCAGAGGAGAAGACACTGGAGAAAATGTTTTGGAAGATGAAACTGAACTTTCTAGGTGAGAAATTGGGGTAATTTTAGGGAAATATGATACTGTGAGCAAATGCATAAAGGCGTGAACGTGCAGGGATTTGGGAGAACTAAAGTAACTTAATGTAGCTAGAGCGCAGACCTGAAGCAGGGAGGGAGGACGCTCTGGGTGAGAAATGAAAATAGAACAGAGAGTTTCTTCCAGGCCGGCCCATGGGGCTACTGAAGTAAGAAATGCAAGAGTGGGAAT
>NW_004624862.1:4251632-4338371 GCF_000247695.1 Heterocephalus glaber | reverse complement strand
CTGTCCTGCTCAGGTGCCTCGCAGGATCGTGGCTCCATGGGGACAGAGAGGAGGCTGAGGGCTCAGAGTGGGAATCCGGGGCCTTTCCTTGATGCAGTGCTTCTCAGACTACCTCAGAACTATTATTAACTAAAAATGTTTGATCCTTCGCAGGCCATCACACTTACGAAATTCAATAAAAATGAATTACTGAAGAAATACAAGCAAAGAAGACACACAAACTACAAACCTCAGTTTTAAAAATTTTTCAAAATCTAATAGCCATGCAATTACCCTGGCTATTCTGTCAAAAATTCTGAACACTTGTTCTCAATTTCGGGGATTGAGCCTGGCCCCGGGACCGTATTGTGAATGACACTGATAGACAGTCCCTGCTCCTCCCTTCTTCTCCAACCAAAGGCCTGGGGTCTCAGTGTCTCATAGGTCAAACTCCCTGAGGCTGCAGGAGCCAGCACTAGGTGCCCTGGGGTCTTGTGTCTTTGATGCTCAAGTTCATCAGTTCCGAGATGGGAAAAAGGAATAAGTGGGGTAGCAGGTAGCAGGTTCTCAGCACATGGCTGTTGCTCTAAGAATGACCTTTTTTCTACTTTGCAGAGAAGGAAGCCAGTCTGACTTTACTCTCACTCTTGAATGTGCCACTTTCCCTCAGTGTGACTTTTCTGTTTGTCCCATGCTCTCGTGTGCAGCTACTTCTCATCCCCCACCCGCTCTGTCCATCCTCTCTGCCTGGTCTAGAGGCCCATCCTCCATGAGGGCAGGAACTAGATTAATTTATTCACTGCTAGTTCCTGTTTCCTAACAAGGTGCCTGGTACACAGCAGGTGGCCAATTATTATTTGGTTAATAAAATATAATGTCATTGTTAACAATCTGAGCTTATGGGGGTGAGGAAGTAGCATCTACCCTACAGCTGACTAGGTGTGGATCTCAGAAAGTCCTAAGTATTATCATCTATTTCCAAGACCCAGTGGGCCTTCTGTTTCCAAGACCTGGGCCTTATCTGTTCAAATGGGACATGAATTCCCTTGTCTCTCAGAGCCTTCGGTGTCTTTGCAGCTGAGGAGAACAGGATTAGCTGGCTGGTCTTTTCTGCCCACAAGGAAGGTCTTGATAACCACATACAGAATTCTCCATGAGTGGGGCTGCATGGCTGGGGTGGAGTCTGGTACAGAGGGGAAAAAAGGGAAGTTGGTGCAAACTGATTTCAATTGTAGACCGTAGAATGTTTAAAGGCCTGTAGAAAGAATCGAATTCACGCCTTCTGGAGACATCCTAATGCCATGTTATGTACATGGGCTCTGGGACCAGATGGCCTGACTTTAGATCTGGTGCTAGCCATTCCCAGCTGTGTGGCTTCTGGGCTTCCTGACAGCTCTGTGCCCCCATTCCCTCAGCTGTAGATGAGCGAAATGGTAGATCTACCTAGTAAGGCTTTGAGGACTAAAAGCACAGATACTTGTAAAGGACTTAGAATTTATTGGTATGCAGTAAATTTATTTCAGAGTTAAACATTATTATTTTTTGACCTTTGGGAAAATGAGGCCCAGGTCTTGCTTGAACTTGTAGAACGAGGTGGTGACAGAACCTAAACTAAAATCCTATTCTCTCACATTTCAGTTCTGCTCCTCCTTTTTTATTTTCGAACATAACCACACAACTTTATGGCTGCAAAATAGCTTGGATATCACCTATTTTCATCATCTCATTTACCATACAGCAGCGCCCTTAACCCACGGGGGACTTATTCTCAGACCCCCAGTAGATGCCTGAACCTTTAGATAGTTCTGAGCCCAGTATTTATTTGTTTTGTCTTATACATTCATACCTATGGTTAAGTTTCATTTATAAACTAGGCACCAGAAGAGATCAACAACAGTAATTAATAAAACAGAGCAATCATAACAATGCACTATAGTACATGTTTCTATCTGGAATTTTCCATTTTATGTTTTTGGGCTGTGGTTGACTGTGTGTAACTGGAACCTCAGCAAGTGAAGCCCCCGGTAAGGGCAACTCTGGTGTGGGGAAATCAACACCCAGAGAAACTGAGTGAGAACCTTCAAGAGACTCAGCCCTGCACCTTGGGGCCAGACTAGAATGCAGCCTTTCTGACTCCGCGCTCTTCTGGGCCAAGCAGAGAGACTGCTTATAATGAAAATCAGTGGTGGGTTAAGACCAAGTACTCATGAGCCAGACTTAGTCTTTCTGTAGGAAGTATACCCGTTCAGGGCAGTTTGGGCTTCACGTTTTTCCTAGTAAAATAGAAACTAAGTAAAATTGGCAGCTCAGCTTTGGAAAAGCATGAATCTTTTAGCTTTGGAAATTATTAGAACTCAAAGGTAGCATTTTCACTGAGGAGTCTGTCCTAAGGGAACAGGAGTCTAGGAGTGAGCCACCCAAGAGCCAGAGGTCTGGAGTTAGCTGATGCCTTGGCCATGAGCATCCTGGGAACTGCAAGGGTCTTCTCTTCTTTCCTCTCTGGCTATGTGAGTATTGCAGGAACTATGCAAGCAGAGGTCTGCAAACTACAGCTTTGGAGTCAAATGCAGCCCATCCCTCCCTTGTTTTTGCAAATAAAGTTTTATGGAAACATAGATATCTCATTTAAGTGTTGCCTAAGCTACATTTGCTGGATAATAGCAGAGTTGAGTTGTTACATAACAGCCGAGTATTTTTATTATCTGGCTTTTCAAATAAAATAGTTGCTGATCCCCCTCCTGAATGATTTTAAATGCATAAAAGGTTGTTTGTTCATTTTTATAGATTCTTCACACACACACACACACACACACACACACACACACACACACATACAAATCCCTTTCCCATATGAATTTTGGTGAAATGAGGTTAAATGACAGTGGTGATCTCCTGGGTGTAATCGGGAGGATTAAATGAGTTATTCCATGTAATGTGCTTAGAACAGTGCCCAGTGGGTAGTACATGCTCCATGCAACTCCACAGACTCCATAAACTTTGTTTTAATGGCTCTACCATTTCCTAAAGCGCTCTCAATACTCACTTACTATTTTTTTCCATGAGGGTGGTGAGGGAGTGGGTCAAAGGAAGGGCAGCAGGTGTGATGTGTTTGACAGAGCAGGAGCCATTTCACGTGGGTAGTTTTCTGGTTCCTGTATCTGTGTGCTCTTTCTTTTTCAAAGATTTCGTTCATGACTGAAAGCTTTGTTAAATGTAAATTTCCACTTATCTTACAAGGGACATTTTGTGCAAATGGGAGAATATGAAAGAAGAGAAAGAAGACAAAGAAGACTGGGCTGACAGCCCAAGACCTGGGTTCTAAGCCTGCGTTTCTCATTTGCCATATGACCTTGGGCAAGTGGTCTGTTTTTGTGATATTTCCAGTTCATGCCGAGGTTGTCTGTGGGGTCCAGACTGTAAAATCATTTTCTTATAGGTGGGTGGGCCACCCTCTGTGTCTTCATGTGGCACTTTCAAAGGGCACTTTCTATAACATCCCTCCCTCCCTCCAGAGCCACGTTGGGTGTTCATTTTACATGTTTTAACCTCTGAGATTCCATTTCCTCTGGGAAGAGAGTCAGCAGCAACAGGCCACAACTGGATTGTTAGAAAGGCCTGACGAGACTTGCAATATATTGTTCTACCCCTTGAAACTTGGGCCAGAAATCCCACGCTTTGTGAAACGCAAATGCTGGAATCACTGAAAAGAAGCGTTTCCTCCATCCAAACTTCTGCCTAGCGGCCTGGCCTGGCAAGATGCAGATACCCTTGGAGGCGGCTGGGATGTCAGTCTGTGCCAGGAGGCTGACTGCCCAAGGTTGCTTGGCAATCCTCAGTCCTCCAAGTAACCACCTCCCACACATCTACTCTTTCAACTTTCAGTCTTTCAGAAAATGCTTACAAGTAGACTCATGTTTCATCTCCAAATAATCCTTAGAAATAGGCATGACATATATTATTCCTCCATGAGATAAGAGAATGGAGGCCCAGAGAGGTGATATGAACTTTTCAAGTTCTCACCGCCATTCTGTGGCTCAGGAGGGAATAAAACACTTATCTCTTAGCTCCTGGTCCTGGGCTCTTTCCTCTACCATACAAATATTTTTAAATGGCTTTTTGTCCTAAAATTTCCCATAGCTGGCCTTAACTCCAAGTAAAATTTGCATGTATAAAGTCAGTATTGGGCAGCCGGGTGGGGAATTGGTGAGGAAGAAATCTCACGCTTAATGGGCTTTGATGCTAGATGGGAACTACTGGACCAAGAAGAAAAAGTTCTATAGTTCTTTTTCTCTGTAAAGGAAAAGAAAATGCTATTTGATTCACTACAAAAAAAAAAAAAAAAGAGGAAATTGGACCATGCTACCGTGACATTCAATTCTAATGTATAAATTTCAAAGCACATGAAGGCTGTTGACATGAGAACTTCTACATGGATATGAGAAATAATACATGTGATTGAGATTCTAAGTGCTTGAGGGAATTTTTCTTCTACTTAGTTTTCCTTCCACAAAATGAGAAGGTGGGTGTACCACTTAATTTAGGATAAGTTTGATTGCAGTAACAACTAAACTACAAACACTAGTGACTTGCAATGATGAGGATTTATTCTTGCTTTCTTGAATTGGCTGTGGCTCTCCTCCAAGTCTTTCTCTTTCCTGGAGCAGGGCAGAAGGAGTGGCCCCTCCACAGGACATTCCAACCTCCTGGCAGAGGGGAAGACCACGGCAGAACCAGTTTGTCTCCCAAAGGTTTTGTGAGCACATGGAGTATCATTTTCTTTCATATTTTGTTGGACAAATCAAGTCCAATGATAATGGGGTAGGAACTGTGATTTTTCTTCAGATTCAGGCCCAACAGAGAAGGGTCCTATAGGAAGGAGGAATAATACTGTCTACCATGATGAGGACCTGCAATTTCCTGAAGATCTACATTGGGATGTTTCACCTTAAATGCAACATTTCTGGGATGGTGTGACTGTGTTCCCCCAAATTCCTATGCTGTAAACTTCATCGCCAATGCAATAGTGTTGGCAGGTGTGGCCTGATAAGAGGAGAATGGGTCCCGAGGGCTCTCTTCTCATGAGTGCGCTGATGTAAGCAGCGCAATGGTGGGCTGCTCATCTCCAGACTGGGCTTGTGAGTTTGGCCGCCTCTTGCACACTTGCTTTCTTCTCCATCTGCTTCCCGATACAGAACCGTAGAGCATAAAGGCCTTCAGCAAACACTAGCGCCTTGATATGAGACTCCACAGCCTCCAGAGTCATGAGTCAAATCAACTTCTGTTGTTTATAAACCACTCAGCCTGTGACTTTCTGGTTTAGAATAGATGAAATAAGACAGTGCCCCCAACTGAAGCCATCTCCTTTGCTCCTCAAATGGACCCTTCTTTCTCCATCTGCTCTTCATAGAAGTGATGCCACCATCACCTAAACCAGAACTGAGGAGTTCTCCTGGACTATTCCTCCTTGGTTACACCTTACGTATCTTATCCACTTAGTCCTATGGATTCTACCTCTGAATTACCTCTCACATTCATCCCTCCTCTATACTTCTTTGCCGTTGTCCTAGAAATCTTCACTGTTGCAAGTCACTAATGTTTGCAGGTTCACTGTTGTTACTGTAATCAAACTTGGCCTACATGAAGTGCTACACCCATCTTCTCATTTTCTGAAAGAAAAATCAAGATCTTGGATTGATAAAGGCCTGATCTATCCTAATAGTTTCCTCTTGGATCTCTACCACCAGTCTCTGGTATCTAGTATGAGGAATGGATTTGAGGGAGAGAAAGACATTGTCTAGCCCAGAAGTTATCATAAAATCAGTAAGTTATTCCCAAATAAATATTCAATAAACTTTTCATTTCCTCTCTCTCCTTCTTCCTCTCTCTCTTTCCTCTCCTCCTCAGGAGAAAGGGATGGTATCAAATACATTTAAGAAGAGTTCTCTTCATCTAATATCAGTGCATTCTTCAGAACTGCATTTTAAATTTTATAGGCAAAGATGTTGGAAAATGCAAGTCTTTCGAAAGAGCGGGACCCCTCCTGTGTGAGGCCACACATGTGAGTGGTCTGCTTACCATGGACCCCTGAACCTTGACATGAGAAATGTGGGTCAGCCTCCTTCACAGTCTTGCTCTTCTCCACATCTATCCATGGTCCACTCCCCGCATCCCTCCCTGCCAAATTCTAGGGTCTCCAAATGGAAAGAGAAGCAGGGGTAGGGCCTCAGCTAGGAATGGTGACCCTATGAGTGCTATGACTCCTGCTGCCCCTGAAGAAGTTTATGATGTGGAGCTGAGGATTTAGCTCAGTGGTTCTGCTGCCTGCCTCGAAAGTGCAAGCTCCTGAGTTTGATCCCTGGTACCAAAAAAATAAAAAGTTTATGATGTGAAATCAGATAGAGGTAGGGCAGGAAGGGACCTCTGTTATGTGGAAGTCTCACCGTCACATATAAATACGAAGAGCTGAAGGCTCCAAGTGGGAGGAAGTGGCCTGTCCAAGGCCACCTAGCTGTTATAACCCAGACTAGGACACCTGTGAAATAGTGCCAGATAATGTTTAAACAGAGCCGAGAGCCTTGTGTACCTGATTCTTTTTGTGCATTTTCTGTTTCAGCTTGTTTATCATCATTGGCCTTCCCCACCATTTGGGCCATTTGAGAAACGGTATATATGCTTTCTGAACTTCTCATCGGTTTATTTGCACTGGACTTGAGAACCAGATGGGCGACAGTGTTGGGAGGGGGGTGGCCTCTGGGTTAGAAGAGCTTAGGCTTAAATACTGGCTCTACGACTCCTTTGCTGTGTGACCTTAGGCTACTGATTCTTCTCTCTAAGCCTCAGTTTCCTCACTTAGAAAATGGATGTGGATAGAAATTTGGATAGCAATACAAAACTTTCAGGCTGTTTCGTATAAAATTTAAATAAGAAGTATGTGAAGTTACCTAGCACTGAATTAGATAATTCAGCTTTGCACACGTATACTGAAGTTCCTACTCTGTGCAAGGTACCAGGTGGCAAAGATTGCCCATTGTCGTCCAGCAAACACCTGGCAGCGGGAACTCAGAGCTTGCAAACCAGTGTGCTCGCCAATTGATGCCTGCGAAGTGACAGAGAGTGAGCTATAGCAGACTGCACAGGCAAAGGTAAGGTGGGGGAGTGGCGAATTCTTTCTAGGCAGTCATTGGAGGCCCTCCAGAGGAGAAGACACTGGAGAAAATGTTTTGGAAGATGAAACTGAACTTTCTAGGTGAGAAATTGGGGTAATTTTAGGGAAATATGATACTGTGAGCAAATGCATAAGGGCGTGAACGTGCAGGGATTTGGGAGAACTAAAGTAACTTAATGTAGCTAAAGCGCAGACCTGAAGCAGGGAGGGAGGACGCTGTGGGTGAGAAATGAAAATAGAACAGAGAGTTTCTTCCAGGCCGGCCCATGGGGCTACTGAAGTAAGAAATGCAAGAGTGGGAATTTATTCTCAGCCAGAGCTTGCCGGCTGGTGGCTTGGAGTTTTCCAAGAAATGTTTTGCTTGATTGACACAGGACCTTAGCTTAGGCGAGACATGTACTGTTCAATTTGATTTTCTGTGGTCTTCCTACCCTGACTGACCCTACCCTGCCACTTAGCTTCTCTCTCTCTCTTTTTTTTGTATTTGGTACCAGGGATTGAACCCAGGACCCTGCACTTGTGAGGCAGGCTGTGAAACCGCTGAGCTAAATCCCCGACCCCTTTGCTTCTCTTTATTCCTTACCTCGGCCATGAAGGCTTTTGAGGTTGAGAGATTTGAAACAGAAGACTGATGAAGTTGATTTGAGTTTTGGATTGATGGGTAGGGCTGGATCTCCCATGGATTGCAGGCAGTAACACTGGAGGCCAAGAATCCCATTAGGAGTCGGCTGTAGTAAACCAGCTGGGAGATGAAGAGGTCTTCATCTAAGGCAGTGGCAGAAGGGATGAAGAGAGGGAGATGAATCAGACAACCAGTAGGGAGGCAGAATCCACAGGGCTTGGTAATAAATTAGGGTAAGAAGGACAGGAGGGGGAAGAGAGATATCAGACTAAAGGATTTTGTGAGGGCTAACTGTCTCACGGCTGGTGTCCCGCTGTCCTGTTCAGGATGGAACAAATAATTCTTGAATAACTAAATAAACAGAAGAGGGGTTTCAGATTGTACCCAGGTTTCTAACTTAAAAAGGGAAACCTAGTAGGTGTTCAATAGCTCTTAGTTGAATGTGAGCTGCATGTGTCTAATAATAATATTTTGGCTCCTGTTTCAAACTCAAAACCAATATCCCATGACCCAGATACCCCATGGAAGTCCACAGAAGGAACTTGGCTGGCTCCTGAGAAGCATAAATTAGAGGTGCTTGTTAAGGTGGATGCTGTCTAGTATTCCCCTCAGGAGTTGTGGACCAAAGAAGTGCAAACACTGAGTTTCTTAGTTTTTGGAGATAAAAGTTAGAAGACATCCAAATCTGGGGCTGGTAGGAGGTGAGGTGCCCCCTCCTCCCTTAGCCTTCTCACTATTGGGGCAACAACAAAGATATTACCAAGAAAATAAACAAGTGCTCTGGATTAAAGAGATAATAATTCCATTTGCCAAATATTAAAATATCAAAGGTTTAGGAAAGGATACAGTTCTGGGCCTTTGATGTACCATAAAGGCCCATTTCATGCTCCAGTCGGGAGTATTTCAGGGCAAAGATGGAATGATATTTTATGTCACCTCCTAAGCATAAAGGGCACTTTATGAGTCAAAGGAAGCCAACTTCTCAAATGGCCGGAGACTGGCAGGTTACTAGTTTGAAATCTAAACACCAACTTGGATTCCAAAACAAAATTCCTCGCACTGCCTCTTGCCCAGGAGAGGTTTGCTCAGGTTGTCAGAGGCAATAAAGTGGGGGGTCTGCCCTGGGGCCAGGGAGAAGGATCCCAAGGCTCTGGTCACAGTGGGGCCTAGATCCCACAGTGCCTGTATTAGTGATGGGTCCAGGCTTCTTACCAGGCTGTAAGGGCCAGGAGAAGACCCCGGTCTAGAAAACTCGAAAAAATAATGCAAGAACAGGTTCTCAGTAAGTCCTTGCTGGGTGAGTAGCAATTAAATAAAGCCTCCTTCAGATCTCTGCTCAAATGTTACTTGCTCTGAGGAAACCACTATACTCTCGGCCCTTCCCTCATTGCTTTTTCTCCCATGATATCAATAGCAAGAAAGGACGCATACTGTTTGTTTCTTTATCCCCTCTTTCACTTTTAGATGATAAGCTCCTTATGGACATGGGGTGTAGAGTTTTCTTTGCCGTAGAACAGTGCCAAACGTGGAGAAGGGGCTTTTGAACAACAGTTGAACAAATGAATGAAGGTCTCTTCATGATGCTCCTTCCCCGCCTAACGCTCACGGTCTGGTGAAGAAGACAGACATCAGTGCAGAGCAATATGAAGTATGCTGAGGTACCAAGGATGCTCTTACACAAGCGTGTTGGACAAGGATATGAAAAGACATCTTGGGAAAAATGGTTTTGCTGATGAGCTCTGAAAGGGTGGGTAGGAGTTAGCAAGAAAGGAATGTGGAGAGAGTTTTCCCAGCAAGAGAAATGACTTGTTCCAAGTCATAACACTGCCCATGATATGGCCGAGTAAAGATGTGTTGAATGAACAAATGCCTGGATGAATACTTTACAATGTATGATAATTTATTTTCTAATGATTAATTTAAAAAGCCAGTCTAATAAGTGCTTCTTATGAATTTGTCATTGTTCTCAATTGTGCATTGTCTTATTTTGGTTTTCTTTGAGAAAATGTAAACATTCCCAGGAACATGAGCAGGTTGACATAGAAACTTGGAAAAAACAAAACAAAACAAAACAAGACAAAAAATAGAACAACACAAGAATTGCTTCCTCCTGTAAACATTTACATGGCTTTTTAGGAAAGCAAAGGACTTCAGGGATCACCTTGTGACAGGTGATGAAAGGCATACAGAATTTGAAATTGGAGGGATAGGATTCAAGTATGACATCAATTCTTACCAGGCACATCATGTCACAGAGCAAAATCCTCTTTTACCATGCATTCTTAGGAGTTCTAACACACATATAGATTTAAGCATCCAGCACCTCAACCCAGATACAGACTAGCTCCACTCTCTCCAAGTCTCTCAGCACTGTCATTCATAATTCCTCCTCCTCACCTCCCTCACCCTGACAGCCTCTGCGCTGTTGCATGTCGTGAGGGTCGATTTTTATCTAGGATCTGTAAAAAACAAACAAACAAAAAACCCTACATCAATAAAAGAATTAGAGATATAAGTTTAGAAGGAGAAACAAAGTCACTTTATTGGAAAGGGAAGAGAAATGGGGAATCCAAGTCATTTTATTGGGACAAGGAGAGAAGATAAGTAGTTAAATAGCTACCTTGTCGGAGTAAGGTAGGGACCCAGAGCTGGCGCTCCTGGGTCTTTTTCTCACCCCCTCTTTTTTTTTTTTTGATAGTGGGGATAGAACTCAGGACCTTGTGTTTGCAAGGCAGGCACAGTACCACTGAGCTAAATCCCTGGCCCTCTCAGCCCCTCTTCTTACATGACAAGAAAGGGACTCTCCCCCTTGAGAGTTGTTATAACTTCATGGGCTCTTTTGGGCTCGGAAATCCCTGATTTGGCCATTGCTCCTTCTAACGCCTACGTGTACATATTTGGATAAGCGCTTCTTTGCTCTCTTTGTGCTGTCCAAGTGCTTATCTTGTGAGATTTATAGCAGAGTTACATTCACGGCCAAGTTAGTAAAAAAGTTACATGTTCATTTTAGTGTATTAATATGATGAGAGAATTAAAAAACGTGTGTGTGTGTGTGTGTGTGTGTATGCATATTTTATATACTAAGTGAGTTTTTATGATATAGCCCCCTCTCCATTTTGTTTCTCTTGTGCTTAATTGAAGATGGAGGAAGGGGGGAGTTGCGTCTTGGGATGAAGTGAGCAGGGTCAGCCTTATCAGCTCTCTCTGCTTGCTTTTCTTAGACTCTCTCTCTAGTAGGGGTTCAACTCTTTATGTGCCAGAAACCTCACTGAGTCCCTTTAACTTTTCCTGCCTGTCCCTCAGCTTTCCTACAGTTTCATTGTTTTGTGAATAGAGGACAAGAGGTCATGGACTCATTTCATATGCAGCCTTCCGAGGCTGACCTCTTTCACCCTGCATGATGCCCATGAAATTAACCTAAATTGTTACATGTGTCCATGGGCCATCCTTTTATATTGCCAAGTAGTATTTCACTGTATAGATATACCACAGTTTATTGGTTCATTTGCCCATTGAAGGACATGTGGGTTATTTCGACCTTTTAGTGATTACGGAAAGTTCTACTATAAACATTTGTGTACAGGTTTTTGAATGAACAAAAGTTTTCATTTCTCTCATTTTCATTGTTCTATCACATATTAAGTAATATTTGATTTTATAAAAAATATCAAGCTGTTTTCTTGCGTGGCCATGTCGTTTTACATTCCCGGAAGTTCAGTTTAGTTTTTGTTGTTGTTATTAGCATAACTCTCCTATTTAATTTAATTTTTCATAGAGGGAATGTGAGGCCCCCCGAGAAGTGGAGTGACTTCCTTTGGATCAAAAGCCACTGAGGAAATGTGGGGAAGAGTCTCTCAGTGTGGTTTACTCTCATTCCTACACCATTTTTATAAACCAGATATGATACTGTTCATCTCATGTAATCCTCAAGACAACTTTTTGAGATGAGAACTCTATTTTTGTGCTTGCCCCATTTTCTACATTGAAGAGACAGGGGCAAGACAGATCCAGGAAGAGAAGGGACGCCAGGTCGCTCCTCCCATAGCTGGTGGATGGAGAAGGACTCCAAGTCTAGTGCTCCTCTCCTGATCGCACATTTCCTCTCCTTTGCTGAAAGTTAGAGCCAGAGGATTATTGTTAATGAATCAACATTTCCACCCTCGCGTTATGCTGCATTACAGGGGAACATACCCATGCTTTCAGAGTGTGAACTGTACGTTTATTAAAAACCATTCCCCAATTGCTTCAATTTTCACGTTATTAAAAAGCTTGGCTCACTTGTCATTTTCTGCTCTCTGCTTGGAATGGATTTTTTTTAACTGAGACTGGAACTGAGGAGCGAAAAGAAGGATTTAGGTCCACTGCCCACTGTGCGCCAGACAAGTCCATGCCCCAGGCCTCCTTCCTGTTGGCACATGGAGCAGGAGCAGTCCGGAGCTCACGGAGGACATGCTGGAGAGGGCAGGAGACCCACTCTGCTTCAGCGTCCGTGGGGTGCCCCATACCCGATTTCATTGCTAAAGTGTGCTAGAGATGATTTTTAACTCGAGGCTGCTGTGACAGAAAGGAAAAAGTGATGGATCATTTCCAGAATTTAGCTTTTATGAGAGGCCCTGGGTTTCTCACTGGATGCCTTGCTTAGCCATGCAGGCAAGTAGAAAAATGAAAGAAAGCAGGAGAGGAAGAGAAGGGGGAAAAAGAAAAGGAAAACAATGACAGAAAAAAAGCCAAAAGGAAAATGAAGATAAAAGGGTAACTAGAGAAAGTGAAAGATGAGGAGAGTGAAAGTGGAAGAAAAACGGACTTGAAACTATGTAGTTTATTTTGCTACCCTGGTGATTGTTATAGATTATCCTCGACTAGCTGGAAGGGGACAGAGTAATTGGAGCAAGCTAATTAGATCTTCATTTGATTTTGTGTTTGTTTATTTGACTACTTAGTTTATAAGTTGGCAGGGAGCTTTATCATACACACTCTGCTAACTGGTTTATCTAAACCGAGATTGAGCGTGAACAAAATTGACATTGGAGTTGCTGCTTTAGACCACACAGAAGAGGGGAGAAATCTTGAGTAAACACTGACGTCAAGGTATGGTAGCAGACCTGCCAGCGAGCCTCATGGGTCCCTTGGAGTCCCTGGGACAGCAGAGCTGATGGGCCCTGCCTGGGCCGCTCAACGGTAGATGGAACCCCACGGCCGGAGCAGCAGCTGCTCGCCTAAGAATGTGGAGTTTGCAGTCAGACAGACCTGAAGTGGATTCCTGGCCTGGGTCATTATTACCTTTCAGTTCTCTCTGAACCCCACTCTTCCTATTTGTAAAATAGGATAATGGAGCTTAGCTTATAGAGCCAAAGCAAGGACTAATGAAATGGTAGGGAAGAAGCTTAGCATGAGACCTGGCTTTGGGGATAAGCTTAATTCCTCACTGTCCTGGCCTGTGACTCCACATCTGGGAAAGCCAGGCAGACGCTCTTATATTGCTGAAGAGGACAGGCACCAAGGTGGCAGACCACGTGCCTTAGTCACACTATTTCCCATTAGGGTTTGGCTCTGGGACTCAAACAGCAACTCTTGCCCCAGGACTTCAGATCCAAGAGCTTGAACACTGAGCATTCGCAGTCCCCATCACCGGCACTCTTCATCCTGAGGCTCCTCATGGGGGTGTCCTCGCATGTCTGCCTCCCCTCCCCTCCCCAAGCCTCTAGCTTCGTCTCAGGCATCGGCTTCTCAAGGGCTCTTCTGCTCCAGCAACTGGGCTTTCTGCTGCTCAGGGATGCTTGTGTGGCAATCCCAACAGTCACTCCTGGGGACTGTCATGACCCTCTCTATCTAGCAGGTGGTTTTGTTTTTGTCCCTGTGAATTCAGGAGCGTGATTGTGTCTCTGGATCGCCATTTCCTAGTACAATTTCTTCTTCTGTGACTCTAGGCAAGTGACTTAACTTCTTGTAGCCTCAATTGCTTATCTGTGTTGTAGGGATGATTAAAGTTCCTAACAGTGCCTGGGGGTTATTGGCTGAATAACACTGTAGAGCTCTTAGTACTGGTCTTGGTACACACTAAGTGCTCGATACATATTAGCTCTCATACATATTATTTTGAATGACCAAGTGAATGAATATATCCATGAATAAAACATATTCTGTACTGCTAAGGAGTTTGGTCTAGTGGAGGAAATGTGTATAAATAGCTCCAATGAAACAATGTGATAATAAGGTAGAAATCCAACTTATAAAATGTATAATAACAATAGCAAAGAAAGATGTGTTTAAAATCAGACCAGGAGAAAAAAGCCAAGAAACTGGAAATTGGTGTATCTGTGTATATCTCTCTGTGGGTGTATCTGTATGTGTGTGAAAGCACAATGAAAATGAAAGGAAAAGGGGCAAAATGTATTCATAATACCAAAAACATACCTTATAGGATTTGAACATAAGAATTCTCCAATTTGTTGTACATTTCCTAGCCACCAACGCAGAAAATTAGGCCAATTTTACGTTTAAAAAGTTTGATCTCGCTGTACGATATTATCCAGGGTATATTTTTCCCCAACCCAAGGATGTTGGGTTGGCGTTGGGGAAGGACAAGTCTTTCTTGGGGCGGATTACCCCACGGAGCGCTTTCCTGGCCTCTGCCTGCTAAACGCCAATCCTGTTCTCCAGTCATTGTGACAAAAACTGCCTTCGCACTTCTGTATGTGTCCCCTAGGGGGCGGTGCTGCTCCCAGCTGAGAACCAGTGAATCCCAGGAGAGCAAGAGAGTACCTGGCTTTCCAGGAGCACATGGATCAGTAGTGTCAAAGCTAGTCTCCAGCTCACATTTCTTTTTCCTTTCTTTTTTTTTTTTAGTATCGGAGATCGAACTCAGGACCTTGCACTTGTGAGGCAGGCGGTGGCACCACTGAGCTAAATCCCCGGCCCTCACATTTCTAGATTCTGATTTGATTTCCATTGTGGTTCCATTTTGCAGTGATTTTATTGTTTTATTCTTAATACCCTGTTGATTTTATGACACCAACTCTGTACTGAAGCAAACTCTCCCTTTGTGTTTGAAGATTGTGCTTTCAGTTTCCAGTCTGCAAGCCATTATCTTGTATGGGCAGACATGGGGGAAAGTTTTCCTAATTATCTCATGGGCAGAGACACAAGGGTTTGGTGTCTTGGAAGCTTGGGGACTCTGAGAAGTCAGGGTGCTGATTTCTGTCCCCTGTGCCATCGTGATGTCCTGAGCCTCTCCAGACCATTTGATTCTATAATTCTGAGCACTCAGAGGGGAGCCTGATCGTTTCTCGGCCTTTTGCCTGAGATCAAGTGTGAGAGGAGCCTGAGCTCTTCTTTCTTTGGCTGCACTCATCTGGGGATTCAGAAGGAAGGAAAAGCAGGAGCGGAGTCTCAATCTGCAGATTGTTATCAGCGTCAATGTTGAGAAACTTCGCAGACCTCTGCGAGTGAAGGGGGACCAGATGTTATTTGATTCTCCTTTGTCAGTGGAAGAGTTGCCCAGGACCTTGCTGGGACAAACTGCATTCACAGCTGGAATGGGACATGAGCTTTTCTGCCGCTAGAGCTGAAGTTCATGTGTGCTTGATCCAACACAACCCTCTTCTTGGAGCCTCACTCTGAGCATGGTTGCTGGGGCAATCTCTGCAGACATTACTATGCTAGGGAGCATACTGCGGTGGAAACACTAGTGCTTACTAAAGACCTGTTTCCCTTCCTTCCTTGGAGCACACAACTAAATCTCATCCCAGCCCTCACATATGGTAGAGCCAATGGAAGGCGGGTAGAAGTAGTGCATTTCTTTTGCACAATTCCCTGTCTTTCTTCTCTGGTCCAATCCTCTGGAGGTCACACTTTGAAGATGCTCCCGAGACAGGAGACTAGGGTGGGGCAAACTGGCTGGGGAAGTAGGTGTGATTTATTAATTACAAAGTTCCAGGACACACATGCAGAACAATTCCCAAAGCCCTGCATGTGGGCTTCTCCCAAGAGCTTGAGCAGGTTTGCTTAGGACGCCCGAGACCTGAATCAGCCTGGGGAGTGGGGGATACAAAAGGACGATCACCACCAAGTGCTCTGCTTCTGTGTTCTCTCTTCTACAGTGGTCTGCTCTCGTGCTGAAGGGCGTACTTTTTCCTACTTTTACTAGGCCCACACTTGCTCTGCAGAGCATATTCCTTTGCTTTTCCTATCTTAAGAAATGTAAAACCTCACTACCTTTTGCACCTGTCTTGACCAATTCTTGGCTCAGGACAGAAAGAACTTGGAGACAACTCTAGAAGGAGACCCCAGCACCCCCAAACTAAGTAATGCTAGTACCACAAGATGAAAGAATCAGGCCCGAATCACCTTGAAAGAAGCTATCCCGAACACTGATTGGACTGGGTTGGCCAGGAAGTAACTCCTGTATCTCAATGGCTGAACAGTAAGGTTGTGATTGTTATAGACATAGGTGTTAGCCTAACCTGACGAATACTTGTTAATACAACCCGCCAGGCTGTGAAAAAAGCAAGTGAACAAGCACTTCTTTCTTCTTATTCAACCTTCCATTCCTATCTATTTGCTCAAAGGAACACTCAGAATTTATTGACAACTTTCCTTTTATGCTTCTTTGGCAAATACAATCCACCCCTTTCCCCCGACACCATAGCAATTCAAGAGGTAAACTAAACAATGGTCGGATGCTGTTTCTGGAACTTACTTTGCGACATCCATCCATGCCACCTAGATGGGAAGGTCACCTTACTGATGAGGAACCTGAGGCTCAGGGGGAAAGTGAGGTAAACAGAACCTGTGCCGTTGGATTGTTGTGACAAGTAAATGAGATCATGGATATGAAGCACTTAGCCCAGGCTCTGGCACATAAAAAGTACTCAGCTGACATTAGCCCCAACATTTCTCATTCTCCTTGGAGAGATGCTGTCTCCTTTCAAAAAAAAATCACTCAGAACAGGGAATAGTAGGTAAAGAGCTGGGGGAAGATGCGTAAGCCATGTTTGATCCTTTTACCCTAATTGGAGCCAAGATAAAAATCTTGTTTCTCTGGGGCATCTCAGACAGGCAGCAGCTTGTTTTTCAGTCTGGGTTCCATGGACAAGGAATTGCTCTTTCCCTCTGGGAGTTTATTTCCCTATAAGTGGCAGAGCTGGACTCAGTGACCTCCAGCAGCCCTCGGGCTCTGCCAGTGTGGAATTCCAAGCTAAAGTGAGAAGATGGAAAGACTGCAGAGAGAAAAGCTTCAAGGATGGGGAATGGGCTGGAACGGAGGCTTAGCTGTATCACAGAACATGTCCCACAGGACTCAGGCCAAGCTTGGAGGTCACACAGAGAGATTTACAGTCCTGGAGTCCATAAATAACCGCTGGATGGCGGAGGCCTTTAAATACCAATGATACTGAATGCCGCGATAGTGGAGAAGGTCCATTCTTCTTAGAAACCCTCCTGCTGTTTTGAACTTTTATAGACTGGATTCACGTGCTCCCCTCCCCCACCCCTTTTCATTCCCTCTCCCTTTTCTTCCTTCTCCCTCTTCTTCTTTTCCTTTTGTGTCTTTTTTTCTCCTGTTCCTTCCTCTCTTTTTTCTCCTCCCTCCTTCCCCTCCTCTCTCTTCTCTCCTTTTCCTTCCCCCTTTGCCATTCTGGCTCCCTCCTTTCTATTCCCTTCTGTTTTTCCAGACCTGATTTTTTGCTGACAACTACTTTCTCATTTTTTCAAGAATTTTGCTACTTTGATTTTTAAACCCGCACATGTTTTATTAGCTAGGTTCTAAACTAACTAATTTGTGTGTACCTTTTCCATTTTTATTTTACCTTAGCCCATACTGGTGGGAGAGAACTGTGCATTTTTATTAAATAATCTTGGTGATCTGATAACACTGATATCAGACTGAGTGCTGTGTAAATTCAAGAGAAAGTGTCTGGCTTCATACATTTAACTACTCTTGATACAGGTGAAGTTATTGCAAAAAGAGGTTATCATAAGGAGCAATTTGGGGAAATTTGGGGAAAAAACAAGCTGAAGACAACTAGGCTTTTTCCAATTCTGTGTATAATCTTTAGCATAATTACAAATGTCAAGTTTTCAGGGACAAAATCATTAACTCTGACATTCTAATCAATCTTGAAATGAACTCCAATCTGAAACTTCAGCCACTGAGCAGATATTGTTTGATGTACCATCAGGTAGTCTTTTTCTTGGGATAGGAAATTAAGGGCATGATTTGGAATCATATGGACTGTGTTATCATAGCATTTTATTCCCAAGGTGACCTTAATTACAACTCAGGGGCACAATTACAAGGTCATGTAAAGATTTCACCTATATCGGGCTTACTTCGTTCCCTTCTCTTCATTATAGAGGGGTTGAATATTTTGTCCAGAAACCACAATACCCCAAATTCTTAGCACAGTGCCCAGAAAAGCCTCTGTACCCAAAACGATGAAGTGATTTCATGTTTTCAGCCACCCTGCAGTGGAGGTATCCCTGCCACCCATTAGAGATGAGATTACAGTGGTAATCCAAAGTGGTATAGCTGGAGATTTATTTCCTGGTGTCTGATCCCAGAGCTTCTTTTCCCACTCCTGTGCTCCGAGATTTTTTCTATTCACTATTGCTTTGCTTATCTGCAGTTGATACCAATGTCTTTCTTTTCTGGTGAGATACAAAAGTTTAAAAGGTGTAAGTTTTGGATAAGGGAACACAATCCTGTAAGTTCCTGTTTTCCATTGAGAAGTCATTCGATGGCTCCATTCATTCCCAGGAAACCATCATCTTCATTGCTACAAGATCACAGTGTGACGTTTTTCTTCTTTTCTTGCTGAATCTCCTACTCTATGGCTGTGGGGTTCTAGAGGAAGGAGGGGCTTCATTCTCTAGTCTTTGTCCAGTGCTGAGCCCACTGTCTGGCGTCCAAAGAATGCCCCCATTCTGGGCATTTCCACTATGTGATTTCTCTGACTGTATTTAACCAGTGCTTTCTGTGTATAATCATCGGAGATCAATAAGACCTCAGATTACTGCATGAACCTGGGGAGAGAAGATTAAAACCGGGAGCAAACAGCTACAGGTGGAAGACACTGAGAACCAAGGGAGCAAGGGTTATCTGGATGTTGCTTCAAGGTCTTCCTCACTGGGATGGGAAGTGTAGGAAGTTCTACAAATCTTTTGTTAAATTAACTCCTAGGTATTTGATGTTTCTTTAATCTATTATAGATAGTATTTTATATTTTAACTACATACAATTCATTTTAATTCACTGTACTTGCCTCAAGGGCTTACTGTTAATTCTAATAACTTATCCCATAGATTATTTTAGATTTTTAAAATTTATTATGTCATATGTGTATATTAGCTCTCTATTTATTTCTTGGCCATTCTTATACTGTTTTTCTTTTGACTTATTATGTTGGCTAGGATCTGTAGATGTAATCCTGAAAAGAAGAGGTGATAGTAGGAACAGCGAAGTTCACTCTACAGGACATCCTGGCCATCTAATTCCCACACTTCAGCCTTCAGCTGAGTAGTATTGCAGGATAATATTTAATCTCATTTATAGCAAATAGAAGCCTTATGCATTGATAAAAACTTGGTATCAACTGGTGAAAAGTATGCAATGGTTTTATTGTCACGTGTAAACCTCTGGTGGAAGATATTTATCAGCGAGTGTACTTACAACATGTTTACCAAACAGCACAACTTTCAGAGCTTTGGGATGAGGCTTTTATGCAATTTAATTTTAATAATGTTACATTCAGTGTTCAACATTCTTGCCTGACCAATCTATCTTCTTTTCTCCTCAGATTTCACAAATAATAATAGAATGAGGAGGAAAGAATGATTACATTACTGTAATATTCTATTCCCTAACATAGATCCTCTTTACTACCTGTTCAGTTGAACTCACCGAGTGGCTTGCAAGTTCTCTTCCATATCACTTCCTACGTTTGTTTTGTCTTTATCTGTTCAATGACTCCCTGAGAAGCTTGCCTGGGTTAAGGTGAGCAGGAAGTGCTGGGGTAGGGACCTGCAAAAGTGAACCAGAACAGGCGGCAGATCATGAAGGATCTTGAAAATCCTCAAAACTCAGGCTTTGTCTTAAGGTCCCCGGACTGAACTCCTACTCTGAGGCTTACCCAGAGTGGCCAGTGCATGTCCCTCCTGCCTCCCAGTATGCCTGAGCTCGTCCTACTTCTGGGCTCAGGGTGGAGAATGTGCTAATTAATGATGAAAACCCTTCAGCGCCCCAGCCCTGTGCAGGCTTCCTGGGAGCACTCTGCTGAAAGAGATTCTGCCTGTTGCTGTCAACAGTTTCTGTGACTCCTGTAGGAACAAGATACTTGGTCCCAAGCTGGTTTCCCATCACTGGGGTGTGCCTGCCTCAGTGTCACTCAGAGGATATCGTCACTGGGATAGAGCTGCAGCCTGCGATCCATCCAGGCCTGGAACCTGTCAGAGACACAAGGCATTGCATGTGTCAGGCAGAGAAGGGCAGGGCTTAAGGGCTGGGATGATTTGCACACAGCTTTTTGGCTCCCAGTGGTGTTTATGGAAAATGACGAATTTTTGCAGAGAAACAGGGAGCCCTTCCCCCCTGCCACAGGTCATTGTAATATTTATCTCTGTTTAAGACTTTGAAAATATGTTACAGATCAGGTTTTTTTAAGCTCAAGTATCAATTAAATCATACAAATCTTGCACAAAGACCACCTGGCTAACTTTGCAACCATTCAACAATAGGCCACATTTGCAGGTAGAGAGGAAGGGGAGGAAGGTCCAGATATTTGGAACAATGAAGGGCAGTGGGAACTCTGAAGTAATTCACTTGAATAGGCACTTCAATTCTCTAGTTCACACTTAATAGGGTTACTTCCTTAGCAAGGAACCTTGGGAGTTAGAAATAATTCCTCTTCTCCAGCCTCTGAAGCATCCTTTATTCCTATCTATCTGGCTACTGTGACATTAATTCTTTACAGCTGGATCCTCGCCCAGCTCCAGTTTTAACCTTCTTGGACCTTTCTTGACCCAGGAAAGCTGACTTCTGCAGACCACACGACCTACCTAGGCTCTCCCCTCCTCCAGCTCCACTTGGGTTTGGCTAGTAAAGGCACTGGCAGGAGATGAGGCTGCATGGCATCCCCTTCCTGACCCCAACTGGCCACTTGGGATCTGCAGAGGCTGTGTTCCCATCTTCCCATCTGCATTATGGCCGCTGCTGTGTAAGCATCTTGGCTCACGATTTCCCTGGACTCTGGTAACATTTCTCTTCCTGGGTCCCTTTAGGTCTGGGGATGGCGATGCCTTTCCTCTCTTCTGTGGGGCTGGGTGCATCACCAAAGGCCTTTGTTAAGCTCTTGAGCTAAAGCCTTCTGACTCTACCTGCTGCCCCCTGCCAGACCTAGTATCAATCTGTCACTTTTATTCCTCCAGGATCTTTCTCCTCTTTCCCCATCTTCATTTTTGGGTTGGATTTGTGTGATCTCTCCCTCTCCTGTCATCAGTCTGGCCTGCTCCTTCTACTGCAGCTGGAGGGATTTCCAAATTGCCCTTATGATGATACTTTCTACCGTCTAAACATTTGGTGACACTTCTCTTCAAATCAAGGCTGAGCTGCCTGCTGCAAAGCCCTCCCTGACCAAGCCTCAGCTTTTTCTCCACCTCTACCTCCCTTTCTGTCCCCTGAGTCTGTGCTGCAGTGCTGCAGAAGCCCTGGGCTCATTCCATGTCCATATAGGATGCTTCTGATCACCAGAATGCCTGTGTGTGTAATACTGAGCAATGAGCTCACGTTCTTTTAACAGATAATTCCATCTCATTTTCACACCAGCTATTTAAGTCATATAATATTATTGGTCCCATTTTGCAGATGGAGAGCTTGAAACAGAGATCCATAAAAGAGCTTGCCATGGTCACTCAGCTGGGAAGTGGGGGAGACAGTCTTGAGTCCAGATAGTGGGACCCAGAGAGCACACTGGGGAGCACTGACTCTTCATTTAGATCTCAGGTCATATGCTTTCATCCTTGAGAAGTTGTTCCTGCCTCCCCACAGCTGGGTGTCTCATTCCCTCCCTACATTTTGTTCCTGAACTCTGCAAACATAACGCAGCTGTCTTCACTCCTGCCTGTGTGGCTCACTCGAGGACCCCAAGGAGGCTCCAAAGGAAGACTCCTGTCTCCTCCCCCTGGAAGGCACTGTGGGAGATGCTTGGTACACTGTAAGAACTCAGTAACTGGGGAAGGAAAGAGGAAATAAATGTCTTTGGAAGCATGGTCTTCTAGCTCTGGCCTGCTTGTGTACATTAGAAAAGAAAGGCCAATTAATCATTCCTACAGACTTGGTTCAAATATTGAAATGTGTTGAAACTTCCTGAGAACCTACCAGGTTCTGGGCATTGTTTCAGCACAGAGAGTGATGAGCAGACAGCTGTCTCTGCCCTCTTAGAGCTCACCTGTGAGTTCCAGCAGACACAGAATACATAAATGGAGGGAATGCAGACCACTCTCTGAGATGATATTCTCTAAGTGATATAAAGAACGATAAAGTAGCTAAGTGGATAGAAAACAAGGAAGGTGCAGTTCTTGTAGAGATGATGTGTGAACATAGGCCTACAGATGGTGAGAGAGGAGTTCTGTGAGGGTCTGGGAAGTGAGATCAGGCAGAGGAAACCGCTAACACCAGGCCCTGAGCAGAACTGAGCCTGAGGGAATGAAGGCTCTGCTGTTATGGTTTAGGCCTAAAATGTCCCCCAGATGTCTCGAGTTTGCAGGTGGGGCCTTGGCAGAGGGGGCAGGTCAGTGAGGTGTGACCTGGGAGGGCTGTCTTCTTGTTCCTCCCCTCTCTCTGCTTTCTGGTCTGAGGTGAAGTGCTTTCCTCTGCTATTCTTTTTCTGCCTGGGAGCCTGCTGACCATTGACTGAACCCACCAAAGGTGTGAGCTAAAATATACCTCTCCTTAAAGTTGCAGGTGCCTGGTATTTTGTTCCAGTGATGAGAAAGTGATTAAGGTGCCTGCCATGTGGTCAGGTCATGAATCAAAAGAATAATGGAGCAGAAGGGTTAGGTGCTGGAGGGCCTTATGACATGCAGAGGAGATCTATGTCTATTCCCCCTGTGAGGAGGAGACATTAACATTTTTGATGAAGACAGAGATATCACGTGGCTTAGACAACAAATGATAACTTTCTGACTGCTTTGTGAAGAGCACCTTATTTCAGCTCTCAGAATCTCTTGACCCCCCCAAAAGCATGAGGTCCACACCCTTAACTTATTAGTTAATAGTAGTGAAAATGATTAAAACATTAGATAATGATTTCACCAATGTACCTTTCATACTAATAAAATGTAGTGATTTCTCAATTATTAAACCTGTGTTGAGTCAGGTTATTTATATATTTAACGTATAAGGCTGTGATAAGAATTAAATAGTACAATGATTTTTTTTTTTCCACTTAGGAAGGGAGATAATGAGAACTGGAGAGGTTGGATAATCTTCCTATCATGCAGGTGGCAAGTAGGACTAAGATTCAGACTTTGTCCCATCTGCTTGAGTTTTAGTCACTCTACCACATCACTTCCCATGGTAACACTTCCGCTGTTACCTTAGTATCATATGGGGCATTGTCTCAGAGGGCTTGCCAACAAGTTATGTGAAAAAAGAATTCATTTCCTTAATCCTCTTGACAATCCTGTGAGAAGGACATGGATACGTTATCTCCCTGAGCATCCAGATATTACAAATTTGGGTACTGAGGTGTAGAGAGGAAAAATGATTTGAATGGCCCCCAGAGGTAGGATTGGAAGCCAGTTCTGTCTGACTCCAGAGCCTCACAACCCCTGTACCAGCTTGTTTAGGAGATCGTTCAGCAATGACAGGAATGTGTGATATCTGTGCTGTGCAATACAGTGGTCACCAGCCACCTGTGGCTCTTGAACACTTAATATGTGGCCAGTGCAGTGGAGGAGCTGAGTCTTTAATCTTATACAGTTTTAATGAATTTAAATGTAGTTAATCTTTGGTGGGCATTGACTGCCATTATGGAGTGCTTAACTTATTCATGAAGATTTCACTAGGATGAGGACTCAATTATATACTTTCCCATCTCTTCCTTTCCTTTCTAGTCCCTCTTCTTTTCCTTACTTTCATTGTTTACTGAGATCCAACCTCGTCTAAAGCAGTAAATGGATAGGTTGGGTGGAGCAAAGATGATCAGACACAGGGCCAGCTCTGGCTTCTGTTCAAAATATGGAGATTAGACATAAGCATAAGTAACTAAGATATAGAGCTGAAGACTTAATTTTCTAAGAGCCTTAAGGGAGGAGCAGATAAGGAGTAAGGAGACAGTCGGGTTCACCCTGTTTCCTTATAGAACTATTGGAGGTCCTTCATGTGGATGTGTGTGAACAGTGACATGTTTTGTAAATTACTGAGCACTCTGTAGCCCTGACTGTCAAAGACAGCATTGTCTTAGCCATGGGCCTGCATCTCTGATTTCATTTGATCTTCACAAGCTCATCTGGAGGTGTGCAGGAGCCCATACCATTTCTGGGACATCGGGAGTATGCTCTTAGATGACCAGCACCTGCCTGAGGACAAACAGCTCATAGAGACAGATCCTGGTGTGCAGCCCCAGGTTTCTTGGCTTCAGGATCTTTCCACTGCCCTCACTTCCCTTGGCAGATTTTGGTGAGTCATTATTTCTGGCATTGGCAGGGATCATAAGAAACCAACTCCTGTGGTTTAGATAATTTGCTGAAGCTGTCTGGGATGGGCTGCAGCTACACCCCTGACCCCCGGCATACCAAGGCTTTTGTCATAGCAGAAGATGTACCAGGGAATGAGGTCAGTGGTGAGGATGGTCTGGTGTAGCCAGAGAGGGACCCAGATTCCAAAACTCTACAGGTTGTCCAAGTGGACAGCACCTCAGAGTCTCCTCAGCTCTCTTGGGATTTACTCCTAAAGGACCTCAGCCCAGAAGAATCATGAAAAGTTGGTGCTCTGAAAGACCCATCGTTCTTCCACTCTTTCACCCAACCCTCTCCTTACACAGATGGAAAGATCAAGGACAGTCAACTCTTACTTCTGTTCGATTAACTCCATGTTTTGACTCTCATCTCATCTCATCTCAAACCATGTCTCCAGTTAAACCAGTTTAGGTTTTCTTCAGGGTTTGCTTTGAACTGTAATACAGAAGAACAGAATGTGCATGTGATTGCATAACTGCACTGACTCATGTCTTCTGGAGATGGATCGTTGGTGTCTGTCCATTGACTGGAGAGTGTCAGGGCTGGGGAACTCTCTGTCTTAGAGATGGGAAGACCAAAGCTCACTCAGAATAATGACTTGCTCAAGTCACATTGCAATCTGGTATTTTAATCAAGTGGTTTGTGTCCATTTCTGGTGGACACACCCCATCAGCACAAGGGTTCTGCCTTGGCGGTGTGGATGGGAAGCAAGATGGGTCACAGATATTGATAACCATGTGACTCCTTCATTATGAACTCAGCATCGGTCTGCCATTTTGATGCAAATACACTCAGCTTCACCTTTCAAGGCCCACTTTTAGTTTTCCTTCTTCCAGGAAGATGTCCTTTTCTAGTACACACCAATCCCTCCATTCGCTCACCTGTGTACATTTTAAAGCCAGTTATTCTTTTACAAATTGCCAAAAGTATCTTACTGCTACAGTGTCCTTATAGCTGGGTATCCATAGTATTCCTTCTCTATATCAAAAAGTTAAATAATGAGAAATATATCTGTACTTTTTTGCCATTCAACTTTTCTTGGAACAGTGAAGCCTTTGAATTGCAGATTCAAGAGTGTCATTCTTTTGGTCTTTTTAAAAAGTATATCATTGCAGTAAATAATGATTACATTCATCAAGGGGAGCTGGTACATGTAAATAACACATGTTAATTCTTTCTGCATCAATTTCTTTCTCCTCCCTTGTCTCTCCCTTCATCTCTTAGTCCACTTCCCATTTGCAAAAGATTTCTCTTATTATCTACTCCACACCACAGTTGATCTTCCACTGGACATACAACTTCAAAGAGAGGAAATTTAGCAGGTATTTAACACTTCCTCTTGGCCAGGATTTGCATGATTATCTCACTTAAGCCTCTCAGCAACCCATTCAAAAGATGTCATTATCCCTTGTTTGGAAGGCAGGGGGCTAAGTCTCAGAGAGGAGAGGTAGCTGAGGTCTCATTATTTTGGTCAGTAAAAGTTTATCACAGAGCTGCAGTCCTAGGTGTTGCTCTAGATGTACTGAAGCCCTTTGCCTCATAGAATTTATATGCTAGTGGAAGAGGTGGAAAATAAGCAAGTAGACACATTTACTTAAAGCTCTAATGGGATTGCTTATTGTTCCTGAAAACAGCCCCCAGTTTCCCTAGTTTTGTTCCTCCTTTCTCCTCCAGCAGGAAATCACTTCCTAATTTCAGTCCACCCATTCTCAGGGTCCAGCTCCACCAGGAATTCTCCTCCAGGAACTCAAACTATGTCACAAGAATGAATAGAGGATTTACTATATATTACTGTATGTCAATGCTCTCCAAGCTTGTTCCATGCCTAGTGTCTTCTTATCCTCACAAGAGTCCAATGAAATTACCCAACCATACAGACAAGGAGACTGAGGCCAAATTTTTCCTTTACTGTTGTTGCAGTGGTGTATCTAATAAGTGGTGGAGCTATGACTTAAAACTGGGCAGGCTGTCTCTAGAACCCAGGGGCGTAAGCACTCCTCTCCTCAGTCAGACAGAGCACTAGCCACCTCTGAGCCATGATAAAGATGTTGGAGGAGGCAATATTATGTGTATGTGTGGGCGTGGGGATCACAAGATTGCTGGACTGTAGATCCAGACCTAACCTCAAATTTAAGCAATCGTGCCATCTCCCTGGACTGACATTTAAGACAAGCTGGGAGTTGCAAATATTCACCATACAAAATCACCTAGGTGGAAATGCCCTCTGGTATAGCCCCAAGATTTACTGCAGATATTTAATAAATGGCTACTGCATCTGGATCAGGAGGGAGGAAATGCTAGTCCTTTCCTTTCTGGCAACATTGTAATGTGCCAGTAAGTTAAGTTCCACTGGGAGTCTCTACCACTGCAACACACTGCCTTAGGAAAAGAATGCATATTCTTCTTGTTCATCATCTGATTTCTCTACTTATAAACTTCATGATGGCTGGATCTCATCTTACTCATTTCTGTAACACAGTAGCCACCTAGCATACAACTCAAACAACATGTGATAATTATTTAATGAGTGAAATGACTCCAAATGAAAAAGCTCTCTACATTTGAATATGCCTTCCTAGCCTGGTAAGACAAGGAAAAAATGACTGGTCCAATCTGAGCCTGGTGCCCATCTCTCGGACCAATCAATTTCTCTTTCCAAGGAGTTTGAAGTTGAGACAGGGAGATGGAGTCAGCTGGCTGTGGGAGACAAGTTACAATCCTGTGAACATTAGGGCTATTTCAGTTACTGTGGCTGGGAATTAAAACAAATGAGAGCCATTTAATACACTCATGGATTCTGAGGGCCTGGAATTCAGAAAGCACATAGTGAGGACAACTGGTTTCTCTTCCGCTGTACCTAGGGTCTTAGTTAAAAGATTCGAAGGTGGGGAGCTGGAATCATCTGAAGCCTCGTTCACTCACAGGTCTGACTGCTGGTGCTGGCTGTCTGCTCCTTTCTTCCCTGTGTGGTTTCAGAGCATAGTCCCTCACACCTTGGTGAGTGGGGTCGGAGACTGAGTGTACCAGAGAAAGAGAGGAGCCAGGTGGAAGCCATATTGCCTCTTACAACTTAACCTCAGATGTCATGTGATGCCATTTCCATCACACTGTTCATCAAGATAGCCACAGTTCCACCCCAGCATCCATAGGAGGATATATAGACTCTGGCACTTAATAAAGAGCAGCCAGTTTCTGGAAGAACTTGGAGGACTGAAGGTGCTGCCGTAGGCATTTGGAGAGTACCGTTGGCCACAGCTGCCAAGGCAGCCACCTGGAGGCTTCCATGATGGGTTATATGCAAGAAGAAAAGTCAATGATGGTTTATAGGGAAAAGGGTTGTTGAATGGACAAATCAAAAACATGCAGGAAGACAATACCACTGGGCCAGAGAGAGTCAGGGTTTTGCAGTTAGAGATCCTTAAAGTTTGGGGTCCAAGGACCAACACCAGGAAAAGAAAGTGTGTAAAACCAATACTAGGCAGAGGGGGAAGCTGAACTGTGATAGAGTCAGACAGAGTCATGGTCAACCTTGGAGGTGATATGCAGCCAATTTTGCCCATCGCAGCTGTCCCTTGTCAGGGTAAAATGCCTGGGCCTTTCTACTCAACCTTGCTTGTTCAGAATGTGGGCTGCACCAGCAAGGGCATGCGTGACCTGGGTGAGGCAAGTCTCTACAGCCAAGGCCCACTCTGACTCTGACAGCAGTCGTTGGTGTCACTCCCCTTCTCTGGAGGTGCTTATCTGGAATGGGGATCTCCGGGTGCATCTCTGTGTCCACCACTAGGAGGAGGATTTGCTGGGTTTTGTGTGCTCTGGTTTCCTGTCCTGCAAACTAAACACCCTTCCATATTTGCAGAACACCATCCTCTGTTGAGTTGGATGGATTTCCATATCTGGTAACCCAATATGCCAGCCCAAGGCTCTGGGTCTCCATTTCTCTACCTGTGAAGCTAAGGGTTTGGATGGACTTCGCCATCTAAAATCTGGTGATTCTTATCGCACTTGACACAGCCAGCTCTGCAGAAAGTGGAACACAGCTTGCTTGTTGCTGAGAGCAGCTTATCAGATACAGACCCAGACAGACACAGTCTGGCCTAACTGTTTCCGTGATTTATTCATCCAGTTCAAAAGAAAGCGCCAGGTGATATCTGAGCTGTGGCAGCAGCCTGCTGGCTCCCAACACATTCCAGGTACAAAAATAGTTTACAAGGAGCGCAAAGCTCAATAATTCTTCCTTATGTCCAAGCCAGCCTGGAAAATGTTGGAAAACTCGGTTCCTACCTTGCAGCCTCCTGTTCCTCACTTTGCAAGGTAGAGATGGGCTAATGGGAGCAGATGGCAGTGGATGTCTTGGGTGTGGACGCTGGGATGTTCCAGCAACCACACTCATCAGCAACACACAATATTCGAGTTGCACAAACTTGGATTTAAATTCTACCTATGCCATGTAGTAGGTTAACCTTAGTCTCTCCAAGTCTATTTCTACATCTTAAAAGTGTATATAAAAGTGATCTCTGGGGCTTATTTTGAGCACCGAGAAAACAGCACACTATGTAGTATCTGGCACAATGTCAGTGCCATTCTTGAGGGAGTATTATTAAGGTCAAAAGCGAATGTGAACCTCCAATTATTAAGGCTTTGCTATGTACCAGGCATTGTGACAAGTGCCAGGAAAACAAAGATCAAAATGTGCTTCAGACCTCCAGGAATTTCAGGATAAGAGGAAAGACAAATTATTGTTCTAGTACAAACTCAGTCACATCCAGCTAAAAGTGACCTTGGCCAAATTGCTCTGCATTGTGAGTCTTAGTTTCCTGTGAAACAGAGAACATTGGGCCTAATTGTCAGCCTTTTGGTGCTGACTGAGTAGATGATATGTGACAAGATGCGGCTGCGTGGCTGACTCAATTGAGCACCTCTCCATCATGAGTGCCTCTAGTATGCTCCACAGTCTTCCCATTCATTCCTTATTACCCCCGGACACCTTCCTGAGGTAGACAATCTTGTGCTCACTTCTCAGTGAGTTAGAATAGACTCTCATTATGAGCATGATTCCCAGGACCTCACAGTGGTAGCACCAGGAATGACCCCTGGTGGTCCGATTCCAGAGTCTCTGTACTTTTTTCTGCACCAGGAAGGAAAGAGTTCTGGTCCTCCCTCCTCTCCACAATGTGGGGATTCCTGTGTGCCAAATGTGTTTGTGCCCGACACTGACCATGGAGTCCAATAACATTCCTGCTGCTTACACACAGTGGACACCCCAAAACACCCACTGAAACAAAATGGTGCAGAGTGTGACAGAGGGCAGGACTAAGAAATTGTCTCTTGGTTTTTACTCCTCCATGAATGCTTTAGGTAAATGTTCTCAATCCAGGCCACCCATTTAAATCTCCTGGGGAGATGTTAAAAAACACAAATGGCCTACATCTTTCCGGAAGATTTGGTTTAACTACTCTGGGAAGGGGCCCATACCTAAGATCTTTTCTAAAGGGTTACCATTCATTCTGCCAGGCAGGAAGAACTGAGAACAACTGGTTTAATTTCCCAAACTCTCTACTCATGTACCTTGTTGGTATAAATCATTGACCAGTGTTCAAACCAGAAATTTAAGGCCAATTTTGTTCTCTCAACCTTATACCAGTGTAATGTCTATCTAATACATTTTTCCCTGTCCAATATTTGCACTGATCAACCCTGTCTTCCCCCCACTTGCTTCCCTAATCCAAGACCACCTGCACCTGCACTACGGCAAAAGGCACAGTGGTGGTCCACTTGTCATCACGGTTCCTCTCCTAATTCTTAATTGAAAATTGACTTTGTGCAAGGGTTCATGTCTCCTCAAGTGACTCAGAGGAAGCTACTGCCACTTCCAGTTTAGGGACCTAATAGAGCTAATCTGCATGTGTACCCCTGGCAAATGCTACCCAGTAATCTCAGAACTCTAAGAGGCTGAGACAGGAGGATTGAACATTCAACCCCAACCTGGGCAATTTAGGAAGACTCTGTCTCAAAATAAAAATATAGAGAAAGGGTTGGGGATTAGCCCCTGAGTTCAATCCCCAGTACCAAAAGAGAAAAGAAAAAAAGAAAAGAGAAGAAAAGAAAGGAAAAGAAAGCTCCTGTCTGGGATTGGGCTTGTGACCTAAGTGGCTTAATTGCATGAGGGGAGGAGCAGGTTCTTTCCTGCTGAATGCAAACAAGGAAGCACACAGACTGGAATGTTTCTGGCAGCCACACCATCACCAGGAGAGGAGTTTTAGGAGGACCTGGATAAGAACTACACTTAGAATAATGTCTGGCACATATGAGACATGAGCTAAGTATATGATGGATCAGAAATGAGTGACTACCTCATTATTTCATTGGAATCCAATCAATCTGAGTCTGAGTGCCCTCTAGAACAAGGACTGGCAAACTTTCTGCAAGGGGAGAATTTGTATATATTACAGGCTTTGGGGCCCACATAGTGTGGGGCCCACACTATTAAACTCTGGTTGTTGAACAACAAAAGTAGCTGTAGAAAATAAGCAAATGGATGAAAATGGTTGTTCTGATGAAACTTTATTTCTAAAAATAGGCAGTGGGGCTGGGGATTTAGGTCAGTGGTTTCCCCACCTGCTGTGCAAGTACAAGGACCCGAGTTCGACCCCTGGTAGCCCCCCCACCCCCCCAAAAAATTAAAATAGGCAGTGGACTGATTTAGCCCCTGGGCTGTGTTTTGTTGACCTCAAGTCCAGGCTAGGAATGACAATTTTTGTCCATCTGCAGATCTGGCAACCATAGCGGACATCACTAATCACTTACGGTCCTTCTTCCTGCTGAGCTACAGTTGATCTCCCACAATTCAACCAAACACTATTAATCAATCAATCAATCTATCGGTCAGAGTTGGTATGTGAATGTAATCTCTCTTGCATCCATGCCCTGGTACTGTCCTTGGTTTTTTACCTAAAAGCTGTGGCTGGGAGCGCATAGACCTGGGTTTTAGAACTCACTTTGTCACGTGTGTGCTGTGTGACATTAAGCCAGACTGTATCTCTGAGGTCCAGGTACCTCTAATGATGGCAATTTTGCGGACAGAAACTCATGTAAAGATTCCAGTTAAAGGATAGGTGGTTTTGCTCTCCTTGTGCTTGCTATGTGGTCAGTTAAACACCGAATAATAATTTAAGCCAGTTGTGATAACAGAGTTAGAACCTGGGCTCATATTTTTTACTTTCCTCCTTGCCGAGTTTTTAAGAAAAGATTATGGCTTTACTGGCAGGGAACGGCTGACATCCCCTTCTTGAATGCCACGTTTCCTCCCATCGTGCCATGCTGCAAGCTTTCCAAATATGCCCCTTTCACCTTACATTTCAATGTTATTTTCATCATGAGGCTCCTGACATGTTTAATTTCTTGACTAAGCCTTCTCTCCGTCCAAATGTCGCCACCCTTGTCATACGATTTATTTTCCACACACACGTAAAATCAAGCTTGAACACTTTTCTCTGCTGTGAACTCCTGAGAAATTGCCTTTGGAGCAGCCATCCATCATGGTGGCAATAATACTCCAAGAGTAAATTCCTTTTTATTTGTTTAGTATTTCCCATTCTAGATCAGATTTCATTCAGGGCAGCCTGTGTCAGCAGAAAAACACCCCTTCGCTGGGTATATATCCATCCTAATCATCAGTCAAGGAAGGAGAAAAAGAAATAGTGGTAAAGAACCTACTATGTGTCAGCCATGATGTCGGTGTGTTTATATCTCCAGTTAGTTTTCAGAGCAGCCATGGAAGGGAGGGTGATCAGGCCTTATTGTGATGGTGTGAAACTGGTTAAAGGATAAGAGAGAAGAGGTTGGGATGGGTTTCCTGAATTTTAGTTGTATCAGTCAGGGTTCTCCAGAAATACAGAACTAATAGTATTGTGTGTGCATGCATGTGTATATTTATATGCATGTGCATCCATGTACATAGTCTCTCCTACTTGTCTATCATCTATTGAGAGATTTATTTTATGGAATTGGCTCATGCTTTAAAAATATTTTATTGACTATCTCCCTACTTTCTATCTTTCGTTTTGCTCTTTATTTATAATTTGGGTCTCATATAAATTTGCCTGTCTGATTCATTTCACTTAACATTATGGTCTCAAGGTGCATCTATTTTCCTAAAAGTGACTCAAGTTTATCTTTCTTTATGGCAGAGTAGTTCTCTATTGTATGGAAATATCACATTTTATTTATCCACTCATTTGTTGATGGACATGTAGGTTGCTTCCCAGATTTAGTTATTATGAATTGTTGTGCTATAAACATGGGTATGCATGTATCCTTGTAGCATGATGTTTGATGTTTTTTTGTAGTATGATGTTTTTACCTAGGAATATACCTAGAAGGAGAATAGCTAGGTTGAATGAAATTTCTAGTTTTAGCTTTTTGAGGACTCTCCATGCTTATTTTTAAAGTGGTTCTACTACTTCACATTCCCACCAACAATATAGAAGGGTCCCTTTCCCTCCACAGCCTCATTAGCATTTGTTATTACTTGATTTCTTGATGACGGCCATGAGGGTTGGCAAGTCTGAAATCTGCAGAGTAGGCTTGCAAGTGGGAAATTTGGGTGTGAATTATGTGGAAGATTTGGGTCTACACCAGTCAGCAAGCTGGTAGCTGAGACAGAGTTTCTGTGTTGTAGTAGCAGAGCAGAATTCTCTCCCTGAGAAAACTGGTTTTGCACTTGCAGTCTTTAACCAATTGGTGGAGTCCCACCCACATTTTGTGGGTAATGTGCTTTACTTAAAATCGACTGATAAACTATTTTTTTGTGCTAAAATATTTTATAAATTTTCTTTAAATCTACAAAATACCACCACAGTAACATCTGGACTGGTGTCTGACCAAACAACTGGACAGCATAGCTGAGCCAAGTTGACGTGTAAAATTAACCATCACGATAATCTTTTTTTACTCCTATTTCTTATACTTCCTCAGACTTGGGCAAGTGGGCAAAGTTGATGTCATTTCCTAGGGCCTCCAGGGTCCAGAGTAATAGCTAATACATTGTGGACATTTAATAAATGTTTGTTCAATACCAAGTGATCAACCGTTGATATTCTTTGCCATTTTTCCAGTATACGCGAGTGTTTTTTCCTTCCAAGTAAATTGCTGTCTGAACACAGTTTCCTCCAAACATCCGTCATTGTATCATAAATGTTCCTTAGGAGGAACAATTAAAAGAGCCAAGAGGTGACTCTCTTCTCTGTGGAATTCATGTCAACCACTCAATTTGCTCTTTTCTCAGGAGTAGGATCTAGCGACTTGGCCTGGGCCCAGGTCATGAAGGATGAGTTTAATGTGGAGTCATAGCTCCATGGTCTTGCCCAGAGTCCACTCCAGAAAGAGTGACAGGAGGATGACAGTTACCTAAGGTGCAAATTACTTCAAGGTGGTCTCAATCCTATCTACTGTCCCCAGGAGCATGCTTGAGACTTTGATGAGGATGTATTGGCAGTGCGCATGGAGACAATGATGTATATGTGTTTAGTCTGAACTTGTCCAGCACGGCTGCACAGCTATGGCATGCAGCTGCCTCAGAGGGAGAAGAAAGGTGGGGGTGTTACTCGCTGTGGCAGTCCAGCTCTTCCTTCCTCCATCTATCTGCCACTGTCACAGCTCTGGTCACCATTTAGTGGGTTTCTATTTCACGCTTCTCTAAAAATGAGAGGCATGTCTTCTGCATTGGAAAAGATTCAGGGATTCCATTCATGTCTGCTGACTCAAACATTCCTAGAGTATTTATTTTTAATTTATTTAAAAATATTTTTTATATTAAATGTTTTATTTAAAGGCTGTAAACATGAAAAAAGAAGAACACATACAGATTACATTATGATGACCAAGGCAGTGTTCTACATGGCAAAATCAAATCAAAACAAATTTACACAGTGAATGAATATACCAGCGCTGAGCACAGTACTTGAAATTTAATCCAAGCTACATATGCATAAAATGATCTGACCACAGGGTTATGCAAAATAAATTTTTTAGAACCCCAGAATGCCAACCTTTCTGACTATAAGCTGACTTATTCCCCTAAAGAGTATTTTGAGGCAATTTCTATATCACATGAAAAGAACTGACATAACACTTAAATACTACAAAAATAGATGAAAATGTATTTGTAAGGCAATTCTCTATAAAATATACAGTTAATCTTATTACTTAAATAATTTAAAAACAAAAGAACACCCTGAATAATGGTTAAAACCTCATCAAAGAAAAATGCTGGTCATTTGGATATCATTGGCAGAAAACTGATAAGATTTTATTGAGGGGAACAAGGAAGATATCTAATGAAGTCATTTATTTAAAATTTGTTCAAAAATGTCCATAAAGTTGTAAATTTCTGCTTGTACCATCTTTACATACTTTCTACGATTTAACTGGAGGAAAAAAGAATATCTTGAAGGAAGTGTTTCTCAAAAGCCCAAAAGAATTCTAATGTGGGCTCAGAAATAAACATGTTAAACACCCTGGGTGATTATTCTACACTCCGAAATGCCCCATGGCAAAGAGCAACACAAAAAGCAAAAAATAGGAAAAAGAAATTTCTAAGCACTACTTTTAATAAAAACAGTTGAAGAACTCTGCCCCTAAAATAAATGTAACTATGTATTTCATGTCCTATCCTACTAAATAGAAAAAAAAAATAACTAAGGAGATAGAACTATAATATATGTGTTTTCTGCAAAAACTTAACTAAAAGGATACAAGTATATGTGTTTTTATTCAGAATTGTTGTTATTTTTTGGATTTCCCTGAAGACTAATTAAACTGAGCCCCCAAAGTACAGGTAATGTGGTTGGAGAGAAACTAGCATAGGTAAGACATTCTGCTTAAAAGACAAATTGTTTTTTGGTATTATAAGTAAAAAGAAAAACTATTAGGCATTATGTCTCACTCAACAAATGGAATGTGTATACAAGTGTGGTTGACAAGCAATTGTCTCATTGTTATTTAAATCAGTTCATAAAAATCAAATCTATGAACAAAAAATTCTATATTCTCTACTATAGACTATAAGAATCAAGTATTACATCTAAATATAACTTCAAAACAATAAATTAAAATTAGCTTCTAGACAATTCTGAAATGGTTAATTCTATCCAGGCTGGTAACAAGTTTTTCCAAGCATTAAATGGCAACATAAGCAAAATGGATAGTTGAAAAATGAAGATCAGACCCATTCTTCTTCATACATGGATAGAGGATTGATATACTCAAAACCTGCAAATTCACATCCATCAATCTCCCTCACGATGTCATTATCATCTGGGGTGAGCTGGACAGGTTCATTAGTAAGTTGAGGATCAAAGTTGTCCAAACCGAATCCCTCAGAAATATTCGGTTTAAATGGAGGTACAACCTGCTTTCGCTCCATCATGTCCCAGTCAACATTTCAAAAAAATGGATGCTCCTGAACACCAGCAAAACCCCTTTGGGGATGACAACCCAATTGTTCCTTTGGGTCCCTGTTCAAAAATCTCTCAAGGACACCTGCAGCTTCTTCAGACAGACATCGAGGTATGAAAATTTCTCTTTCCAAAATTACTTGCAAGCGATAATCGATTGAGTTTTCATAAGGGTTATCAAAGCTGTGACAAAGATGAAATGGAGACTGTCCGGTCATCATCTGATACATCAGTACCCCAAGATTCCACCAGTCCACACTGAAACTGTAATCTTCCCCTCTTATCATTCCTGGAGCCATGAAATTAGGAGTGCCACAGAAACTTCTGGTCGTTATCTCCTGGCTGTAAGCCTGCCTTACACACTCAATAGTTGGTGAGTTTAATGTACCCTTCTGCGTCCAGTAATACATTTTCCAATTTCAAATTTCTGTAGAGTATCCCCCGCTGATGAAGATAGTTGACTGCTAAACTGATTTCTGCAGAGTAAAACCCAGCATGTTCTTCAGAAAGCACTATTTGTTGTTGCATATGAAACAGTAGATCTCCCCCACTGACATAGTCTAGAACAAGGAACAGTCTGCTTTCTGTCTGGAAGCAAGCATGCGGTCCTACAAGAAAAGGATGATTGGACGCCTGCTATAAAATGTGTCTCTCTCTCTGTACCCAATCAATGTTGACATGCTCTTTTTTCACTGCTTTCATGGCATACATACTATTTGATTCTTTCTATTGGACTAACAGTACTTTCGCATAACTTCCTCTGCCAATCACGTGGAGCAAATCAAAGTCCTCAAGACCCAAAGCAGATGAAACTTTGCCACTTTCCCCAGTGTTCTCTGCCCCATTCTCTTCATCAACTTGTTCTGAAGCCTCATGAGTTGAAAGGTTATGTGGGACCTCTGTGTGTGCAGGGTCTGAAGCCATGGATGATGGATCGACTGGCACCATGGTCTCTGATGGTAAAGAATGCTGCCCACATTCAATTGTGACAAATTTGTTGTGAACCAAGAGTTTACAGTTGGTACATTTATATATCTGGCGGCCAAGTCCCCCTACAGGGTCTGTGCAGACAGCACAGTGAGCTCGCCTGCTGAAGCGTTTGGCCTGAAAAATGTGACCATTCACATAATACAGCTTTCTCCAGTGGCCTGCAGCTCTGTGGTGGATGGATTTCTCTTCTCCCAGACAAGGCACTTTAGGATGTTCTGGTATGCAAGGTGATGCATGAATTAAGAGCTCAGAATCTTTCTTTAGCTCAGAAAGCCTAATGTCCTCCTCTAACTCCAACTGAGGTGACATAGTTTATGAGTCTCCTTCCTCCTCTACCCAGTGTGTGGTGAAGAGCTGTTCATTGTCCAAACACCACACATCTCGATCTTTATCACACAGGCCCTCAAAGGAGATGGAATTCCTTGTCATGATGTCTATTCCCAAAATCAGGGCCGTTCATGTAGAGGTGTGGGTGGTGGAGGTGCCCAGGAAGAAGGGACCATGGACAGGTTGGCTGCCCAGGGAAACAGGCAGGCAGGGCTCAGAGAATGAGAGCGGCCTGACTGCCTGCAGGGACCACACTGGCCGGGACTCTGCAAGGCTCTCTGTGAAGTTGTTTCCAATAGTGGTGGCCAGGCCTGGGTGGATGTACACCAGGCTTCTCAGTGTCTCTCGGGGACCGGTGGCTGTGACTTCGGTCTCCCTCCCTGGACTTTGACTCTCTAGGTTTTCTGTGCCTGGCTCTGGGGAGACCTGCCCAGAGCTACGGGGTGTTTCTGGGCCTAGTGATACTGCGCTCTTCCCTGTTTCTGTGCCATTGGTATTTGGGCTTAGGGAGACTTCATTGGGGTATCTTGATTGTGGTAGGTCACTGGTGGTCACTCCCGGGGAGACCTTCACTGGGGTGTCTGTGACAGTCATGCGGCTGCTGCAGCGTGGCCTGTGGTGTCTGGATGGAGTCAGCCATCTTCTTAATCTTTCTCACTTTCTCTGCCTGGGGTCCTGAGGCTGCGGCCTCTCGAAGTGGAGAAGCAGCTCAGCCTGTTCGCTGTTGACCATCTCCGGCCAAGTGAGCTTGGGAGACGACTGTTACTAGATTGTGATGCCTGTTAGCAAGGGTTCCAGGTTCTGTTTGGAGATGTTGCCAAGGAAGTGAGGTCATGTCTCGGGGTTCCACAACCAGAGTCTCCATGTGGTAGAAAACCCTATGGCCCATTTTTTCTTCATACGCCATTCCATGCTCCTTCTCTGCCCTAGGGGTATAGGTTAAAAATATTCTTTGAGGCCCTGGACTATGTGTTAGGAATACAATCATGAGCAAGGGGCAGCAGACCCTGCACTCAGTGATCTCAAAGTCTAGGGAAGGGGTATCCAAAGAACAGACTGAGAAACAGAGGGCATCTTCCCCTCGACACCCTACCCTCACTGTCCATTTAGGGTTAGGGTTTATGTTAGAGTCCAGGTTAGGGGTAGCGTGAAGATTCGGGTTTAAGCTCCAGTTAGGAATCCTCCCCTCTACCCCACCAGAGGTTTTTCTATGTGGAGCATCTGCTCCTGCTTGGGCACACAGTCAGTTCTTGTACATTCATCTTCTCATTTCCTCTTCACAGCAATCCTTTGAGATAGGTATTATTTTAATTACTGGATGAGGAAACAGCCTCACAGTCCTTGAGAAACTTTACTTAAAAGCTGAACTTCAGAAAATGGGAAAATAGATGCAAACTAAAGCCAAACCTAGTCTTCATGGCTGTGGCCTGCTTCTATCTAGTATTGGAAGTTTTCCAAGGAACCGATCACTTGCTCCTTTATCTCAGTGTTAAAACTGAGGTCCATATGACACATGGAGGAAGCACAGAGGGCCCGCATGTGGGTATGGGAGGGCAAGAGGAGTGGCCGAGGAGGCTTCCAGGGACAGGGTGGGGCAGCAGGCTGTGGGGAGGAGTGGGGACTGCTTCTTAGGGAATGAAAGTCCTTGGTTACTCTAAGCAGTAGGCTTAATACAGGTGAGGTGAGGCCAAACCCCAGTGGCTGCACGAAGCATTGGCCAGTAGGGGTGACAGAAAGTAGAAAGCTAGATGGGTGGGGAGCCGTTGTTAGTGGTCTTGGAATCAGGATTCTGTGTTGGGAGGTCCATCATGTCAGGTACTCTGACGTATTCCATCAGGAAGCGTTGATCAACAGTTACTAGTTTTTAGGTAGAAATAATTTTTCACATATTTCTTGTATTTGCAGATTCTTAGACCAATATCTGATTTTTTCCCTAATTACATGAGGAAATAAAATAAGTCATTGTATTTATGTAATAATAAAGATGATACAGGGAACACTGGATCATGGCTCAGATCTCCTCTCTGTCCAAAATGAATTATTCCTCCAGCTGTTGGGGCAGGGTTCACAACACATAGCCCTCAACTCTTAATCCCCTTTCAGTATTGGGTTATGTGAAGACAGCTGCCTCTCTCCAAACCACACACCTTTTATAGGGCAGCTCACATTCAATAGCTACAAATACCTGGCTCCTCGCTGCCATTTGAGAGAACTCTGAAAGGCCCTCCTGCTTCCTGGCTCCTGTGATGTTGGCAGAAACCTCAGATACAGCTTCACCGCAGCTGCCTCCTCCTTGCCTGTCCTTCCTTCTCCTGCATGGACATCCGGAAAGTTTATTCCCACTCCACCTGCTCCCAGGGGGTCCTAACTTGCAGGGGAAAATGACCACAGCTGATGTTTGTTCCCAGCAGCACACGAAGGAGCTTGTCACACATTCTCTTGTTCCTCTCACAATGGCCACAGGTGGAAAGTAGCCCATCATCATGTTACTCTACTGTGGCATGGGCACCTAAGGACTTTTTTCTTTGATCCCCAGTAAGCTTAACTTCTTCCAGAAAGGGAAGAACAGGGGTTCCTGAATCCTTTAGACATATTAGAAACTGAGGCCCCACAAAGAAATCATTTCACCAATGTCACAAATCTAACAATGTTGCAGAATTGTCAAACTTTCTAGTCTATTCCACTGCACATAGAAATCCTCATTCTTCCCATGTTTCTTCATATACTGATATCCCAGGCAGGCTGGGCCCGTGATTTCTGTTGCCAGTTCTGCAAGCAGTGGTCTTATCAGTTAGTGCCTGACTTTGAAAATCCCACTAAGAGCTGTGGACTAAGACAGAATGAGAAGTGGTGATTCTGCCTCAGTGTCAGGGCCCAGGTGACCCTCAGCTGTCACCTTGGGATGTGCAAAGTAGCTCAATATAGAGAAGAAAGGAAAAGGAAAAAGAGAGCAGGGAAGGGGGATAATAGGATGGGGAGTAGAGCTTGAGAAGGAAGTAAGAAGAGACTAGGGAGAGGAGAGAGAGAGAGAGAGGGAGGGAGAGAGAGAGGAAGCAGAAGCAGCAGAAGAAGAAGTAGAGGAGGAGAAGGAGGAGGAAGAAGAAGAAGAAGCAGAGGGGGAGAGGAAGAGGGAGAAGTAGAGATGGAGGCAGGAAAGACAGAATAGGGAGAGGAGGGGAGTGGAGGAAGCAGGAGGCCCTTCAGCTGCTCTAGGAATAAGCAATGGCAGCGTTCCGGCCCAGAAGGCAGCCGTGTTATTTGTGGCTTTGAACTCCTCGGGACAGTGTGCTTTATCATCTGGAATAATAAACCCAGACTTGGTGGCCTGAGGAGCAGGCCAGCCAAGGGCAGCCTGCCTGGGCATTGGGCAGAAGAACCAGGAGGGTGTCCTGGGGCCCAGGGACTAGGAAGGCCCTCAGCTGGTGCTGAGCAGGCATTTCAAAGTCAACAAGGTCTCTGGAGCCCGTGGGACCCTCCTGTAGGTGGTAACTCTGACATGAGGTGGGCCCTAGAAAGAGCTGAGTATTTTTAGCTCTCTAGTTGCTTTGAAAGAAAGACAGAGAGTCATAGTGTGCAGTTTATTATTTTGGGGGACATAATAGCTAACAGCTCCAAAAAACACTCTGGGTGTGCTCCACGGCTCTTCGATGAGCACATCTCCAAGGCATGAGGAAGGAGAAACCCTACATGTACCACAGTGCTGCTGGGGCACGGGGCATCAGGAGCCATTGCCGTGTTGCCTCTCCTTGGGACAAAGGACAGCCACTCACTTTTTGGATCCTCAGAGAGTCAACCTTCCCCTGGTATAGGAAAAGCATTCTGGATTGGCTGGACCCAAGTGGAAGTCTTGATCACCTATGCCACTAAGAGGTCGCAGAAATCGCATGGCATGAGCAGTCAGTGCCGGGACTCAGCTGGGGTGATGGCTTGGTGTGTCCTGGTAACTACCATGAGCCAGGCAATGCTCCTGCTTATGGTGCAGTGTGGACTCCTCCATCTGCTCCTCGGCCCTGGCACCCATCCCAGGCACCATACTGTCTCACCTGTGGACAGCCCCGTAAGCTTTCCTGCTGGCGTGCTCTTGGAAACATGTGGAGGCTCCACGGTGCTGTCCTCGGGTGGTCACACAGAGCGAGCCCTTCTCGGTGGCATGCAGCCTGCTATAGCCCTGCCACTGAGGGATTGGTGACAGTAGACCCCATGAGAGGCAGCTTGTGACCATGGTCTCGCCCCATGGCTATCACAGGTGTTAGAACTTAGCTCTTCCCAGATGATCCATTCACGATGTAGCTGTAAAGACCCTTTCTGTGTCTACTTTGCAGGGCTATTGAGATTATTCAAATAATGCAGACATTTAATGAAAGGGAAAGGCTGTGCACATTCGAGGGACTGTCGTTCCAAGGGGCTGATCCCCAAACAGAAACTAAAGGGCAGGAAACCAAAGCAAGAGCTCCTTCCTCCTTCCTTTTCTTCCTGGGCATCTGCTTGTTTGGCATTTCCTACGGTTTAAAGAAATACTAAGGAATAGGACAGACTGGGTCACTTACCCCCATGAAGCATATATATTGTTAAAAAGCCAAAGCAGATGAACAAACCTGGTTTTCTTAGTGAATGAATGGGAGAAGGGGAAGCAGGCGGGTGTGGTGGGAAAGGAAGGTGTTCAGGACCGAGCAGTGCCTGATGCACCTTCATTTTCTCTGCTGATATTAGGGGTGTTGAGGTCCATCTCTAGACAGTTGTGAGGACTCGGTAAAGTCAGAAGCCTGGCTATGGCATCCTAGGAACTGATCTCCTGGGGAAAGAACTTGTTAGTGTCCAGGCCACAGTGCCAGAGGGGCTTCTGTGGCTCCCAAGGGGAAGGAAAAGCCCCAGTCTGCATGGGACAGAGCGGAGTCCTGTGCCAGCAAAGGGCACTGACCCCCAGGAAAACCACTTTTCTTTGAGGTTTTCTGCACAGATTCGGATTTCTAGAACTCTGCCCAGGTCCTGCTGATACTGCAGCTCCCTGTGCGCTTGGCTTTGATGAAGCCCTGCCTGACTCCCAGCTAGTTTCCACCTCCAATTCTAACCAGAGCTTGGGTCTGATTTTCATCCCTAAAAAGAGGGGGTTGGACTAGCGAATCCTCCTTCCATACCCTTTAGCATTGACATTTTCTGATTTGGGCTTGGGAATAACTTTCTGATAAGAATGTTTTGCCTCTCCAACTAATGAGCTCCAATTAGTTTTACTGATCTCTATGAACTGAAGGTTCTGAGACAGAATCCCAAGTCCTTGTATATTTTACTTCATGGCAGAGTGGATAGTGTACTTGGTATTCTCAAGGTCATGAAAACACGACATTGCTCTCTTAAGGACTTGAAGGACGTCAGAGGATAAAGCAGAATTGGTTCAGCTACAGCCACGGCCCAGAGTTGTGGTGTTGTCTTGCAGCAATGGGACTGATTGATGGCCATGTCCCAGTGTCTCACATGCTTTCCTTGGGATCAGGATTAAAGTTCAGACTTTCCTAAACTCTTTACCACATAAGGCACCACTCATTGTTCTACTCTGTTTCCCTCAGGCTTGGAAATTTTCTTTATTTTTTGCTCATTTCCTCTCATAATGAATGCAGTAAGTACTTTTGTGCATCCCTGAGTTCATGTAAGTTATTAGTAATCCTCACAAATGCCTTGCAAAATGGGCGCCTCCCTTCCACTTCACAGTTTAAGGCAACTGTTTCCAGAGGGGTCCAGCACCCAGCTTAACATTGCACAGAAGGCAATGGCGGTGCTGTGACCCTAACTCAGGCAGCTCTAACACTTGGGCCCATAAACTGTAACTCTCACCACTCCCTCCTATGAACTGGATTCTTACCCGTGAACGAGGTAATAACTTAGGATCTCAGGGGCGTTCAATGAATCCACAAATTCTACCTGTTAAGTTCTTGGGAAATTTATTGAGCAAATGGCTAGGACATGGATTTCAAATCTTGGGATGATCCTAGTATTTAGTTTCTCTTACTTGACATTCAGTGATTCTGCATTTGTAGGACACAGGTAGTCTAGAACCATAGTCTGAGAAGCAAAACTGGTAGAGGTTGGGAGCAGTTTGGTGTTTGAATTTCCCAGAGTTTTCTCTTCTGTCTTCTGGTTCACCCAACGTGCAGTCCACAAGACAGGAAACCAAACACTGAGGTTATCAATAGCTGAGCAAAAGCACAGAACACTGCATTGCAAAGCAGTGGTGAAGGTCATGTTGGGGAAAGCCTAGACAGAAGGGTGTGCCTGCCTCACATCCTGGATCTCGGCTTGAATCTACAACCTCAGATCTGCAAAGGGAGATGCTTAGGTTGGTGAAACAGCACCTGCAATCACTTAAATATCACAGAAACAAGGATGACTTTCACACAGTCCACATGGAAGGATGGGTGACAGATGTCTCTCCAGCAGAAGTTCACTTGAGACAGACAGGGAGTGGGCAATGGTCCACCATGCTGGAGAGAGAGGAGAGAAGAAAGGGAGCAGGGGAAGAGAGGATAGGACAGGACAAGATGGGAGGGAATATGCTCATTTTCATGCTACCCCCTGAAGTAAAGTAGAACATTTCCTGAGCCACATGGAACATGTTCATGCCCACTCATGGTCCAAAGTCCAGGAATATCAGGATCTATCCAACTGTGTGGACCATTTCTTCTCTTGGGAAAAGCTGCTGAGGGGCAGAGACATTAAATAAAAGAGATTTTCCTTCTTTGTGGGCCAAGGCTGTAGTGTGGGAAGAGGAATGATGGAGACACTCTTCTTCCCAATATAATCCTTCTTTAAGTACCACTTTCCAGATCCTGGTGGCACAGGACTCAAAGAGATTCCCAGTGTCCTGGAGGAAGCCCTCCCATCTGAGGGCTTCCCCACATCACCAGGCTAGACAGCAAAGCCAACCTGGCCCCCATCCACCTGAAGCTGGCATTCTAGATAGGAAGACAGCCAGAAACTCTACCAAGGAAATAGAAAAAGAAAAAGATGAGAAATTGCACAAAGTGTTAAGAAGGTAACAAGCAAGGAACAGAGACAGAAAGTAATGACAAGAGAAACCACACCATATAGGATGGTCAAGCAGAGTCTTTCCGGGGAAGTACCATGTAAGCAAGTCATACATACATTACAGAGTTTAAATTGTGATATGGCTTTTAAGATATTCTGAGAGCAGAGGGAGGAAATGATGACTTCTCTGGCTTGGAAATCAAGACAGTGGAAGCCACTTTGCTCAAAGTCATGCAGTGAATTATAGGGAATCCCAGACTAGAATCCGGGGCCAAAAATATTCCTTTAACTTAAAGTCTTTATCTTGTTCCTTTTATGCTTGTGTCTTGGATTTCTTCCTTTGGATTAGATCATCTGGAGGGGGAGATCTGTCTTCAAAGAGTCACTCTTCATGTCTTAGAAGAAGAATCAAAGGTCATCAAAAAGAAAACATGTATCACACTCAAAGTCTCTTTTAAAAAGACAATGAAAAATTAAATTACGCTGTGGGTTTAAGCTTCAAGGACTCCTTGCTCATCAATGGGTTTATCTCCTTCCTAGACTTGTTGCGAGACTGGGACCAGATGGAAAACACTTTGTAAATTGCAAAGCCATGTACACATGCTAGAAATTATCAGATACCTGACAGGCACACACAGTGTGACGATCATTACCTTTACCAAACCACTGTTCCCATTCTTTTGTTCTACTGAGAATTGGAAACAAAAGTGGCTTGGTTCTGAAGTGGCAAAAGCTCCTACAAAACACTCTCTTCTCATCCTCCTTTTATCTTTTCCAGAGACAATCAGTTGCCAGCAATGTGTCACTCCAAGCAGTCCTCTACATTTCATGGAACATCTTAGTTGGATAAAATTTAAATTATTACCACACCAGTCCCTGCACACTTTTTTCCCCTTTGCTTTTCCAAGAACAGCCAGCCATAATGAAGCTTGACAAACTACTGATTTCTACCAAAGCAATTTTGATGCCTTTTAGACATCATAGCCAAACGGACGAGCAAGGCTAAAAACACAGCGTAGTCTCAAACAGAAGTTTCTTTACAATTTCATACCCAAGCTGCTTTACTCCAGGCAGTCTTCCCAAGTTGGCTACCAGCAAATGAGGACTCCTCACTGTCACCTGAGCATGGGAAACAATTTGTTTTCATTTTTTGTTTGCTTTGTTTCCTCAGTTAACACCAAGGCTCTGTTCTGGAGATTGGAGTTACAATAAGTCCTACGCCCCAACAACTTTCAAGGCACAGTAGAGGTAAACAATTTAGCAAATAGTAGTAGTATATGAGAAGATGTGGCATGAGATGAAATATTATAACCACCTTCCTATAGAGAAAGTAGGGGGAGACAGCTTCCCTTTGGAGGGATGAGGGAAGGGATCTTAATTTTAGGTTTGGGGAAGGTGGCGTTTGAGTTTGTCCTTTACAGACAGTGAGGATCTTATAGGTAGAGCTGGGTAGCAGACAGCGATGGTCATGGCGGGTGTGTGTGTGTTACATCATCAAAATACTGGTTGTCAGCATGGTGCAGGTGCAGGTAAAACAGGAACTAAAGTATAAAGCATATAACAATAATCCAGATGTTTGGCACATACTGTACAGAACAAGGGAAGCAAGTAATTATAATGAATGGAAAGAGTATTTGGAGTTGAGAGAGCCTGAATTCAAAATTAGGTCCAGGTTACTCAATTCAGTGTATAATTTCGAACACATCTTTTTACTTCTCTGCATTCATTTTGCTTATTAACTGTGAAGATAATAAAGTTTGTTCTTCAGAGTGGTGGTTCACGGGCTAATTCATATGAAGGTGCTTGGAAGGGTGTTAGGCTCAAACTCACTGCTTACTACATCTGAAAGCCTTGTGTAGCTCTCAGCAAAACACTGGAAGCTGTCAAGGTGGAAACCCACACAAGGCTAATTGTTGCTGGCTTTGGTATTGATTTGAGCAGTATGCCTAATCTTTTCAACTGTGTTCTTGGGCATGTTTATTAATCTCTCTGAGCTTCTATTTCCTTGTTTAGATTTCAAGATTGTTGTTTAGGAAGAAACTTTTTCCTCTGTTCTTCCCACATTCCTATCTTGATGTGTACAGAAAGGAATTTATATTCCATTCCCCTCAGTGATGAGTTGAACACATTCAGATCCTTAGCAATCTTGTACAGATTTATTTCTAGAAGAAAAGAAAGATCACAGGTGATAGGTGCCAGCAAAAGCCACACTCTAGCCCCTTACTTGTGGTGGAGTCACTGCCTTGGACAATGATCCCCATCTTCTGATCTCTATTGTAGATTTTCTACCTATAACTGGGCAGCTGCTAGTCAGGCTGGTATATCCTAGGTAGATTATAGCTCAGACCACTTTCAGATGCAAAACTAGATAATGTTCTCCGTAAAGAGTTAACCCACCCATGGCTCTGTGATTCTGAATGACAGAGGACAGCAAATTACCAAATTGGTTCCAATTTTTTGTACCTTCTTCCACTGAGAAGTGAAATCAATTTCTCTGCCCCTGTAATCTGGCCTTGTGACTTGCTTTGGGTAAACAGGAGAGGAGAAATGATTGTATGAGTCTTGACCCCAGACCTCAAAGAGATTTTACATCCTCCTACTCTTTGCTTCTTGAAGTATTGTAACCTGCATGTGAACAGCTTAGGCCGGGGATGGCAAACCTATGCCACTTGCACTGCAGCAGGCTCTTTGTATCATTGAAAGCTCTAAAAGGTTTGCCATCACTGGCCTAGGCTAACCTGAATGAAGAGAGATCACATGGAGAGCAGTGGCAGCCATCTTGCCAGCCTAGCAAAAGCTATCATAGACTAGCTGACCTCTAGTGAATCCATGCATTGTCACTCAACCAACAGCAGCTGAGTCCAGCCCACACTAGCAGAACTGTACCTCTGGCTTGCAGATTTGTGAGCAGTACTATATGGTTATTATTTCAAGTCCCTGAGTTTGGGGGGTGATTTATTAAGTAATCAAAGCTAAGTTATACACATGAGGATGACATAAATGTAAAAAGTGATGCTTACTTCCCATTTGGCTGTGGGGTGGGCCATTCCTACTCCAGATGTAAAGGAGGTGGTAATACAGTACCCCAAACCACTGTCGGAATGAAAGCTTCCTCCAAAGATGGCCACCAGTCCTAAGAGGACTACCAGGAGTGGGCACCAAAGTTATGAGCAGGACTGTTCTAGCAGGCCCATTGTGGTCTATGAATATTTGTTCTCTGAGGCTAATAGTGCCCCTGGATTTCTGTAGTGCAGGTGGTCCTTAGGATTGAGCAAAACAAAGTCTGTAAATTCTCTGGCAAAAGTTGAGGCAAAATCAACATCGTTTTTTATAATAACTTCTTGGTATTGAAATGTTCTACTCTGTTGAAATTTATGATCATTAATACTTAATTATCAAATAAGCTTCCATTTTCCCATCAGAGAAGTGTCCAGGGAGTGGTGATAGTGGAGGTGGTGGGCCAGTGATCTTTAAGGTTCTTTCCATCATGGCTACTCTGTGATTCATGAGCTAATGCAGATCTTGGGATAAAAAAGAAGCCAAAACAGATGGCCTGAGTGAATTCCTCTGGTGAAGTCGAGGACACGGCCCCAGAGGCACAGCATGGCAGGTCATCCGTCAGGCGGCTGTGTCAGCAGCCTGAGACGCAGTCCATAAAGCTGCCAGTTCTGCCCTTTGCTCTGGCCCAGTCAAAGAGGAGGCAGAAGCGAGGCCCCTGTGCCAGGACACCCACGCTTGGCAGGATAGAGACTGTGCTGTTTTCTGACCTGGGACTTAAAGCAGTTAATGCACCACTGAAGCCACAAATAAATCCTTTGGTTTGAGATCAAAAGCAAAAGTATAGGAAACTGAAAAATTGATGATTTGCCTCCCCCCACCCTGAACCCTCCCTTGCATCCTACCCAGCTCTGAAACATTTATACCAGACTTGAAGCTCCCCAGGACAGTTTGAAAAGGACACACAGGCTAGGGGAAGCTGTGTTCCAGGCCTGGGTTTTCTTTTCACCTACCATGTGACGACCATTAACGCCTAAACTGCACCCCAGGGTCTCTGATTCAAGCAGTCTGGTCGCCAAGATTACTTAATAGCTCCCCAGGTGAGTCTCCAACACTGTCAGAGCTGAGCATCTCTGACTGAACCGTTCTAAGCGGTAGGTCCCACATCTGTAAATGAGGATGGTCAGACCGACTTTTCAGCACTCTTAAGAGGACCAGTAAAGGTAGATAATGGATGAGAAAGGGCAACAGTTACCATCAGGCATAGCTACTCTGTCTGGAAGGATCCTCTGCCTTGTACTGGGTATACATAGGTCTCAAAGACCCAGTTGTGTCCAATTTTTATCAGCCAACTACTTCAGTATCAGGAGTCTGTCTTGGCTCTGCAGGACGGCCCATGTTGGTGAATTAAGGAAGACCCAATGAAAGTGAGATAGGAACCTAGGGCGTGGCTAAAACTGGCCGGGGAAAGGAGGCTGTAGAGATTCCAGAACACAAGCACGGAACAGCTCTCAGATCCCCCATGTGGACTTCTCGCGAGAACTCGAGTAGGATGGCTGGAATGTCATCATTAAGAGTTCACTATCACACCTGCACATGATAGCCTGCTCTCTACTCTGGGTGTATTTTTATCTTTATTTTTATTTTATGTATATATTTTTTCCTTCCTTTTCCCCTCCATTTTTACTCTGCCCAAAGTCGCTCTGCAAAGCCATTTTTCCCCAACCTCTTCTTATTTTTCCTACCTCTAATAAATGTGAAACTCTGCCACCGTTTTTTGTTTACTTCATTCAATTCTTTGTTCAGGACAGAAAGGGCTTAGAAATTATTTCTAAGTGGAAACTCCAGCAACCCTGAATCCGGTAACAAGAGGAGTGGAATTCATTGTGGTGTCCTGGTCACAGGAAATACATTGTCAGTCAACAGGGAGCTGGATACATTTGTTTCCACATTTCATTGTTTGGTAACCAAGTGGTCCTTAGACATAATTAATATTGTATTTCCAGTGAAAGAATGAAGAAATAGCTTCACCCATTTACTCAGCCGCTGTTTTGTAAGTGGGGTTGGGGTGGAAGTAGGCAGATAGGGCAAAGGGTGGGATATTCCCATTCATGCACTGATTTATTTGGAATGGCAACCTGCATTCAGTCAACAAACATTCCCAGGCGGCTGACTTCCTGCTGAGCACTGTACACCCAGGGATTATTTGCATTTGAACTGTTCACAGAGGAAGAGAAGCAAACCCACAGTTAGGGACGTTGTCAAGGGTCTGATGACCAGATCTGTTACCTCTGTAAGCTTCTCAGAAAATGATGACTTCAGTGCAGTGGAAAATCTGGGGAAATGTGCTTGATAGAACCAGCTCAAGATCATGGTTTAGACCCTAGTTTGCATCCGTTCAATGTCTCACTTGGACACTTATCTTAACCATTGTATCTCCAGCCTCCAACTGGGCTGCTCGAACAATTCCATAGGCTCCCATCACCACCTGCAGGGTGAAAGCCAGATTACTGAGTCAGGTCTTCACACCTCTCCTTGCCCCGACCACCCCCTTTCCCAGCCTCATTTCCCTCTACATTCCTTCTTGTGCTTCAGCTAGGAACTACTGGACATTGTCCTGACACCCATGTTCTTTCATACCTGTCTGCCTCATACAAGTCTGAATTGCTTTTCTTTCTCTATGCCCTCAATCTCTTCCTTTTCCTGCCATACTGAACTATTTATTTGGTGTCCGCCCAATAGTTCCTTTTTATGTCTGGGCTCAAATTATTTCCTCCATTGTACAAATTGTTTCCTCTGCTGGGAGTAGCCTTTCTCCTATCTTTTATCTGTCTGGAGAAATACATTTGAATCTGTCCAAAACAAATTTCACTGTGGAGCCCTCCTCGCCCATAACAATGGCTTCCTCCCCTGGGGCTCTGTCTGCTGTTCTGAGCATCTTTACCTCAATTATGGAACCAGTGTAGGTGTAAAACAGACAGAAATAAGGGGTGAATCTGCTCATCTTGGGAAGCTCATGTGTCAAAAATTGATTTTTACTCCTCTATTTAGGACTCTTTTGAGGGCAAGAGAATATGTCAGCCAGTGCCTGGTAACTAGAGTGGATTTATCTTCATTTTGATCTCGCCTTTCCCCAGATTTGTTGTCTACCTCTTTCTTGGATTCAGATTTCATTTCCAGGCTAAGTCTGTAAAACAGAAAATCCTTGACAATTATTTGCCTGAGTCTGCAATGCTTTATGCAATTTAGGAGTTAAATTGAGGCTTGCAGACCAAGGGATCAAATACACATGAGGCCAACCTGCAGAAATCAGGGAGGAGCGCCAAGGGCAGCCCAATGTGAAGTTCTTGGACTCTTGTCGATTTAGGTCAGAAAATTGGCTTTGAGTTTTATTATTCAGTCTCCCTCCCAGGACAAAAAATTCTTTCTCATTTTCTTTATTTTCCACTTATTTTTATAACCAACAATGTCCAAATTTGGAGAATTCTATTTATTGTTTTTGTATTAATCTTGCAAGCTCAAAATATGATGAACTGGAAAGAGCCCCGGGTTCTAGTTATCCGGGATCATTGTGAGTCTCTCTTCTCTAGACTTGTCTCCTCAGCCGGAAAATGAGGAAATTAAACAATAAGATCTCTCTTCTGGCTGAAATGTTTTGATTCATTTCTTTGCTGTGTGTGTCATGCTGTAGCAGAATTCAGCATGCCATCCATTTGTTTTCTACTAAGTACCAACTATGGGCCTATCTTCTCCTCTGCTGTCCACTAGTTAGCATCTCGTGGACTTGCTGACTTCCTACAATAAATTCTAGGCAATTTAATTGGCTATTCAAGGCCTTCTGTAATCTTTTACTGAAGAACATTTCCTAAGTACGACCACCTTTTTGTCACTACAGTGAACACCCAAGGCAAGCTTCTTAAGCAGAAGAGAGGTTATTCAGTTCCCAGTTTTTGTGGTTCAGTTGCATGGTGCTGGCCTTGCCTTAGTCCTGCTGAGGGTCCTGGCTATGTCACAGTGGTTGATGACATTGCTGGGAGTACCTGAGGGGGGAGTGATGATATCTCAGAAGGGGAATCCTGACAGACACACAGAGGTCAAACTTGGGCTGTGACAATGGCTTGTTTTTGTGAGGATTCACTCCAGGGGACTGTATTCTATTCCGAGGCATCACCCCCGGTGCCCCACGGTCTCCACTGGGCCTCTCCTCTTTAACATCCCATGGTGCCTCCCAGTGCTATCTCACTGGACCACAAGGGCTCCTTATTTAGTATTTCACAGATTCTGCCTCAATTCACCTGTTCTTCATGTCCCTCTCTTGCCTCCATTCTTGGTGCTGGTGTTTGGATTCTGTTCATTTTCCTATGCCTTTGGTCTTGTTCCTAATACAGTTTTGGTAGCTCTTTCTGGAATCCAATTAAATTCAAGACTGGAAGTCACTGCTTGTTCTTTCCCTAATCATGGAATCTTACCCATAACCACACCTCTCCTCCATGTTGCTGGCCTCCCTCCAGCTAGCTGAGAAATGTAGCTAATAACACCTATTGGCCTGTCCATGGGTTCTCTCTTTCTACTGCTGGACCTTCGGAGGTGCTTCTCTCCTGCTTGTTCTTTGCCTCTTACCTCTTCCTGGATCCATCCTCCATTCTCTGGTCTTTCCTTTCAGCCCAGGGATGGGTGAATCCCAGGAAGCACACATCTGGCCATCTACTTTCATCCATATCTCGCTGGGGCCAGAAGCCACCTCAAACCCTTTGGAAAGTTTTTTAAAATACCATATTCTTGCTCAGAAACATAGCTCCCTTATAGAATGTACATTTAAAGAAAAGGTTTGTGGTCAGATGGATGTAACATTAAATATTAGGGTTTCACATTTATTTCTCTATTGCCTCAGTGCACCATTGCCTGCATCTTTAAAATGGCAATGATGTTACCCTCATCTCCAGGCCATCATAAGGAATTACCAGGTCAGTAGTTTCCAATGGTCTAGCACAAGGGCTGCACATGCAAGTGACTCCCATGATCACCACCACAGTAGCCTCTTTGCATTCTGTGGATAACAGTCTTTTCCTGGAACTAAAATACAGGTTCCATTGTGGGAAGAACTTCTCAAGTTTGAGAACTGCCTACTATGTGATTGTAGCTGCTACTGCTAATACTAATATTACCCTTGCTGCTATTACTACTTTTGAAGACATTGAGAACAGACATAACAGAGTGATTAAGGTGATAATCATGGAAGCCAGTCTGATACTTCAAAGCCAAGTTCAGTTTTCTTATCAGATAACTTGAATAAGGATATGTACCTCTTTCATGGTACGAGTCTCAGAATTAATGTGCTACTGTAGGTGAAGAGCTTAGGGAAGTATTTGGTCAGAGTAAGCACTGTAGAAGTTGTAGCTACTGGTATTTTATTTCATCTTATTATGTACAGTAGTGACTTATCTTAAATTTCAGGGTAAGGAATTTCATCTCTAATCAATACACCTACTAACCTTCCAAATGCCCAGGCCTGTCCTAGGTTATCATTACAACATGGCATAAAGTTCCTTTAGTAGGCTCTGACCTTTTCAGGCACAGAACCATGCTCAAGAAATATAGTAGAACTACAAAACTGTGCTCAAAGATCTATGTTTCCCAAACTTGGGAGGACTTGCATGAGGACATGTTAGTGGGACATCCGTACTGCTGTGTATACTTCAGACCAGAGGATAAAGAGAGCACTGGAATACCACATTTACTAGGTTAGTATAGAGTAAGTAATATCAAAATATCTAGGAATATTATGTAACAGAAGATGAATTGACATAATTCTGAGGTAAACCATTTGTCCTCAAGGACTCTTGCCGAGGTCTTCCTTGTTCTCTAGGACACTTAGGGGTGCCATATCATTTTTTTTCTGTCCCTAAGGTCTTTTGGGAGAAATGTTTGAGAAGTGCTGTCCAGCTGTGCACTGTAAGTGGTGATTGAAGGTGACAGTGTCCACTCAAGGCCCTGGAGAGTGAGCAGGAGTACTGTAGGCAGCAGGGGAAGGCCACCATGTTCTGGGTAGAACAATCAGACCCTACTGGCATTGCTCTGAAGATCACGGTGGCAGCTGGTAGTGGAGAAAAGGAAGTGAGGGAAGCAAGAGGCAGATGGGCCAGTTCAGAGGCTCTTTCAGTGGCCAGGAGGGTGGTGAAGGGGTCAGTTAACCTAGGTGTCTCCTCTTAAGCCCGTAAGTGAAGGCTGGAGCTGGAAAGGAATGGAGGAGGAGGAGTGAGGACCATGGGCATTTCGCCACTTCTCCATGTGATTTGCTTTTGTATCTAGGTCCCATTCTAGGTCCATCTCCCACCTGTCACTTCTGTTTAATGATGGAGTGCTACTGTGGATGCCCAATTTTATGGCTTGGTGTGTCAGACAAATTCCAGTTCATGATGGTCCAATGAGATCCCATGGTAACTTAGAAAATGATAAGGACTCAGTCTCTACTAAGACTCAGTAGCCAGCCACAGTAGTAGCTATGTGGATTGAGAGAAGGAGAGCAATGTGACAGGAAGTAGATGGGACATCCTAAGAGAGAATTAAGTTAATGTGCACTGGCCGGGGACAGACGATACCAGAAGGAATGGGGAAAATTTTTCAGGATATATAATTTTGTAACAAGACTCAATTTGTGTTTTCCTTTTTAAAATGTGAACTAAAATATGGTAGACATGGAATGCATATTACAAAATAACATTTTAGGAGTTTGAGGAAGGACAATCATTGTAGATCCAAGTGGTGGACAGCTGGGCATCAGAGACGTCTTCTGGGAGCGATGGCACTTGGCCTGAGCCTCAAAGATGCCACGAGTCTTGGGAGAATGAGAAAGTGTTACAGATCCGGGAAGGACCAAGTCCTTACAATAATGCAGCTTTGCTCCTGATTTTGGTTCACAGGAGAGGAATTCACCACAGGCCACCAGCCAACTGGAAGAGCTCAAAGGTCAAGGGCTGTACATTGTTTCATAGCATTTCTCATCTTTTTTGAGCTTAAATGAAGTAGAATTCTTCAGGGAAATGAGTACACAAGGATTTCTAAAGCCAGGAGGCTTCATAGCCAGGAAACTATGCTGGTCGATAGTAATACAAATGACTAATGGTTAATGCATCCATCTAGGTCTCAAGTGGTTTGAGTCCCAGGAATCTGGGCCAGGCAGGAGACAAATAGGTGGGGCCTCTAAGGGGGTGATTATACAAAAGGTGGCCCAGAGTGGTGAGGAGAGTGTCCTTGTGGGAACAATGACAGAGGTTCTCCTTGCAGTGGCCCCAACTTTCAGTTTCCACCTTCATGTCTTGATCTAAATACTAGAAGGCTATGAATTCCTGGGAAATGTTTAGCCAGAGCTACATCCTAATGACGGATCCTAAAATCTATCCTATAACCTTACTTGCTGTTCCCCCAAATACTCTGATTTACAAATCACTCTGATATAGGGCATATGATATATGGACCTCCAAATAATATAAGGGAAATATTATAACTCCCAACCTGATAGATGTCCAAAATGCTGAGTTTGTGTTCTCTAAAATTGAAGAATGAATTCTAGGAATGACGGAGTTTAAAAGTAGGAAAAATTTATTGAGAGAAAGATAGCTTCTCTCTAAGAGAGACAGAAGGGGCTTTGGAAAGTGGGTAGCCCACTGACTGCTTCTTAAGGCTGTTTTATTGAGCAAAGCCATGAGGTGAGGTGAGCTCAAGGTGGGACAAAATTATAGTCCACTGGTAAGATTAGAAGTATAGTCACTTAGGTAATATTGATCCAATGGGAAATCACAAGGTGGGTATGAAGTGGAACAAAACTATGGTCAGCCGTTAAGATTACAAGTATAGTCGCTTAGGTAATATCGATTAAATGGGGATCAAATGCGGAAGCAAGTCATGTAGCAAGTGAACATGGAATGAACAAGAATTTTCCGGGAAGGAATGGGCTAGGGAGGTTTTGGTCCCCACCCAAACTGATTGATGCCTATTTAGAACATCAGTCACTGCTGTCTATCCGAAGGGGAAGTATGTGGGTGTAGTTGTTCCTCTTCTTCTTGAAGCCTGGCCTTCAATGAATGAGGCTCAGGTCACAATTTTCTTCTGTGCTGAGGGCCCAGCCTTGCCTGTCTTACAATATTTTCGAACTAGCTTAGCTGTCTACAGTAATTCTGCCTTTGCTGGGTCCAGACTCAGGGGCAGGTCATTTTGCATAAATTCCTATTCATCCTTTCAGATCCTAGTCATTACAGTAGCTGTGTTCTCTACAGGGAAGCTCTGACTCCAGGGCCAGGGCTGGTCACTGCTGTCTTGTTTCCCACAGCACCTGGGAATACGTAATTGTCACAGTTGGAACTTTGTTGAGCAATATCAATGGGATCATCCTTTCCATGGACTTTTCCAATGTAAGCAAGTCTAATTGGGAGTTTCATCAGAATTTGCAGCCTTGAACATTGAGCCTGCCTGGCAAAGGGATAAAGTAATGAAACACTGACTGCAGAGAAATGTAACTGCTCCTAATACAGTCAGAAAGACTAATCTGTCACTTGGGCCTGTGTTGGGGGTCAACATCTTCGTATGCTTGAAAGTCAACAAATGTTCCTCAGGAGCCTCACACCCCTGGCTTAGAAGACAACATTTGCATTTGCGTTTTTCCCCAACCCTTTTCATTCCAGGTGCAATATTAGAAAGACCGTAGCACATAGAGATAGACAGATGTGGGTTCAAATCCAAAGTCTACCATTTGCCTTTTATGTTTTCTTAGAAGATTCATTTAACTTCTCTGAGCTATCATTTCTTCATCTACAAATTGCAGTGATAATATTGACCCCAAAGTGTTATGATGAGCATTCACTGAAGCACTATACATTACACTAGGACAGTCAAAATTTTAGAAAGTACATTGAACACCTGCTCTGTGGCACTGTGTCATCAGTACCCAGTGGGGGTTCCCTTACAAGTTACTTGAAAGCCAGAGGAAGTGGCATTTTCTCCCAGGCAGAGGACTCAGAGGTGGACGTCCTTTTTTCCTAATCAGACAGTAGCAGGAGAGACTTGCAAATTGGTGGCAAGGACAGGCCTGCACTATGCCTGGCAGATGTTCAGCTGGACGTTGCTCTGACTATCCTGGTGCCAGAAGGCACATCCCTAGAGAAAAAGCTTTATTCCCAGGGACCACAGGAATAGCTGTTCCCAGCTGTGCTCATCAAACATGACTTTGTTCTGTTGTGTGTGACAAACACTGTGTGTGACCGACCACCCAGCAAAGTCCCTTCCTTGTGATACTGGCATGGGACCTCCCCAGGCCATCTCTCTCTAGAGGGCCTATACAGTGTGGTTCCAGTGCCAGCCACTCAACTCCAACTCAGCACCATGCTCTTTGATCTGTATTTGCTTATTGAATCTTCACCAGCCTAAGTAGCTCCTGTTTAACCCATGAAGACACCGAAGCCAGCAGATCTCTGATACTAGAATTTATTTGAGCTTTAAACACTGAATTCTTTCTTTATGATGCCACAGAATGGCAGGATCCATACTTCATGTTTAGAAGAAGAGACTGATAACCACAACAACATGGTAATACAAATCAAAGTAATAGCATTGTGTAGGCAGGGCTTCTCAATGGGGAATAATCTTGCCCCTAGGGAACATTTGACATCTGAAGACATTTAGGGGTGCTATAACATCTAGTGGGTAGAGGACAGTAATGTTTTTAAACATCCTACAATACAAGGCAGTTCCCCACCCAAAGAATTATCTGGTCTAACACGCCAACAGTGTTGAATAGTGAGAAGCCCTAAGAGGGTAAGTATAGTTAGTATTCTTTTAAAACAAGAAACATGAAGCACAGAAATGTTAGGAAATTCTTGACACTTTCGAGAAAGAACTGATTCTAAGAACCTGAATCCAGGGACTCTGAGCCTAGCATCTGTGATCAGAATAGGCCTGTTGGTTCGCCTGAGGTTTCCTCACAGTACCTTGTAGCGTGTGTCATGTGTACAGAAATGGAGAGACTCTCCTCTGAAGAGATGGTTGGAAATGTCCTTCTGAAAGAATCCAAAACAAAATCAGAGTTTTTCAGATCCCAAACTCGAAGTAGGTGACCAATTCTTGTTCCCACCTAGCTCCCATGTCCTTCACCAGGGTCATGTTGTGCAAATCCTAGTTGTGCAAGCGTGCAAATCCTAGTGACAGTGCTGAGAAAGAGGGCCAGTGGTGCAGGAGCATGAGGGATGCATGTGTCACATGGGCTTTTGTAGGAGATGTTGAAGCCTTCAGAATTCCCGTATCTCCAGAATGCACCTGGAGTCAGTGTCTGGGCCCAATGGCAGCAGGGAGGAATCTTTCAGCATCACCATCTTCTGCTCACCTCCAACCGATGTAGGTCACCTTTTGTGGCTTTCTGCTCATGGCTGACCATACTCAAATGTGATCCTATGTACGTTGCTAACTGGTTTTCTAAAATGTAAGATTTTATAATTACCTTATTATCTGAGTTTTAATCCAGGTTCTTCATTCGACAATTAGCACTGAATTTGACAACTCTTTCTTGGTTTTCAGTTTACACTGCAATTGTCTCAGCCAGAGTAGGTCCCCCAGTGGCTCTTACAGCCTAGTGCCTTCCTTAAAATTCCCGTGATTCTTTGGTGGTAGAGTTCAGAGGGCTCTAGGAGCTATTTGGTGCAACTCAAACATTTTATGGAAGTGGTAATTGAGGCTCAGAAGAAAAGGAAATGACTTTGCTATTACAGTAATCACAATCATAATAGTCAAGAATTATGATTGACTTCAGTCTCTACATATGTGTATTAAACTTTAAAATTTATAAATCATTTTTATTTCACTGTTCTTTCTTGAACATCATAGCAACATCACTAGGTGAATAGGATAGAGAATATTTTCATGTTTCACATGAGAAACAGATGAAGTGAGTTCTTCACAGCAACGTAATTAAGAGAAAAGAAAGTAATTCTAATCTTTATACCTAAGCCTAGGTCTTGTGGTTAATAATTAACGCTTGACACTATAGGTCTGTGCATGTAGTACCGTACCTACTTATTGAGCCCAACCAGTTTACTCTCTTTGTTGATTGCTTTGAGGGGACTAATGAAGCAAAGTTCATTACATCTGGGTTCTGAGTCTGTTTCTGTGGCTAGTAGCAATGTTCCTCTAGACAAACTGTTCAAAGCAATGTCTCCATCTGAAGAATATATTTTTGTACAGTTATTGATCATGTATTAATCTATAATAATAAACTCTTATTACCATTAAAATGGGTTATTCTGACTTGTTGACTTCAACTGACCTCCAGGAAGGCCAATATATGGTTGTCTGGTGCATAAGCAAATGTAAGGCTGGGCCTGCCTTTGGGTTTCACAGCAGAAGCCTTCCCCTCTCTTGGTGGGTGACATCAGACTCACGGGCAAAGACAAGTATAGCAGAAGTTAGGAAGAGTTGCTGCAGCCAGAGGCATCCTTCATCATCAAAGGATAAGTGAACACATCTTTTGAGCAAAGTAGAATGTTTCCTTACAATAATGAAAACAACCTCCTCCAACGAGATACAGTGATGGTTTTGCAGCTTTGTTCCTAAAGTCAGACAGGGGCTGAGATATCATTGTTCTCATAATCTCTAGCATTCCATTTGCTCACTCCATTTGCTGCTCAATGAGAACCACCCATACTTGCTGGTCACCAAGAAAGCTGATATTCTCTACCAGGCTGTGTGACTGACAGGTACCCTGCAGCAGGAATTCCCAGCAGCCTTTGCCTGTGTGTGTGCCCTATGGCCCTTACACCTCTCTCTCTAGGATCCCTCCACCCTCAGTCAAGTACATCTAGGGTGTTTCAGTCTCAGTGAATGACTCCAGCATTTCTTATTTTAAAGTCAAAACAGAAATCTGGCAGTCATTTTTGGATGAGAGAGAAAGAGACTACCATTTTCATAGGAGTTTATCTTTGAAGTATCTTTCAAATTAGCCCTGGTTTTAAAATTAATTAATTTTTATTAGTACATGTTTGCCATACATAATGATCACATTCATCATGAGAAATTTGTCCTTGTACATAATATATCTTAATTCTTTTTTCCATCCCCCTCCCCTACCTTGAACCCTTCTTCCTTTCTCCATTTACAAAAGCTGTTCTCACTTTTTCCTTCCCTTCTCTCTCTTTTTAACCCTTTTTCTTTTCCTTCCCTTCCCTCTCCCCCTTCCCTTGCTCTTTCCCACTTGAATAAGTTCTTCCTACTTCCTAATATCTACCCTCCATTTTGGTTTTCTCACGCAAGAGAAATAATGAAATATTTAAACTTGGGTGTCTGATTTATTTCTCTTAAGATTATGGTTTTGAGGTGTATCTGTTTGCCTAAAAATGTCTCAAGGTTATCTTTCTTTACGGTAGAGTAGTATACTCCATTGTATATAAATACCACAATTTCTCAATCCATTCATCTATTGATGGGCATAAGGGCTGTCTCTAAGATTAGGCTACTATAAATCGTGCTGTTATAAATATAAGTATGCATGTATGACTGCGATATGATGACTTTAACTCTTTCTAGAAGATACCTAAAAAGGGAATAGCTGTGTCAAATGCAACCTCTATTTTTAGGTTTTTTTAGGAATCTCCATAGTGGTTGCACCAATTTACACTGCTACCAACCATGGAGAAGGGTTCTTGTTTTCCCTTGCAGCCTTACTAACATTAATTATTGGTTGATTTCTTGATGATAGCCATTTTTTCTGGAATGAGATGAAATCTCAATATTGTTTTAATTTACATTTCTCCAATGACTAGCAATGTTGAACATATTTTCACATACTTATTTGCTGTTTGTACTTTTTCATCAGAAAAGTATCTATTCATTTTAGATGCCTATTTTTGGATTGGGTCTTTAAATTTGGGGGTCTAATTTTTTTGAATTATTTATATATTCTAAATATTAGTCCTCTGTTGAGGAGTAGCTGGTAAAAATGTTTTTCCATTCTGTGAATTGTCTCTTCACTCTGTTGGTGGTTTCCTTTATATGCAGAAGTTTTTTAATTTGATATGATCCCATTTGTTGATTCTTTTTAATAGTTCCTGTGCATAAAGTCTTTGCCTATATCTATGTCTTCCAGGGTTTTACCCATTTTATCTTTCAGCAGATTTTTTTCTATTTTAATATTTAGATCTTTAATATTTTAATATTTAGATCCATTTTGATTTTAGTTTAGTGCATTGTGAGAAATGTGAGTCTAGGTTAAATCTTTGGCATGTGGAAAACCAGTTTTCCCAGCACCATTTATAACAGAGGCTTTCTTCCAGTGAATGTGTCTGGCACCTTTGTCAAAGGTAAAGTAACTGAGTATACCCGGAGTAGTTTCTTCATCTTCTATTCTGTTCCATTGATCCTCAGGTCTGTTTTTGTTTGTGTGTTTGTGTTTTTGTTTTTCCTAATACTATTCTGGTTTTATCCTTGTAGCTTTGTAGTATAACTTTGAATCAGGGATTGTGATAACCCTTCCTTGCCCTTGTTGCCCAGAATTGCCATTGTTATTCTAGGTCTCCTGGTTCCATATGAATTTTAGGATTTTCTCTGGAAAAGGACCCAACCAAGAAAGAGAATTACAGGCCAATCTTTTCAATGTACATAGATGCAAAAATCCTCAATAAGATATGGGCAAACAGAATGGAGCAAACCATCAAAAAGATCATACATCATGACCAAGTAGGATTCATCCCAGGGGTGCAGGGTTGGTTCAACATACACAAATTAATAAATGCAATACACCACATAAACAGAAGCAAGGACAAAAACTGCATGATCATCTCAATAGATGCTGAAAAAGCATTTGACAAAGTTCAAAACCCATTCATGATAAAAAAAATAACCTAAAGAAAATTAGAATTGAAGGTCTTTATCTCAATCTATTAAAATCCAACTCTGATAAATCAACAGCCAACATTAAACTAAGTGAAGAAAAACTGAAAGCTTTCACTTGAAAATCAGGAACAAGACAAGAATGCCCACTATCACCATTCCTGTTCAGTATAGTTCTGGAAGCATTAGCCAGAGCAATTAGACAAGAGAAATAAATAAAAGCAATATGGATAGGAAAAGAAGAAGTTAAATTATCATTATTTGCTAATGACATGATTTTCTATGTAGAAGACCCCAAAAACTCCATCAAAAGACTTCTACAATTAATAACCAAATTAGGTAGTATAGCAAGATACAAAGTCAACATTAAAAGTCAATAGCATTTCTGTACACCAACAACAAACTCCATGAGAGAGAAATTAGGGAAACAACTCTTTTTATAATAGCATCAATAAAAATGAAATACTTAGGAATCCATCTAACAAAGGAAGTGAAAGACCTTTGCATTGAAAATTACAGTACTCTGAAAAAGGTGATTGAAGAGGCTATCAGAAAAGAAAAAGTATCCCTTGTTCTTAGATAGGCAGAGTCAAATTAGTGAAAATAGCCACACTTCCAAAACTATTATATAGATTCAATGCAATCCCAATCAAAATACCAATAACATTCCTCACAGAACTGGAGAAAAAAACCCCTAAGGTTCATATAGTCCTTGTTTTTAAACTCTGTTCTCACTATCCTCATTATGACCATTCCCATGTCCCACTTCAACTGTTAAAGTAAACTTTTTAAATGCCTCCAAAAATATAACTGGACAGTAATGGTAAAACATCAGATGTCACATCATGAAGATGTCACATTTATATACCACACTAAGGAGTTACAAATGTATTTGGTAAGGAAGGGGGAGCCAACTATGAGCTCAGATTTACATTTTAGAAAAATTACTCTTTCTGCAAGTATAGATGGCAAGCGAACAGGTGTAAGTAAAAGATGGAGATGAGCCTAAAGAGAATTGCAATACCTTGCTGAAAGGCAACCAGAAGTTCGGTAGAGTAGTAGTAGTCAGATGGTGGAGAAGGAGCAGATGAACAGTTTGGGAAATAGTCATGTGGTAGAGCTAAGAGGATTCACATTTAATAGGGCTTAGGAGATATGGAAAGCTAGAGTCCCAGATAACAACAAGGTTTCTGTCTTGGAAGGGATCAAAACACACTGGAAAAGGGAAAACTTAGTATGATAAAATCTTTCCGCAAGTACCACAAGAGTTGAAGGAGAGAGAACATATTGATTCACGTTGCAAATGTCTTCTGAAGGCAAAATTTTAAAAGGCTGATCTTGGGGAAGGAAGGTTTGAGTTTTTGGTAAATAGAACTGTTTCTAAAGAAGGGTTCAAAGAGTTGCCCCCAAACTGGCTCTGATGGGAAGTTCACTACTTCACAGAAAGACCCCAGTTTATAGCTATATAATGTAAGGTGAATCATTTATGAACTCAAAGATTCCTGATATAGTATGATTCTCAGGTTCTATGAGAGCTAGAGAACCTCATGAAGAAGCGCAAGATGATGCTGTGATGATAGTGCTGGGTTGTCAACGTGGTGACCAGCGTTTGGGACTCTCTTCCTACCCAACTTAGGGGGTGATGTTAAGCAAGTTGCTTATCTCCACCCTGGGCAATAAATTCCATCAACACAAAAGATAAGGTCTTGGAATAAATACTAATGATAATAAAACAAAAATATTAATCAGACTCTTATCGTTGGAGCATTCAAGAGCAAAAGTCCACCAACTGCTGACTAGATCCCTGCTCTTTCTTTGATTTGATTACTCTAATTCCCTGGTTTCTGGAAAAGACCTCAAGACCCTGCTTCTTACTCAGACTAGCCAGTATTTCAGCTCAAAAACTCTAACAACTTGCTCATTCTCAAGGAACTGAAAGCTTGGTGGAGGATATGATTTAGGCACGAACAGGAGTAGTGGTCATCTTTCCCATTTGTCGCTCTCATCAGGTCAGGTACCATGTCTGCTTCACTTTTGTTTACTTAGTGACTAGTGCAGGGCTTGCCCTTCTCAGGCACCCTGCCAATATGTGTTGAATGAAATACTTCATAATGATCATGGAAAATGTATTCATAATATTTATTGGAGCGTATGTACATTCCACATCTGCTATGAGCACAGAACTGAGCTCAGAAAGTGGGAAAAGAGCAGACCTGTAGAAGAAAAACATTAAAAAATCAGAACACATTTTATTTGAGATGCACACTAATATCCACTGGAGCTGTCCATCGGGTAACGGGATACACCAATGGCAGCATGTCAGGGCAAGGGAATAATTTCAGAGTGATGGTGTCTAGATAGGTAGCATCTAAATCCATGGGTCCAGATGAAATTACCTGAAGACTAAGAGCAAGTCGAAAATAAGAAATAACAAAAGAAAGAATCTTGAGTGTCTTTGACCTGGAAGATGAAGAGATGGGGAGAAGCCAGCAAAAGGGACTACAGACAGAACTGCAGAAATGATATAGGAGAGAAATCAGAAGCCAAGGGATGTGTCCCAGAAACCAGGTGAAGAATACACTTCAAGAAGAAAAAAGCAATCAATTGATTCAAGTACTGCCGAGACTTTATTGAGAATTAATGATGGTTTTGGCAATGTAAAGGTCATTGGTAACATTGACGAGGGAAATTCAGAGGTGTGGTAGGTGATAATTTCCTCCTTGATCTTGCATCCATCCCTTCATTTCTTCTCACTCTGTCCCACAGAATAGGGGCATACAGTTTCTAACATCCCTTGCCAAGTGACTTCAGACCAGATTGATCTTATGGGAGACCTGGCAGGAGCTTGGGGGGACAAAAGGAAAAGACAAGCTGAGCCTTTTTTCTGATTTGTGCAAGATCTCCAGCAGGGTTCACATCTCCACCATGGTTCTGGTACTACTGGGACAATCCCCTATTTGTGGTCCACCTTCTTATTGGGCAGGCCTGGTATGGTTCCAGCCTCTTTGAACTCATGAAGCTATGGCTCCTGCCTCCGTCTGTCTAGTCCTGTGGGTAAGAATGGCTCTCTTCTGTGGTTAATAATAAAGTTGCCTCACCTTCCCCTGGCAATTCTTTCACCTTTTCCTGATTAGAGTCTCTCCAAGAGGGGGTGTATTCATCTATTTTTGGTCATCAGAATCCTGGGTTCTGTGATCCACACATTCTGGGCCATTATCCAGGCATCCGTGTGACTTCCAAGCACATTTTTTGAGAAAGACACAGGGACCCAAGTTTCAAGAACAGCGGCTCCTTGGGAGTTCCAGGGAATGCCCCTGAGGTGGCTGATAGCCTTTCTATTGAGCTGACTCAGAGATGCTCCTCCCAAGGCATAATTCCTTTCCAGATATGGTAGGTGGGCTTGTCCACAGAAAAAGTTTACATAGATAAACCTGCCACCACAGTGCCTAAGTATCCCATGTGGGGAAAGGTGAAAAGCAGACAGTCCAAATAAATTAACTCAGCCTACTCTATATAAACGAATAGGAGGCAAATTCATTAGGCTATGGAAATGGGAAGAGGAGTCTCATTTTCACCAAATTAGATACATATTTTCCAAATTCTATATATTTTAACTATGAGTTTTGGATCTTTTAAAGTTCCAAGATTCTGAGCTTCTCAGATTTTTAATCTCTCCATGTAATGCTGTTTCTAGTCCTCTCCAGAAATTGTGTCAGTAACAATCACTCCTATTTTGCTGGCTGTTTTTCTGCAAGCTCTTTAGCCCATTCCCAGTTCTTTGCCCCCGGACTCTGTCTTCCCATTCCTATGGTGCCATTTCTCACCAGGCTCTGTTACTACCTCTCTCCTTCTTGCACAGAGAGGCATGATGAATGCTTCTTGCAGTTACTCATCCCTGGGAGACTCACCGTCCTTTATGATTCCTTCATCCTGCTCTGTGTCTTTGTGCAGACTCCTTATAAAAATCTCCTTCAGTGAAACCTGTTGATTTTGCCATTTCAAGCAAAAGTTTTACTCTGTCATCTTTCATAATTACATCAGACACACTGAGTGACCACCTGCTCTGTGCTGGACACAGCTTCCTCTCTGATCATAGCTGCCCAGACTGAGGGTTGTGGCTTTGAACCCCAGAGGACTTCCCATCCCTGTTGGGTTCTGCCTGACCCTCTCATGCCATGTCATGTTTCTGCCATTCTCCTTATGTTCCAAAGGCTGCTTGTGCCTGGGGCACCAAAGTGGAGTTGCTTCCTAGAGCCTTCACGGTGCCGATGCCACTCTGGTTCATTGAGAATGGAGGAGAATTCCTTCTCTTCTCTGAGCACAGCTGTCCCTGCTATCTCCAAGAACACCCTCTCTACCTATGCAAATAGATCCCTTTAGCTTTCCCTTGGAGTCCTGCTCCTTGGGCTCAGACACACTTTTGTGCAACCGGTCTTCTATGTCTGAGATCCAAAATCTTCTGCAAAAGTTCATCGTGTTGGAGGTTTGGGTCTCAGCTGATGGGCTTTGGGGAACTCGTTTGATCATGAGGGCTCTAACTTCATCAAGTGGGTTAACACATCAATGGATTAATCCACCGAATTAACTGAATAGGCTGTAGGGAAATGGGGCCTACTTGGAGGAATTAGGTCACTGGGCAGTGTCTCTCAAGGGTGTGTCGTGTCCCCAGTCCCTTCCCCTCTGGCTTTTTTTCCTCTCTTTTTGCTTCCTAACTGCCATGAGGTGAACACCCTTTCTCTATCATCTTCCACTGCCATGTTTCTGCCTTGCCACAGGTGTAGAAGCAATAGAACCACGTGATCATGGACTGAAACTTCTGAAACTGAGCCAAAATAAACCTCTCCTCCTCTGAGTTGGTTTTGTTGTATATTTGGTCACAGCAACAAAAAGCTGACTAACACAGGTCTAAGAGCTGTGACAGTATTAAGATAAAAATGACTTTATGAATTAGTAAGTCTGGGAAACACTGATCTCAAAAGGATAAAAGGAAAATTCTTTTTTGTTTTTCCCTAATCTCTCAGAATCTTTAAGAAGACTGCAGATTTCCAAAAGGGGAGGGGCTTGGCTATAACATCTTCACATGTTATTAAGGAATATTTTATGGGTCATGTTTTGGGATAGATGGCTAATGGTGTTGTGATGCTCAGTAAAAATAGATTATCTGATATTTGCACTCATTTGTGATGATAATGAGGTTTTTTGCGTTCTTAAAATTTTACCTCAGGCAGTCAGAATGGACTTACCTGTGAGAGGCCATTTCAAGGTGAGGTAACATAGTTCCATGAGAAATACCTGGGAATCTGGGGTTGATCAGACTAGGATTTGAATTATGACTCAGTCACTGGGTGGCATTAGGCAAATCACTTCACCTTTGTGAGTCTCAGTTTTCATGTTAGCAAAATGGAACCAATCAACTCTATTAAATGGGACAATGATGGTAAAATATCTACTTGGAACATAGACGGTGTTCAACCAGTGGGATTTCCCCTTCATTATAACACAGCTAGCTATCTCGTAGGCCAGGCACTGCTTACCTCTTATCTGGAGTCTCATTGACTAATTCTTTCCAAATTTTTCTCCAGCATCTAAAGAATGGATAAGATCTGAAGAGTCAGACAATAAATTTTAGTGTATTTGAGAAGATTAAATCAAGAGGGAAATATTCCATTTTTGCAATTCCAACTCATTGACAATGGGAGCAGCTGGGTTGACTTTGAATTCTTGGAACTGAATCTTAATACTACCCTTTGAGGCAAAATCCACAAGGAGTTTTTCATTTCTCATTCCAAATCTGGGAAGAAGTATTTTCTCCTGTAATTTCTATTTCTTTTTAATGTTGTTACATAATACTTGTAAAAATAAACCATACAAAATCCTACCACCCACATATCAAACACTTTCATTTTTGCTGGTGGCTTTAATACATCTGGTTTGATGTCTTGTCTTCAAAACTATTTATGGTTACATGATATTAAATCAAAGATTATTATGAGGATTAAATCATGATAATATTTGAAAAGAGTCTTCTCTGGTGATTGTTATATGATCAAGTTTTCACTATTGGATAATTTTGATGTTTCCAATTTCTTTACCATTTTTTGTGTTGTGACAATCTTCATGCCTGTATGCCAGGATGATATTTTGAGATATTACAATAATTCTTTTCTCTGCATCTATGACTTTCCATAAAAACACAGAAAGCTGTTCTTGCCCCATCTCCCCAACATGGAGATGCTTGGGCCTTGGCTCAAAGCATAGGCATCTACTAAGGTCTTATCTTCTTGACTGTCATTTTCACAACTTGAGCAGAGAGTGTGGGTGGAGGTGAGAGGAGAGGAAATCTTAAAAGTGATGGAGAATTTTAGCAAATCAGAAGTGAGAACATTATTCTCCTTTTTTTATTTGGCTCTATCTCCCACCTGGATAGAAGTAAAGCAAGGAATACCAAGACTAAGCAGAAAGTAGGAACCCAAAGACTAAGAAGAAAGTAGGAACCCAAAGTCTTCATCCTGGCTAGACACCTGGAAAGGCAGAAAGGCTCTATTGAGAGGAGTTGTTTATGATGTGGACCCAGAGAAAAGTGTTCTCACCATTATCAGGGATCCCTCTGTCTTACAGATGACAGAGAAACAACAGTGGGGCTGATCACCAAGGCACCATGGGGGTGAATGCCAACCTCATCAAACCCCACGAAGCTTCAGGATTATATAGAAACTTTGGTTTAACCCTATTTTTAGGAAAACCTCAACAGCTGAGATTAAATTTTTCTGGGCCACAAAAGATTTGGGTTTCAGAGTCAGAAACTGATTTGAGTTACAGAAATAGGATACTTCTTTCACTCTGAGTGTGTAAGCTAAAGTTATATCTACTACATAGACTATGTACAGTTTTATTTTTACTTATTCTTCTAGTTTATGTTGGCACAGGGATTTATCAATTACTTGATAGGGTATCAGTATGCATTTGTATTGTGTGTATATATATATATATATGTATTTTAGATCATTTTCTTAAAATGAATTCCCTCATGAAGAATTACTGGGTCAAGATATATAAACAATTTTGAGTCTCTTGTTTTATGGTTCCAAATCATTTTCCACAAAATAACTTCAATTTACCTTAATATCAAGAATGATCAAAGGTACTGATTTGACCATACATTCATTAGATTTAGTAACTAATATTTCAAAGAATCACCAGTTGAGTACTAGAAAATGCTATTTCAATTCAGCAAACATTTCTTAAATTACTAGAGAGATTAAATGTTATGCCATGTACTTGTTTGTGAATGTAACATCTTCGTACATGTATTAAGTTTTAGTGTGCAATATTATATTTGAAAATCATAAATCACTTTTGTCTTTAACAGCTTACTTTTCCTTGTAGATGTGCACTGTACAGAACATTCTGTATCTTAAACTTGGTCCCTATCCAGATCCAATCCCCCAATCTCTCACCACCAAAAACCATGGTTTTCATTAAGTGACATGACCACCTAAAAGGCCAAGTTCTACTTTTTGGCTGAGATGGACAGGCTCTAATTAGGCAGTGCCATAATTATAAGGAAATTATTCACCTAGGAAAGGCAGAGGAAATGTGACAAGGACCAAGGCAGCCCATCACATTACGTGAATAGTTTCAGGCACTTGGGAGTTAAGACTCATTATCACCGGGTACAGATTTTCTAAAGGAAATGATCCAGACGAGCAATATACCTTGGGTGGAGACACATAATATAAGCCTTGTATAAGTAAACTCACATTTTACTTATAGAAAAATTGTAGCCCCACAAACTCTTAAGAGCACTTTCTTCCATTCAATTTGGGAGAGTTTGAGAGTCCCCAGTGGAGAAACTGAAAAGAGCCCTGATTTAGGAATGCTGTTTCTCTGCATCCTCTCTCCTTACCTGGATGCCTTCTACTCATTCTTCGAGTACCCTTATTCTGGGGTCATCTCCTCTGAAAAGCAGTGGGCCATCAAGTGATCCTGGTGATGCTTTGGTTTCCATGTTTTGCGGTCTTCTTAGAACTTTTCTGCCTTATCCACTCTAAGTCTTCAACTTTTCCCTTTCAACTGGATCCCTCCTAACAATAATCAAGCAAACCTCAGGTTCTTCCAGTTTATAAAATTATTCTCTGGAGCTCACATCCTTCTCTAGTTACTGATATCTTTCTTCCTTTCCCTGCTGAATTCATGCAAAAGTGGTCTGTGTTCTGTCTCCACTTTGGTTATCATTGCAATCTGGTTCTGCCTCATAATTCCACCGAAGTGACTCTCCTTAGTGTTACTTTCACAGTACCAAATGCACTGGACAGCTCTGAGTTCTCATTGCCCTGGACACAACAGCACCGCCTGTCACTGCCAATCCCAAGCTCTCTGTCCTGCTTTGCTTTTGCCTTGACTCTGTGACTCCACATTCTTTTGATCTTCTCATCACCTTTCTAGCTGCTCCCCTGTAGGCTTCTTTGCTTGATGTTCGTCTTTGTCCTGGCCTCCTCCATTTCACGCACCCTCTCTTCTCTAGGGTTTTCTTCAGCCACACGCCAGAACCTGCCCTGTCTCTCCTCATCACATTAGAGTTTGAGGTTTGCTCATCCAAACTCCAGTGTGGCCTCTTGCAGAGGAACTTGGTAAATTCATGAAACTCTTCCCAACCTGTTCCTTTTCAAGTGTCCGTCACTTGGGAATTCTGTTAAAACTTTTGGGTTGTTTTATTTTTCCTTTCATGTTTATGTTTGTTTGCTCAAGGATTTATTGATTGATTGATTAATTGACTGGATCTAAGTTATATTTTTTCAACAGTCAGGGAGAGAGCTTTACACTTCATTATTGGCCTAGAAAAACTTCCTGTTTAACCAAAATTGCTTCCTCAATTCTCCTTTCAAATGTGATTCATCAGTATTTTCAGTGATACATGAATTCTTTGCAAATCTTGGATCTTTTAAAAACAATAGGAGATGTGTCTTTTTATTTTAAACTATTAACTTTGAAAGCATAAGTTTACAATGCTTCTTAGGCCCCTGGGGAAGTAGACTGAATACAAATAAAGCAGAGTTCACTTTTTTTTTAAAGAAAAAATCTGACGCTTTGAAATGTTTCCAACAATGTAAAAAATAATCACAAAAGGCCTGTTCTAGCCCCTCTGTGGCTATTGAATGAAGCTGCACTGGAAGAAGCAGCTCAGCTGGGACATATCCTAATCATGCTTCCAGCCAAGCTCTTGCAAAAACACATCAGCTCAGAAGACTCTGAATACTAATGACAATCCCTTACGTTTGCATAAACAAAAACATGCACGAAGGATTGCTTCACAATTTGGGAAACGTTTTGCAGTCATTAACTTGAGTCTTGCAGCTGCCTTGTCAGGTAGGCAGGGCTTGCTTTATATTTTGCAGATGAGGAGACTGAGGTCCTGAGAGAGGAAAGGTCTTTGAGCTTATAGTCTTGTAGTTTTGTAAGCCTCATTAGAGGAGTTTGACTTCAAGTCTTTCTATTTTGATTGTAGGATTTCCCATCCTCCCTCACCCCCAGCAAGTACACTGTGGTGCTTTGCCCCTTCCAAGGAATGGGGCAGATCAGTTTTAGCAGAACAGGAGAAGCATGGGAGAGAGGTAACTTAGGACACTCTTTTAGAGAAGCATCAAAATTAAGTTGGACTGAAAATTAGTATTCAGAGAGGAGAATCGCTGCACAGAAGGCTGAAGAAAGTGGCTGGAGTCAGAGCAAGAGGGCTTCAAATGTAAGTTAGACTAAAGGTTTCACAGCAATTGGGAGAAGCACTGTGGGATTGACTCAGTTCTCCCTATACTGTGGAACACATATTCAAAAGCAAATTTCCAACCCAGCCTGCTTTGATTCCATACTCAAGATGATTCTCCTTTGGATCCTGTAAGCTGGGGAAAATTTTCAAAGTATCCCCACCTCGGTATGAGAACTAGGTAACTAACTCTCGGTAGTCTGTGCTTACACCTAGGACATCAACTCCCGCCGTCTCACCCAACCCCAACTTCACCTTTCATTCATTATTTAAAAAATTATGCGTTTTTGGAAATACGTATTCTCCTGCATTCTGAGCTCCTTGGTTGTTGAGAATCATATGCTCTTGTGCGATTACCTGCCACCATCAGTGTCTAATACAGAGCTTTGAGCATAAAAGACACCCAGCAAATACTGGATGAATAGACAAACAAGTAGATGAAACCTGGACTCTCGGGAGATTCAGTGATTAGGACTGGAAGAAAGAGGGGTCATGGGGAAAAAAGAATGGGCTTTATAGAGAGAAAGATTACCTTTTAGCCACAGATGGTACACTTGATACCCATTACTGAATTCCTTCACTGATCCTCATTTTCTTTATGTGTGTGAATTGAAGATGTATTGAAGCTAAATTCATATCCTCTAGTGTGGACTGTATTAATCGATAAATACATACTTAACTGTATCCATCACTAAAAGTGTTTACATTTCTCATATGCATTTTCTTCTTCCAAACTGAATATGAAGCAGTTTATATAGTTAGATGCACAAAATAATGTATCACCTCCTCCTCCTCCTCTTCCTCCTGCTCCATCTCCTTCTTTTCTAGCAACTTTATTCTGATTGAGCTCCTATCCAGCCGAGCTGTTAAGAATATAGGCTTAAGTTTCGTTGGGGCTTCTTCCTCCCAAAGATTGTGGAATGGTTCCAGAGTCTTATGTAAATCAAAGTCAAATCGTGTCTTTTCCATTCATTATCATCTCACCAGATCTTGACTTTTTTCTTTTTAATTGAGAGCTCTAAGCTCAAGTATGTTCTCAGAAAAGGATTTAAGATCACTTAGTACAAGTTATCACTCCATTCATACCCTCATTAATATCATCTGCTTCAATCTTTGCTATTTCTGCCGCCTCCAGATGGAAGGGAGATTTCATGAGAGCAGTGTTTCCTGTCCCTAGAACTCAACGTGCTGTTGTGAATCCATCTTCATGGACTCCACTACTGCGTGACACCAAGACCTGCTAATAAAGGGACCCCAATGCCTTTTAGTCTGTGAAATTTCTCTGTCTTCTCTTCTTGCCCCTCACCTCGTATCTACTGACGCCTCTGTGTTCTCTTTAGTAAACTTAGAACTTTAAACTTCTAGTTCGTTTTGTTTCTGACCCCTGCCAAATTATCTGAAGAAAGGTTTATGTGGCCTTTGTTTTTGGAGGAGGTGGAGATGGGTTCAAGGAGGAGAACACAGGGAGGATAAAATATTTACTATAAAATTTCCAAGCTTTCTTGAAGATACAGATACAGCTTGTGCCCAGACTTCTGGGCACTAAGCACCAGATGAGGATGTCAGCTTCTACTAACACTCAAAACTGTCTGCTTAGGGTTAGAGCAAATGACCCTGGTGTGAGCCTGGAGCTGTCCTACTTTTATTAGTAAAAGTTCTGCATGTCAGCTTTTCAGTCCTGAGCAAACTGAGAGGGTTGGCTGCTCTATCTGGGGTAGCATGGAGTTCAGCTTCCAAGCAGGGCAAGACAGAAGCTCCAGAAATATAATTTATGTCCAGCAAACAACACTCATTTCATGATGAACAGGGAGTTGGAGGGTAAAACCCAGGGCTTTGCCCAAGGTAGGGGCCATAGGCTGAAGGGTGTTTTCTACTCTTGTCAGGAGTTCCTTAATAGTTGCCCAAAGTTGTAAAGGATTTGATAACACTTTTGTTTGCTCCCCTTTCCTTCTCTTTTTTTCTACTTCCGTGTGTGCATTTCCTGGCATTGTTTCTAGATATCCCATTAGTACTCAAATTCTTGTCTTAGAGCTGAGGTCTAGGGGAAGCTGAAGACAAGTGACTTGCAAAATGCAGAGCCAGTAGGGTGCTCGCATTGATTACATCCTCATCTTGGGTTTTAACAAAATGTTCAAATGGAATAGTCCTCTCAGTTTTGCACAAAGCTTTCAACAACTGGGTACAAAAGAGGTGGCAAAGACTATGCAGGACATGCAAAGGAGGTGATCAGATAGGACTCTGTGACTCTCCCTAGGTTTAAGGTCAATTATTTCTGTACCCTCAAGGTGTGTATTGGTGGAGAGGAAAGCTTTTATAATGCTGTGGCATTTTCCCTTCTCTGTTTCCCTCACTGATGTTTCTTCACTTCAAAGCCTAGCATCTTAGTCTGTTTGTGCTGTTATAAGAAAATACTTAAAAGTGAGTGCTTGAAAGTGAGTAAATAAGAAGACAGTTTTCTAACAGTTCTAGAGGCTGAGATTTGAGATCAAAGTGCTGTCAAGTTGAGTTGTCTGGTTGGGGCTTCTCCACGTCCTCACCTGGTGAAGGACAGATGGGCAAGAGCCAAGTGCTACAGGAAGCCATTTTACACTTCAGCCCTTTCATGAAGCAAGATCCCTCATGGTCTCATCATCGTTCACAGCGCCACCTCATGGTGCTTGGAAGGTCAGACACACATTTTGAAGGGGACACACTGAAACTATAGCAGCCAGTGACAGTGGGCTATAAAGGGGTCATTCAAAAGATGTGTGAATGTTCCCCAAACTGTGTCTCTGAGACGTCTTAAGGACGAACACTTGGGCTTTTTCTCTAGTGCAGGAGCGAAGACAAGGGCCACTGTGGGAAGGAGCTGCATTTTCTGGGTGTCTGGGTGAAAGATACGTGTTTCTCAAAAACCAGCTAGATGTTCTATTGGAGTGATTAGACTGAAAATTGTTCTAAAAGTAACCTCTCGCAAGAAGACTTCATGCTGTGACAGGAGGAAGGTACTGTCAGAAAACACCTGCAAGTCATGAGAGCCCTAGAGCACCTCTCAGAGGAGATTCACATTGCTAGTGACCAGGCTCTCAACCCAACAGCCTTGGGAGTGAAAACATCAGGGTTTTAAATGCCTGAGCCTTGCCCCAACAGCTTGATGGGGGACCCAGAGCTGGAACCACCTAACTCAGCTGCCCCTGGATTCCTGAACACATCAACCTTGTGAGGTAATGAGTGTTTATTGTTTTAAACCTCTGAGCTTCGGAGGTATTTTATGTATACATGTGTGGTAACAGATAACTAATACTTCCTGTGAAGAAAGGTACAGTCAAGAGTTCCCAGAAAGTGATGGCTGAAGGGCCACAAATATCTCATAAAAGAAAAAGGTCAGCTTTCACCACTCACCAGCCCAAAGTGCACCAACCCAGGAAGACCTTTGTCTCCTTCACTGCTGTAATCAGCAGAGCAAAGTAGAACCTTAAAGCTAGAATTTTTTTCCTTTAGAGACAAGTGTCCTCTCCAAGCTTTCTCAGGTCCAGGGCATAAACCCTGCCCCCTTTTTCTCCTCAGCCCAGATGAAGGGACAGAGTATGCGGATGCTGAAACCAACAAGTCAGGGGCTCAGTTTACTCTCCGAGGGAAGGAAGGGAGTGGAAGATGGCTGGGAGAGATGTTGAAGCCTGAGGTGTCCGTTGTTTGCTCCTTGGTATAAAAAATAGAACCGTATACATCTATGCATAGTGAGTTGGTATCCGAGGCACATGAGACCCCTCCATCTCTCACGAGCTCACTTTGAATGAATCCTTTTTCCTTTTCACCAACACAAATGGCCTCCTCTGGTTTGGTCGGTGGTCAGCAAATGAGCTTGCGTCTGAGCAGCAGGCAACACTGACTCTTGTGACACTGCCCACAGTGCACTTGTAAGCTGGGGAGAAAAGGAAGCACAGTTCCAAATACACAGAAGATACTCACCCCTTAAGCCTGCAAAAAGAAAGATTTAATTTTCAATGAAATTTGAAAAATTTGACGCTTACATTTGGTTGGGTCTTTTCACCTACGATGAGAAAGACCTTTTAGAGAATGCCCTAGATTTTTACCCAGTGGGCAGGGAAGCAAGTGCCAAACAGCTTGTGCAGACAGACCATGGGAGAAAAGAATGAAGTTGTCTTCACAGCATGCTTGCGTTAGTATTCAAGGCCTTCCACAGCTTAGCTTCTCCCTGTCTGTTCAGAATCAGCTCCTGCTAGTGGAAGGCCTGCTAGTGCTCACCTGTTCTAAGCAAGTTCTCCTGGATCCATGTTTGAGAATTACTCTCTTCACCTCCCATAAGATTCTGGCTCTTTATGCCTTCACTATCTCTTCCTCACTGCCCTTTCTAGACACATCCATTGTGGCATTTTTAATGCAGTTTCTAAGATAAGTTTGTTTATCTTGTTCTCATACCAGATTGTGTGCTCCTTGAAGTTCGATTGTTTATGGATAGATGATACCATAGGGGTCTAAGGACGGACAATGCAGAGAATAATAACCCACTTTGTTGTTGAGCTACTACAGATAAAGTATGGTTAAAAGACAGTCTGTAAGTCTATATTGACTGAGTGGGGATAAAAGATTCATAAACAAAGGTCCCCTGAGCTGCCAGAGTCTGTGTAAAGGTGAAAATTGGGTATGTAATTGATTGAGGACAGATGCTGGGCTCACAAGCAAGTCCTGAGATAGCTTGCACGGGGCACATTGAGCGGACTAAGGTCAGGAGTGAGGGTGACAGAAGGAGATAGGAATCCAAGAAAGAACAGAAATGAAGGTCCAGTGTTTGAGAGTCAGCCAGGATTGACAGGGACTCAGGTTTACTCTGGGGTCTCCATGAAGTATTATACAAGCATCTTGTGATGGTTATTATCTTAGGTACTTTCTCATCATTGAGACACAGTATCTGAGACTCATAACTTAAAGGAGGAAAAGTTTATTTTGGTTCATGGTTTGTAGAGGTTTTGGTCCATACACCACTGGCTCCAAGGCAGGGGGTGATGTTAGAGAAGTGTGGCAGAGGAAAAGCTTCTTCATTACATGGCAGCAGGGAGGCAGAGAAAGAAAGAGAGATCAAGGGAGGAGAGAGGGAGCTACAACCTTCCAGGCCACGCCCCCAGTGACCCACCTCCTCCAACCAGGCTGTACCTCCCAAATTACATTTAGCTATAAACTCATCATTGGACCAATCCCCTGATGAGTATCACACCCCATGATCCAGCACCTCCCCAAAGCCCCAGCTGTGAACACAGGAGGCTTTGCGGGAACATTTAGATATAAACCATAGCAATTATAAAGACATCACCAAAGCTCTTCAGCTTGCCTTTAAGACATAGCACTCTGATTTTGGTACAATGGCAGAATTTATAAAAAGAGTTTGCAACTGCAGTTTGGATAAAAAAATGGACATGTAAAATCCTTTTGGGGATCTTTTTGTAAAATATTAATAAATATAAATTGCTGAAGTTAAAAAGTGAGTGTTGGTAGGCCAAAGACCTACTGGCATGATGTCCTGGGTATTATTTATGGCGGTCAAGTGCTCTGATAAAGAAAGGGTAAAAAGGGGGACGAGGTGCTCTATATAAGCTAAATAAACTCAGTTGGGTCAACAGCCTTAGAAAGGATCCCTCAGTCTGCCTGGACCCTAACATGCAGTGGCTCAGTTTCTCCTCTTTCATTTATATGCCCCAGGGAGAAGATCAGCCCCTCAGGGAGACCTCAGAGCAGCTCCCTCAGGTTATCTAAATAGTGAATCAATCACTGCAGGGCCTGCTTTCCTCTGAATGGAGCCTTGCAAGTGTTTAACACCATGCAATCAACAACAGTCTGGAGGCAAGACCCTAAATTTATGCTAACTTCCTTTGAGTTGGTAAGCACGCCCACCCTTTCAGCATTGAGACTGTGGTGCCTGGGCTTGACCTGGGTTCTCAGTAGCCCTGTCGTTCAACTTTCCACCCTGTCTGCTCCCAAAGTTGGGTGATGCTTTTTGCCTCGAAAGCTCCCAGGCCTGGCTGGTCAGCAGCCAGCTGCAACCCATCAAACCCGATTAGGCATTTGAAAGGGTGAAGCATTTTTCATGAAATGATTCACAGTGGCTTCTATCTGACACACCTGCTGCTTTAAAATCCCCATAAAATGCCAGTGGGGAGTGTAAGTGATGCATTGCAGGGCAGTGCCGCCTGCTTCGGGAAGGAATGTTAAGTGCTGGAAGATGGGAGTGTGTGAAGCTCAGCTACTGAAAAGCAAACAAAAGTAGAATCCAATCATCATGTCCATGTCTACGGTGAGAGCCGTCGGGCACATCTCACTCGGTCCAGCACAGCGAGTCCTGTGGAGGGGTTTTCAGCACTGACAATCTTTGTTAAGCCCTGATGTTGTGATTACTGCGTGACCACGTCAAGGTTGGCCCTGCCCAATGCAAGTGCTGCTCCTGGGAACCAGGCCAGGCCGCCCCAGAGTCATATCTGGCCATCAGCAAGTTTTCCTATGGACCAGAAACTCCTCCTTTCAGATTGACTCAGGTTCGAGGGATTCAATTCAGTTGCTCTGAGTGAGACTTTCCTTGTAGGCATGTTGGCAAGTCCAGTATTAAAATTAGCCCAGGCACAAACTTACCCTTAAGCTAGATTTTTCTACCTGGGCAGCTAAAATCAAGAGGAAGATGAAAAAGATTCCAGTTGGAATCTTGAGAGCAAAGGCTGAGGAGTTGGGTGTAGAGCTGGGTACTGAAGTTGGAGGGCAACCTGAGCTCAGACAGCTTGAAATGGTGGCCTCCAGACAGGGACTCTTCATGAGGAGGGAGAGCAGAGGAGCAGACCAGGAATAACCCTCTAGAAGATAAGGAACAGGTGAGGGGAGCCCAAGTCATGTTTCATCTCCGATGTGGTGAGGATGGGCTAATCTTGAATAGTCACCACTAGTGAAGAACAGACACTGGAAACCGTACTGTGAGGTTATTAACAAATTAAATTCTTTCAGTTACTGAGTGCTAGGCCCTATGCTTTCCTGAAGGTTATCATTGCTCACAGATACTTTTCTTGCCCTTAGAGTGCTAGGTAGATATGAACTGATGAATGTCAAGGTGGATGAATGTTGGATGGGGTAGGAAAAATGGGATTTGAGAGCTCTGGATCTGCAAAAGCACAGGGAATTTTGTACTCTATCATATCGATTCAGTAAGCATTTATTGAACTGCTTCTGGACAGTAGATATACAAGGTTTGAGAAATTGTCCACTACTTTAGGCAACTGAGGATAAGGTCTTGGTTGGAGTTTTTTCCATCATTATGTCCTCAGAAATAGAGCACAAAGAGAACGTGCATCCCAGGTGTATAGTAGAGACCTAGCAGGTTGTCATTTCAATTATGAAACATTCTAGTTACTTGAAAATCAGGAAATAATAGGATAGTTGCCCGGGTGTATCCATGGTCCACACTTACTGAACATCATGTGGTAAAACTTGCTGGACCTCACTTCCTTCTCTCCCTTCTCTCCATTTTGCAATTAAATCCTCCTCGCTCTGCTTCTCTCCCATCTAAGGAAGGTGGGAGCACTGCTAAGTTGTATCACTCCCACCCACTTTTAGAACTGTTACTCTGGGTCTCTTCTGGTTCCATACAGATTTTAGGATTTCTGTGAAGAATGCTGTTGGTATTTTGATTAGAATTACATTAAAGCTATATATCATTTTGGTAGTATGGTCATTTTGACAATATTGGTTTGAATCAGCTGTACTTCCTGTGGGTATATTCCCCAAAGAGATAAAGGTATCATATTAAATGCATACCCATTTTTATAGCACACAACTCACAATAGCTATTTTCTGGAAGCAGCCTATGTGTCTGCCAATAGGTGAATGGATAAGGAAGATGTGGTAATATATACACAACAGAGTACTACTTGGTCATAAAGAAGGATAAATTTGAGTCATTTGTAGGAATATAGATATACCTTAAGATCATAACGGTAAGTGAAATAAATCAGACACAGAAGGTTAAATATCACATGGTTTTACTTATATGAGAAACTCAAAGTACAAACGATTCAAAATAAAATAAAATACAGATGACAGGAAACAGAAAGGTAGATTTTGTGGAGATGGGATGGGGAATTAGGGGTAGGGGTAGACAGAAGGGGGAGGAAGGAAAGGGAAAGCAAAGAGATTAAGACTTGATATGTGTACGTACGTAAAAGTATACGCATACGTATATGCATATGTATCAATTCCCCGCGATGAATGTATTCATTATGTATCACAAACCTGTCCTCATAAAAAAAAGAAAGCTGTCAGTACATCTGCATAACAGAAGTCCTCTATCTATGGCTTGTTGTTCCCATGCAAGTACACTAGCCCTCACTGAACAGATGTTTCTATTTCTAATTTATTCCATTTTATTAATCTCTTCTTTTAGATGTACTTTTTGTTGTGTTTTAAGAAATTCTTAAGGGAGTGCAGAGAATGGGGAAAAAATAAGAACCAAGATACATCATGTAAAGGTACAAGTTCCCAATGAGAAATGTAAATGTATTGTATACCTAAGATGTACCAATACAAGAATTAAAAAAAATTCTTTTCCTACCTTGAGTCGTTAGATATTTATCTCTGTTGCTGCCTAATAGTTTTAGAGTTTTGCTTTTACTTTTATGAAGTAAAATCTTCTGGAATTAATTTTGGATAAATTTTTGTTTTGTTTTGTTGTTTGAGACAAGGTCTGCCTTCGTAGCCTGGGCCGGGCCTCAAACTGGGCTGGCAATCCTCCTGCCTCTGCCTCCCAAGTGTTGGGATTACAGGTGTGTGGCACCATGTCCAGCTAACTTTACATAAATTTTGAAGAAAAGATCTGTAGCCTATTTCCCTAACATCATTTAGTAATTAGTCCTTCATTTTTCTATCACATCCTAATGCCCTTTACCACACGTGTGGTTCCCATATTTGTGTAGATACATTTCTAAACGCTTTTTTTCATGGTTCACCTATCCTGTGTCAGTACCATACTTCATAGTTATTACAGCTTTTTTCATTTTTACCTAATACAGTATATCCTCCCCCATTGTGTTGATTATTCTTGATCTTTCACTCATAGAATTTTGAGGCTAATGTCTTGATTTGCATAAAAATTCATTGTAGGGATTTAAAAATTGAATGATAGGAGGCCGGCGATTTAGCTTAGTGGTTTCGCCACCTGCTGAACAAGCACAAGGACCCGAGTTTGATGCCTGATACCAAAAAAAAAAAAAATTGAGTGATATGGATTTTCTTATTGATTTAGGGAAAATGTCATCAGTATCATCATGTCCCAGATAGGAATGTGATTTATGTCTCCATTTATTTAGATCACTTTTTGTTTTCTTTAATAAAGTTTGATAATTTCCTCTTATAATTATGTCAACAGATACTTACATATGTTTTAAATGATTCATGCCTAAATGTCTTGCATTTTTGTTGTACTGTAAATGGTGTTTACAATTTCTAAATTGTTGCAGGTTTACAGCAACAATTGAATTTTGTTTATTGATACAGTAACCTGAAACCATGATGAACTCTTCATTTCTCCTGGATTTTTCACGTAGATAATTTTATCTCTTCATGTGTTTTATTTATTTTCTCCAAACATGATATTTTATATTTGCTTTAAGTGACTTATTGCTGTGCCTAAGACCTCTTGTACAATATCTCTGCTTCACGAGTGACTTGTCAGATTTCTTTTTAGTTTACTAATTCTTCATTTACAGCTTATCTTTTTCTAGTTCGTCTATTGTGTTTGGAATCTTATATTTCATTCTTTGATTCTTTTTTCACACTGGTCTTTCCTCCCAGTGTCCTAGATTATATGTAGCTAGATATGCAGCAATAACAAATCACCCCAAACTCTGAATGGCTTACGGAAACAGAATTCTGTTTAGGCTGTGTCCTGACAAATTGGTGAGATGCTGCATTGTACACAGCTATTCAGAAATCTAAGCTATTGAAGCACCAACATTTGCTTTCTGCATAGTCGGAAACATGTGGTGCTCAGTCATCCTGGCGGGAGGTGCCCTGCTTCCCATCCTGTTCATTTGTTGAAGCCCTAAGAGATGATGTTTCAAGATGGGGCTTTGGGAAGAAATTAGATTTAGACCAGGCCATGACAGTGAGACCCTCGTGATGGAATTAGTGACCTTATAAAAAAGAGACGTCTGGCAGCTTGCTTTTCCCCTTCTCAGCCATGTGAGGACACAGTGGGAAGGTAGCTGTCTCCATGCCAAAGAAGTCCTGCCTAGGAAGCTAATCCACCTTGGACCAGGCCTTTCTACTTCCAGAATATGAGAAAGTAAATTTCAGGTGTTCAAGCCATCCAAGCTGTGGGGTTTTTTTGTTATGGTACCTAAGAAGACTAATACTGTGTGGGAAGTTAGGTACCAGGTTATCAGTGCTTTAGTCCAGAAGTGTCATTGTTTCTCATAACATTCTACTGGCTAGAATGAGTCACATTCCTCTACCCACCCATAATGCAGCCAGAAAACGAATAGATTGTCCCTGATTTACCATAGCTCACCTTATGATTGTGATGGTGCAAAACTGATTGCATTCTGTAGAAGCTTTAACTTTTGATATTGATCTTTCCCAGGCTAGCAACAGGTGTTACAATACTGTTTTGCAATGCTGGGCAGCAGCAGCAAGCTGCAGCTTCTGGTCAGCCGCATGACCATGAGGGTAAATGACCCTCACTCTGCAGTGTACTGTATTGTTAAGGTATGATATCTCGTAGGTTGAGTGTATTAAGTGCATTTCAGCTCAAGATATTTTCAACTTATGAGTTTATCAAGACATAACTCCAGAAGTCTCCAGTAAGTCAAGGAGAATCTGTGTGTGTATATAAATGTGTATATATGTATGTGTGTATAGTGTATGTACATACACACATGTATTTGTTTACTTATTTATTATAATGAATTGACCCACATAATTATAGAGACTGAGAAGCCCTGAGATCTGCCATTGGCAATTTGGAAACTGCTGTAGGTTTCAGTGTAAGGGCATGAGCAATGTTCCAACAAAAGAATCAAACAAAGTTTCCTCTTGCTCAGTCTTTTGCTTCCTTTAAGGTCTTCATTTGAGTGGATGAGACTGACCCAGAGGAAGAAAGAAGACCTGTTGTACTCAGTCCGCCAATTAAAATGTTAACCTTACCCAGGAACACCCATGCGGACATGCCCAGAAGAGTGTTTTACCAAATGTCAGCACCACATGGTCCAGACAAGCTAAGAAATAAAATTAGCCATCGTAGAAATGTCAATAGTCCTCTCCCAGTAATTGATGCCACAACTAGAGAGAAATCTACAGATCTAGAAGACTTGAACAATGCTATTAACCAATTTGACCTAACTGATGTTTCTTTTTATTAGCTACTAGATATGTTCCACACAAGAGGGTCACCATAGCCTAAAAGCACAACAGGGACAGCCAGGTTGTCCTGCCAGCTGCTTAGAGAGCAACCAAACAGTGTGATAGGGATGCTAGGATGAGGGTTAGGCACTGGTCAATTACTGTGGTTTGTGCTTCCTTTACAGATAAAGGGCACATCTGGTGTAACTGATCTGAAAGACATCAGAAACCAGGCTGATTGAGGGTGACAGTCATTCCAGCTGTAGGGTCATTGTGATCCTTTACGTACTCCCGTTCTTGCAGGGGATGATACCTATCTACTTCCTCTGAAAGATTCTGCAGATCTGTCTGTGGCTGAGGCCTTGCAGTGTCTCCTTAGAGGGGAGTAGAATTCCCAGCAATGCAGATTTCCTGTGCAGCTGTGCAACTGACTTTAGTAGCTGGAATGTGATGGAAAGTGACAATTGTGCCCCTGCAGGAACGTTGAGAGTCATTCGGTGGTTCAACCTCTGTTCATTTATCTCTGCCATAGAAAGACAGATACAGAAGGTCAGGATCTGCTTGTTAATCCTGGATCTCAGAAGAAAAGACCCATAAAGCAAAGAAGCAGCTGACTTATAACCTGGAGAAGAGCCACAGCGTGTCTGAAGCCACTAGGTACCGTGAGTGAAAATAAATTGGTTTTACCAGTGAGATGTCACAGCATAATCTAGTGAAAAGTGGCTCAGAGAGCTGGCACTGAGCACTTCAATGGATGCCACTGGCCTGTTGTAGGCGTTCATTCGTATCCTCTTGCCAGAGGATGGGCCTGAGCCACACACAGGTCAGGGCTACAGAAGCCACATGGATACTTTAAAAAAATTTTTATGGAAAATAAAATAGAATTTCATAATCAAACCAGAGAATAGCAATAGTTCCTACACTGTGTATTGTTATCTTCAAAATAGTTACTCAGAGTACAAGACATAGGCCAGAAAGATTTTTACAAAAAAGAAACACATAATAATACAAATCTTTTGGGCTGGGGATTTAGCTCAGTGGCACCATGGCTGCCTCACAAGCGCAAGGTCCTGAATTTGATTCCCGGCAGCCCCCCCCAAAACCCCCAAATCTTTCTTTTCAAGGAACTAAGATAAAGTAGTAGTATAAGTGAAACCAATTAACATGTATTGAAATATTTTTTAAACAATGGAATTTATAATTTGGGGAAGCATTTGAAATTCTCCCTATTTCCTATTTATCTCTCTTCTGTTTTGTTCTTTATTTGTATTTCTCATATAAGAGAAGCAATATTTGAGCTTGTATGTCTGATTTATTTCACTTAACATTATGTTCAGAAGTTCCGTCCAATTACCTAAGAATCCCAGTCACACTGATACTACAGCTCTGCAGCAGCCTCTGGCCACAGCTGGTCCAACGAGACAAATCCTTTCCTGTGAGAATTTTACTGAAGACTTAGAATCTAGAAATTGGGAGTCAACTCACATCCGCTGAAAAGCAAGGAAAGATCTATAAACTCTTGATGGCCCCTGGAAAACTCCTATTCTTATCCCATTCCACTGCTTTATTAATTTTTCTTGGATTCCATGTGATATCCCAATATCTTTCCAAAAAGTGTTGCCTTTAAACTTAAGCCAGTGCTTGTTGGTTTCTATTTATTTGCAACCCAAAGAACCTTAATCAATACATCAAACACCTACAACTGCCTTAATATTACTCAAATTCGTTCTTTAAATCTTGGCTCAGCAGAGGCTGGGCTCTGCCAGGGCTGCTCCTACCTTGGCAGGGGATGCAGAAGGAGCCCTGAGGTAAGGGACCTGCCTTCTTAGGAGACTTAAGACCCTTGTGTCTGGCCAGGAACAAAGGAGAGCCTGGAGTTTCCAAATCCCATATCTGCATTTCAATCTCCACATGATGTATTTTTTTTCTTACATTGCTCATTATTGCCCAGATTTGCAGGAGGTCTGGGGAATCCTTTCCCTACATCAGTAGAACAATGGATGGGGTCGAACATGTGTGATATAGAGCTCTCTGACTATTGGACTGGGTGGTCCTCAGCAGGGTTGTTCCTGGCCAAATGGGTGCTGGGTAATTTCAGATAGAGTTGCATATTGTTGCCTGCAACTTCTTGGCAGCGTTCCAACCTAATGCATGAAAATATAATTGCCTTTATTAAGAGAAAGAGCAGACATGTACTAACATTGGCTTTTGTAAAGTTAGGCATAGCTAACTAATAAAATAAAACTTTGTAAGAACAAGGCATGGAATTGATTTTATTGCCATTTCTATAATGTCTTTTCTTCTGGGCATTTAAGAGAATGCCCGTCTACCTGCCAAAGTATTTTGGATGTATCTGCCACATTTCTGGCAAAAAATATTTAAAGTTTTAGCAGCTGATAGGAACATTAGAGTCTGTATTTCTCTTTCTCATGTGCCTCTAGCCAATCTGTCCTGATGACTCCTTTGAGCTTTATATTCATGCATCTAAATATCTGGTAGTTATTTCCAATCTGCAGGTCCATCCACCAGGGTAAAATAGTTTGTTACACAAAAAATTCATCCTATCTTTCATTTGACAGGTCTCATATCACTTCCTTTTCTAAACTCAATTTATGTTATTATCATTGTCCACCCAGATAGACTAATTAAAATTCTCCTCATCATCTTGATTCTACCCTTTCCATGACATTCCACATCAAATTAGTCACTATCTTCTGTTGATTTGACTTTCGAAGTAGTTTTTGAATTTGTTGGTTCACTGACTTGATAGAGATGAATAATACTGAATTATTACTATGACGTTTTTACTGGTCTTGTGACCAAAACTTATAATGTGCCTCCTCCCAGTTATTCACATTGCTACCAAAGTGATCCTCTAAAATATAAATTGAGTAACACTATTTATTATAAATCTTTGAATTTGATGCTTGATACCAACTGAATGTTTGTGTTACTCTAAAAATCTGTATTTTGAAACCCAAGCAATCAATATAAGCTATTAGGAGGTGGGTTGGGCCTTGGTAGGTGCCTAGGGCATGGGGATGGGGCCCTCATGAATGGGATTAGTGCCCTTATGAGAGAGACTCCAGAGCAACTTTTGCCTTTCTACCATGTGATGACACATCAAGAAGTTTGCAAACTATGAATCTAGAAGTAAGCCTTATCAGTCACAAATCTGTGGGTACCTTGATCTTAGACTTCCCTGCCTGTAGAAAGGTAAATTTATGTTGTGTATAAGCCACTGGTCTAAGATATTCTGTTATTGGAGTCCAAATGAACCAAGACAGAACCATAGGCAATGTGGAAATGCCAAACTCTTTAGAAGGGCTGGTATAACCTTCCAATTACAAGCCTTGTCTATGTTTCAAAAATTGTATAGAAAGATTATAACATGATTTGCTACACTGGCCAAAGTTCTGAGAAATACGTTCTTCTGTCACACATTTATTTATTTCATGTTCAAGAGGGGATGAAGAGGAAGTTATGTCCCTCCTTTGAGTTTGATCCCTTCATTACTGGTCCTCAGTCCCAGGAGGAGCCACACTGGGCTATCTGACCATCGACTATTCTTGAATGTTTGGGCAGTGCAGGTGAGAATACAGGAAAGGAAGCTGCAAGAGGGTCTTTCCTGGAGGGAAGAAAGCATCCTTAATGTCACACTGCACCATTTTATGTACTCATTTGCGTCTTGTGGGATGTTGGCAGCTGGTGCAGTGGAGCCTCAGCAGCCTTGCTTAGATCTTTCTCCTGGGCTTTCAGGCTGCACGGGGTGGAATCAGATGTGCACATCCCTGCTCTGTCTCTCTTTTAAAACTCTGGATTGATTTCCCACTCAGCCCTCTGCTGGACCACTATTTTTAGTGTCCTGTCCTGTGTGTTGCTCAGATCTGTTCTTAGAGAATAAACAACTCTGTGCCCCACACTTGCTTCTGGACACTCACTGTTGTCCACTCTCACTCTTTGTCTTTTCTCTTCCTGTGTCCTTGGTTCTCAATATCCTTCTCCCTTCTCAAAATCTCCTGAGCCTCAGCTCAGTGTCACCGCAGCTGATCTCCCCATTTAGAATGGGTGCTTCCCCATTTGACACAAGTCTCCAGTTGCCATTATTTTACGCTAATATTAGAATTAGTTGAACATACTTTTATGGTCCAGTAGCTTGAGTCCAGGGACTGAGACTTCTCTTTTTCTGAACCCTAAATGGAGGAATGATCATACAAGCACAATGATTATTTTTGAATGAATAAGCAGAGACCTCCAGATGCAGTTGGGCAGGGATTCTTTCTGTACCATTCCCCCTGGGTTCTTAGCTTTCCTGTAAAAGGAATTTTAAACCTGGGTATCCTGACCCACTGACACATAACTATTGGTTATGTGAACCTTAATAAGTAACACAAACTAATTATATGTGTTTGGTAAAGGGTGATGGCCTAGTAAAAGAACATAGCCCACCTGAATTTGAGGGTTC
>NW_004624862.1:4205671-4245137 GCF_000247695.1 Heterocephalus glaber | reverse complement strand
GTGATAGTATATCATTTTTTCTGAATAATGTGCCATTGTGCATACATTCCATATTTTCCTTACTCATTAATCCATTGATTCTATATATTATAAATGCAGCAAAAAATATGGGTCCACAAAAATCCCCTTGATATGCTGATAGCATTTCCTTTCAATATATACCCAGAAGTGGGATAGCTGGATCACAAAATTCATGCAATAGATTTTCTTCTTTTATGATTATTTTCCTAAAAGTCTCACCAAATTTAAATGTTTCAAAAGTGTAGTTATTCTAAATGTATTTACTATGCAGTAGAGAATACACACTGGTGCAATTAGAAATAGCAGTTCCATCAAAAGCTACTTTTTTCAAGTCAAGATATTCCAAAGGGCTATTATAGAATTTCACAGGTAAATACCGAAGACTGAGCTCTCATGATCTAATTTGTTCAGTTTCTCCCTTGCTTATTTAGGGATAAATTTCAACCTCTTCCTGTTTATAAGCCTTATTTTCTATTATCACAATTCAATAAAGTTTCAAAATCTGACTTTCAATGGTTTTTTGATTATATTAAATATTATTTGATTATTTTAAATGCAATAAAAATTTAGAGACTTATTTAAAACAGATACAGTCTGATTTACACAGTACTTCTTCCCAGGCTCAAACATTTCTAAAACCCACTTGATACTGATGATAGGTAAAAGAGAGAAAGTGCCCATGGCAATATTAAGATACACATATCTTAGATCTGTACATAAATAGATCCATAGAAAGATATAGATTGAATTATCCTTATCATTCCTCTCTACTTATTAAAATTTATTAACATATTCTATTTCAATTTTAGAATATGACAATGAGTTAGGATACAAGTGTAAATTATGTGTGCACCACAAAATTTCCAGGTCCATTTATAAATTATAGATTACTTAATGTAGTAAAAATTGTTTTTACCTCCACAGAGCATGCTGCAAAAATTTTTATTCACATTACTACCACAAAATATCTTTATCTTGAGCATTTAGCTTTTTGATGGTGAGAGGATAATATTTTATATTTTAACTGTGCCAGAATGAACTCCCTCAAATTTTACTTTGTTTTTCTGAATGTGACGGAGAAAAAGCTTACCATTAAAATTATTCATTTCTATTTACAACTCCTCATCACATTGATATAAAACTGGTATTGTTTAACAATTTGCAGACTTTGTCTTCTAAAGGAGGAAACATATACTAATAGTTAATGCTCTCATATGAACATGAATACAACTTGAGAAAGAGACATCTGACCTAAATAAAAAGGCATCCCTCACAGAATGATATATAATAGCATCTTCTACAACTGCTCGTGTCCACTTCAAGCAATGGTTTTCAAACATGTTTCTAAAAGAACAGCTAACTTTTAGAGTAAATAATTGTGACCCTTCTGCAGAGTTGTATGTTCTTGTGTTCATATGGTCAGTGAGATCACTATGGCTTCTATGGTAGGAATGGTACAAAGTATCTTGAAAAGTTACACATTTGTCATCAACATTTTTGAGAAATGGAAATTTATTACTTAATTTTTCATTAAACATGAACTTTCACTTTTTATTGCAGCTGAAATGTTTATCATAAAATAGAACAAATGATAAGACCACTGTAACAAGCCTGTTTGGACTGCTATATATACTGTACCTCAGGACTACTCAGCCTTATTTTTCCCCCTGTGTATTCACTTAGAATTAATCTATAATCTCATAAGTTTCCTGCTGACTCCAGGCAGCCCTTGCATCTCAAAGTCCAAGGCAAAGGTGTAGCACAACTTATTTGTACATCCAAGGGGATGATGAGGGAAGCAGAATGATTTTTTTTTTCTACCACCAATGACTGAGATCAAAAAGTTACATGTTTCCCTATCCAATTATATCTGAGTGTACTTTATTATAGCAGTGAGTAACCAGCAAACAGTTCTTGGAGGAGAACATTTTATTTGCCTTTAATCTAAAAAATCTCCTAGGAGATTAGCTATTGTATGCGTTACTGTGTTTATCTTTCATGTTTTCATGTTTAAGCAGGAACTTAGCTCATGTATACTTGACAAGACCATGGCAGAATCTTGAAGCATGAAGTGTTTTTCTACCAGGTCCATCCAAGGACATTTTAAGGCAAACTACTAATAACAACATCTTTTAAAAAATGAAATATACCCAAGACAAGTCTTAAGGTGGATGGGATTCTGAGGCAGTGAGAATCTCTCAGAACTTTCTCAGGCAAATGAAAGTATATAATAACAGTTATCACAGAAATCTGAAGACTTACATATTATACTTTTCTCTTATCATCAAGTAAGGGAGTTGTTTTCAGAAAATATTCACTTTATTAAAATTCTGCTGATGGGCTGGGTATTTAGCTCAGCGGCCCAGCACCTGTCTGGCAAGCATGAGGTCCTGAGTTTGATCCCCGATACAAAAAAAAATATTCTACTGATAATCTTTCAGATGTCAGTCATTTAACTTTTACTTTGTATTTCTCTTTCCTTTTACACTTAGTAGAAATTAAATCATAACAAAAGCTGCTAGTTTCAGTAAACTTAAAATAGCAGGGAAACTCTTCAATTTGATAAAAGGCATCTTTAAAAAACTTAGAGTTAACATCATATTTAATGATAAAATATTTAACCTCTTCATAAGATTGGGGACTAGGCAAGGATATCACTTTCACTAGTTGACCCAGTATTACACTGGAGCTCCTCACCACTGCAAGGAATTAAGACAAACAAAAGCATAAATATTAGCAAGGGAAAATAAAATTCCACTTGTACTTAACATAATGATTTATGGGGGAAATCTAACTTTTCATTAGCAGAAAGCTCTATCTTTGCAGTCCGTACCCTATTTTGTTCTCAACTTGATTATTGACCTATTTGTATGGACTCTACTAGGAACTTACTAGGAAACTTCAGAAGATGGAGTAAGAGTTAAGATTTGGGTGGTCAGTCTCCATCCCAAGACTTTAAAAATAATTTTTAGATTTCTTATAGGTCACAAAACACATTTATGTCATTGATTTCACATGAACTTCATAAATTTCGGTGAAATTAGAAGGGCAGGTATTCACTCCCCTTCTGCTAAGGTAAGATAATGAGGTACAACAAAGGGAAATGATTTTCTTACTGTGTGTAACTAGTAACTTTTCAAGAATGATTACACAGGACAATAAGGAGGGTATCAGCTAATGATAGCAAAGAAATCAGAGAGACCTTCTAATTCGCATTCTGATACCCTTTTTCAAGTCAAATGACTCAGCAAATACTTATGTCTGTGAGGCAGCCCTTGTCCAAATTGGGGGACCTAGGGTAGGAAATTGAATCTAAACTGAAGTTCTTAGAATTGTGTCCAAAAGATACCGAGTTGAAATTACTAAATTAGAACCCTAAACTTGGAAAACAAAACAGCTCATTGTGTTCTGATCTGTTAGAGACAACATAGTTGTGCTTAAACAATAATGAAAATACATTATATCTCTTGAAAGTTTAAATTCACAGTTACAGTTCTAGAGGAAAGAGGGCTCGGAATGGGTCCAAGAATTCTGAGTGTGAATTCTAAATATGCTATACACTACCTAGTGTGAGCCTACGAAGACTCCTTTTTTCTGCACCTCCAGTTCCTTATCCTTCAGTAAGGTGGGATAGATGGGCTATGAACCCTTCTATGGGCTATAACCTGAAGTTTTAATGTAGGCTTCCCTTCAACTAATCTGTTCTTATTTCTCTTAAGAGATTGACACAAGTCAAACCATTCTAATGCAGGGAGTTTTCTTTCCACAAAATATTCAAGGTTGACAATCTATGGTTATGTAATCTGGCCTACATTTTAAACTAAGCACATTATAGTGGCGAGAACTGCCACCTGAGGGTGATGTTTGGTACAAATTCTTTACAGCTCTGTGACTTTGGACAAGCTTGCTATTCTTAACTATAAGATAACAAAGTTTGTATCTCTCTTAAGATTACTCATAAGATGAGAACCAAAGCGAAAAACTACTTGAGAATAACAGGTTTTCACAAGGTGGCTGCTATGGAGTGAATGTTTGCCCCTCCCACCTAAATTGATAAATTGAATCCCTAATAGCAGTGTGTTGATATTTGGAAGGGGGCCTTCAGGAGTTGATTTGGACTAGATAAGGTCATGAAGGTGGGGTCTGCAGGGCGAGACTGGTGCCCTACTAGGAAGAGGAAGTGACCAGATCTGGCTACTGTCCACCCACCACGTGATGGCACAATGAGGAGACTGGGGCCTGAAAGTCAGGACGAGAGCCCTCCCCAGGAAATCAAACTGCAAGTTCTTAGATTTCCCAGCCTCCAGAACTGTGAGAAGTAAATGTCTGGGGTTTAAGCCATCCAGTTGATGGAATCTGTTGTAGCAGCCTGAGTGTACTAAGACAGTGGCTGTTAGAAACCAGATGAAAAGAGAGGCAGGTGAGAGAGAGAGGGAGACGGAGAGAGAGAGAGTCAGAGCCAAGAACAGAACTTAGCCCACTTGACCTCAGCTGTCAGGTTTAACACACCAGGCTCCCCCATCTCTCATGCAGTGATGTATATGAAATGCAATTCTGTTCTATCATGGAGGTGTCCAGGAGAAGAAAACCCATCTCTGTATGTAGCCATTTTCTCCTTCCATGATGTGGAAAAGTGAAACTCTTTCAGCAGACAGCCTCCCTGCACTCTCTCAGGAGGCACAAGGATCCTGGCAAGCCCTGTGCTCCAAAATCACTCTCCTCCAATTACACTCCCCCAGCCTCTTCCATTAGCAGGCCCCAGCGCTTCTCTCTACCGAGCCAGACTGGGGTTGTGGCCTAATGCATCACAGGTGGGTCCTGGCTCCAAACTCATTCCAGATGGCCTCAGTCTAAGCTTCCCAACAGCCCATTATATTTTGGCTATCTTGGGATCATTAATGATGCGGGAGGACATAGGAGTCCTGAGGGTGGCAGAGACATACACTGAAACCAAGACTTCTGAGAAACCTTGCACGTTGGAGCACCCACCATAATATATGCATTCACTGAGAACAAGCATATGCTGCCCTTGGCTCTCAGAGGTCACAGTGAGGGGCCCATGGATTTGACATTGTGAATGGTCTGTCTGCTTGGGTCACAGGGCAAGTATAAAAGAATCATCTGTGCTCTTACAGAAAATAGTTCTGTTGCCTCTGGGCTTTGCAGAGAGTAAGAGTATATCTTTGAACCCTGGTAATTACCCACCAGTTGTTCCTTAAGAGTGGGGCATGCTGGGGCAACTGTTTGGGGTGCAGGGTGTACTTGATGAATTTTAACCCTTTTACAGCTATATCACTGCCAGAAGAGTACAACATTTTCATTCCATTTTTATATTACCAAAAAAAAAATCCTTATTCTACAAAAAGGATTTTCAACTCCCTTTCTAGCTGGAAATTGTCCCAAGGCAGATAGTGGAAGTTGAACAAGCTTTGGACTATTATTCAAGGGACTTTTAAATTTATGATACACTTTTGCAAAAAGGAAAGCACACTTGGAATTATTCATGTTTTGATCTCTTAAAAACTCAAGCAAAAATTCATATAAAGAGTCAAGTACATGCAATTTAAAGCCAGTCATCCTTGGGCTCAAATCTCCATGCCATCACTTGCAAGCTTGGAGCATTTGTTGGGCAAAACGTTTCATGTTTTTGGCAGACTTTACCTGTGAAATCAGGCTAATCTCAACATAAAAGGGTGTGCACTAGTTGTGCTTATGTTTTAATCCTTGCGAAGTCATTCTTCATTCATTTATTTGTTCATTAACTGAGTGCCTACTCTGGGTCAAACACCATGGTAGATGACACCAGAAACCCAGTGTAGGAAACAAACCTGACACTGAACTCAGTTCAATGAATACTGACCACTTGCTAAGGGGTGGTTGTTATGCCAGGCAGGCAGTGGGCAGAGAGTCGCCTACCACACAGCCTCTGTACTCTTCATAGTTTAGAAGATGGTAAACTGATCTTATTACATTGTGATTGTTGCTACAACTCCATGTTCTGGTGTGGAGGACCTGGGAAGGAGGGGGATTATGCTGTGGTCATTGTAGGAGAAGAAACTGGCAGCATACAAATGTATATTCCTAAAGTTTCCTTAAAGTTCTCAAACATATATTACTCTTCCTAAAATTCTCAAAAGCAGATTTATCACTATCTTTACTTTTCTCTACTATCCATGTGGTTACCATGAGAAATAGCATTTTTTAACACTGCATTTTACTCCTGAAAAATGACAATGACAAAAGTCACAAGTGTTGTTGGAGCTCCTTTGAACTGGACAGTAGAAACTGCTAGTGCATCTCTCAATCCATTTCCCCCATCTGCCTTATGAGCAGAACACTGATTTATTCTGGCTAAAAGATTGCATTTCTTAGCTTTCCTTTTGCTGGATTAAAAAACAGCAGGGTTCTTTGGATTTGTGAAGCAAGAGTGTTATAAGGTTATAACTGTCTGACATTGGACAAAGACCTAAATAAATATAACTTGCTTCTACCATGAGCCTGGGTCTGTAATAAGTGTGTGTGTGTGTGTGCGTGTGTGTGTGTGTGTGTGTGTGTGTGTGAAGCCTTTACATGTGTTACATTTTTACCTCAAAGAAAGCTACTTCCTGTTTCTACTATTGCTTCACCCAAGGCCATACAGTGCATTAGTGACAGGACTAAGCTTCAGACTTTAGCTTTTTCCACTACAAACTGGGACAGGCAACATTCAAAGAGTGGCACTGGAGACAGTATCTGGAGAGCACTCAGTATTGGTCTGTATATAGTTGGTGCTGGATCTGTTACAAGTTTCCCTCAACCTCTTCCTCTTTCATTTCTGGTCCCCTGGACTCCAACAAGATCAAAACAAACTTGTTGGCAGTCAGCCTTGGCTCCATGTAGAATGTGTGTATGTGTGACATTTACACATGCAGGGTGAGGGACAATGGTGATCCAGAGAATACCAGGTAGACATGAAGAGGATGCAGTGTAGGCTCTTATATTTATCTGGACTATAGCAGAGCACAGGTTAGCATCTCATCATCTGACCTGGGGAGTAGACTTCTTGATTTTGACCTGGTTTCCATGCTCACTGTGAAATCCACTTTGAACATGACTCAAACATCTTTTCTTTCCGACATTTGTCTTTACAGTTTCTATGGTTTACCTCCTGGATGGTTGGGTTGCTGTACAATGTAAAAATCACGATGAAACAGAAGCCTGAGGGTCAGCTATTGAGGCATGACTCAAACAAGCTACATGTGTGGATGGTTTCCACACGTGTGCACATAGGCAATATCAAATTGTTATCAATAGCAGTTTCAGAAAAACCACCAGTAGCAGAAGACATCAGGGGTCAGTGGTGTGAGAAAGAGGGGTTTGGCAGCTGCTGGAAACAGATCCTGGTGAACACTCTTCTGGGAATGTCCACATCTGTGGCTCCTGCCATCGCTCATCTGATCTCACTCCAGAACTCCTGTTTGTCCTACCTGACTTTTACTCTTGCTGTCCCTCAATCCTTGGATGCCACTCATATAGCTCCTATAGCTTCCAAGACGTGGTTAAAGCTAGATGACCTGTAGCATGCATCTCCTTGCTCTGATAAATCATGGACATGAGATAGAAGGGATTATATGCTAGTGATTACAATTCCAAGTAAAATTGATGCTGTTTTGAAAGTCATAATATGTACATGTAAGGTAGCATAAGAAATCTCAAGAACTCCACAAACGCATGGAAATTGAATAACACTCTCCTGAACAACCAATGGGTCACAGAGGAAATTAAAGAAGAAATTAGACAGTTTCTACAATTGAATGATAATGCCAAAACAACATACGGGAATCCATGGGACACAATGAAAGCAGTTCTACGAGGGAAATTCATAGCAGTGAATGCCCATACTAGGAAAACAGAGCAAGCTCAAATAAACAACCTAATGCTGAAACTCAAGCTCCTACAAAAAGAAGAGCAAGACAAACCCAAAGCTCGTAAAAGGGAGGAAATTATAAAGATCAAAGCAGAAATCAATGCAATGCACACTAAGAAAACGATACAAAAAAATCAATGAATCCGAGTTGATTTTTTGAAAGAATAAATAAAATCGATAAACCCTTAGTCAACCTTATCAAAAAAAGGAAAGAAAAGGCTCAAATCTATGCAATTAGGAATTAAAAAGGTGAAGTCACAACAGATCCAGTGGAAATGCAGAGGATGATCAATACGTACATCGAGAACCTGTACTCTAATAAAATGGAAAACAGAGAAGAAATGGACAGATATCTAGATACCTATGAATTACCAAAGTTGAACGAAGAAGGTATAAAAAGTCTAAATATCCCAATTGCAATCAGTGAAATTGAAAATGTAATGAAAAATTTACCAACAAAGAAAAGCCCTGGTCCTGATGGCTTCACTGCTGAATTCTACAAGACGTTTAGAGAAGAACTATTTCCACTACTCTTTAAACTCTTCAATGAAATTGAAAGAGAAGCAATACTTCCAAATTCATTCCTGGAAGCAAGCATCACCTTGATCCCCAAATCAGAGAAAGACCCAAACAAAAAGGAGAATAACAGAGCAATCTCCCTAATGAACATAGAAGAAAAAATCCTCACTAAGATACTGGCAAACAGAATACAGAGAGTCATCAAGAAGATCATACACCTTGACCAAGTGGGATTTATCCCAGGGATGCAGGGATGGTTCAACATAAGTAAATCAATAAATGTAATACACTATATTAACAGAGTCAAGGACAAAAACCATATGATCATCTCAATGGATGCAGAAAAAGCATTCAACAAAATCCAACACCCATTCATAATAAAAACCCTACATAAAATTGGAATAGATGGTCTTAATCTCAACCTGATGGAGGCTATCTATGAAAAACCAACAGCCAACATCATACTAAATGGTCAAAAACTGCAAGTGTTTACACTAAAATTGGAAACAAGACAAGGATGCCCACTATCACCACTCCTGTTCAATACAGTTCTGGAAACATTACCCACAACAATTAGACAAGAGAAATAAATAAAAGGAATAAAGACAGGAAAGAAAGAAGTTAAACTGTCATTATTTACTGAAGACATGATACTCTACATAGAAGACCCAAAAAGCTCCACCAAAAGACTTCTAAACTTACTTGACAGATTCAGTAGAGTAGCTGGATACAAAGTCAACACTCAAAAATCAATAGCTTTCTTGTACACAAATAACAGACTCACTGAGAAAGAAATTAGGGAAACAATTCCTCTCACAATAGCTTCCAAAAAATGAAATATCTAGGAATCAATGTAATGAAGGAAGTAAAAGATCTCTGCATTGCAAACTACAGCACTCTGAAAAAGAGATCAAAGAGGATACAAGAAAATGGAAAGACATCCCTTGTTCCTGGGTAGGAAGAACCAATATAGTGAAATGGCCATACTTCCAAAACTGCTATATAGATTCAATGCAATCCCAATTGAAATCCTAACAGTACATTTCACAGAACTAGATAGAGAATAATCCAAAAATTCATTTGGAACAAAACGAGACCTAGAATAGCAAAAGCAATTGTAGACAACAAAGCCATGACAGGAGGTATCGCATTTCCCAACTTGAAACTATACTACAAAGCCACTGTGATAAAAAACAGCATGGCAATGGCAAAGAAACAAACCCAAGGATCAGTAGAATAGATTAGAAGATGCAGAAACAATTCCAGGCAGGCATACTCAGCCACCTCATCTTTGACAAAGCCAACCATCTTCACTGGAGGAAAGATAGCCTCTTTAATAAATGGTGTTGGAAAAACTGGATTTCAACCTGCCAAAGATTAAAACTAGACCCCTATCTTTCACCATGCACTAAACTAAGATTGAAGTGGATTAAAGATCTAAATATTAAAACAGAAACACTAAACTTGGTGGAAGATAAATTAATTAGAACTCTTGAAGACATTGGCATAGGAAAAGATTTTATGAACAAAATCTCAGTAGCACAGGAACTAGCACAGAGAATCAACAACTGGGATCTCATAATATTAAAAAGCTTCTGCACTGCAAGATAAATCACCAATAGAGCTAAGAGACAACCTACAATGTGGGAAAAATTTTTATTAGCTGTTCCTCAGACAAAACACTGCTAATCTAGAATATATGAAGAACTTTAAAAAATCAGACCCCCCCCAAATATAAAGGCCCAATTCAAAAATGGGCATCTGAAATGCACAGACATTTCCCAGACAGAGGAGTAAAAGCAGCAAATAAACATATGAAAAAATGTTCAACATCACTGGTTACTTGAGAGGTGCAGATGAAAACAATGCTGAGATTCCACCTAACCCCAGAAAGAATGGCTGCTATCAAGAAATCAACCAATAACAAATGCTGGTGGGGGTGTTGGGAGAAAGGAACCCTTCTCCATTGTTGGTGGGAGTGCAGACTGGCGTAACCACTGTGGAAATTAGTATGGAGATACCTCAAAAAAGCTAAGATTAGTGGTCCCATTTGACTCAAGGATTCCTCTGCTCGCATATGTTCCCAAAAGAATTAAAAGACTCATACCACAGTGATATACATGCACCCATGTTTATATTGGCACAGTCTATAATAGCTCAAGCTTGGAAACAGCCCAAGTGTCCACCAACTGGAGATTGGATAAAGACGATGTGGTTTTTTTTTTTATAAAATGGAGTACTACTCAGCCACAAAAAACGAGAAACTAGAGACATTTATTGCTAGATGGATAACATTGAGCCCATACTCTTAAGTGAAATAAGTAGGGCACACATGTATAAATAGCAAATAGTTTCTCTAGTGTGAGAAACTAAAAGTGTAAATAAGGATCAAAATGCATAATTGGTAATGTGAAGTAGGAGAAAAGGCTAAACAGGTAGCAAAATAGGAGGGAAAGAAGGGAAAGAAAAAAATATGAGAAAATGAAAAAATGGAAACAAAGTCGCTGTAAATAGGGAGGGGTGGAAGGGTTGAAGGGAGGGCAGGGGAATGAGGAAAAAATAAGAACCAAGCTACATCATGTAAAGGTACAAGTTCCCAATGATGAATGTAACTATATTGTACACCTAAAATATACCAATAAACTTAATGAAAAAAAAGTACAGTTGAATATTTTATTTTAATGTAATAGAGTGCTAATGTTAATAGTGTTTTATAAACAATGTTCAAATTACAAAATTTAAAAACAAGTGAAATGAAACATTTAATAACTTTCATATAAAACTGCTACGATAGTAAAAATCCAGTAAATTATAAAAATGTCAAACATATTATTCTAACAAATTGGATAAAATACAGTAAATTGCATACATCAGCATATTTATTCATGTTCATTTAAAAATGAAATCTGAATTTTAAAAAGTAAAATATTAAAAATAGCATCAACCTCATATTGATGAGGCAGGCAGATCTGATGACTACCTAAAAATAATGATGATTATATGTAGATTGATTGGTTCATGTAATTCTGATGCAAAAAATCTGTATCAAAGCAAAGAGCTGGATGACTTGAAGGTAAAGGAGCTATTTTATGATTAAGAAGTTTCAGGGTAAAAAGGCCCCTTTGGGAAAGATATTTCAATGCTTGAAAAAATGTGTTCAGACAAGTCATCAGTTTTTAAATTTCATTATTGTCACCTTTGTGTTTTAGTCACTTGAAATCTTTTGTATAGAGTAAGACCATGCCTGCTGTATTAGTCAGGATTCTCCAGAGAACAGAACCAGTAGGAGATCAGAGAAGTAGAGTGCTGAGAAGTCCCACCATCTGTACGTGATAAGCTGGAGACAGGGGGGCTGTTATGAATGAGCTCATGTTGTGAATTCCAACCCCAGGGCAGGAGACGCCCTGTGTCCCAGCTCCAGCAAAGGCACAGAGGAAGATCTTTCTTTCTCCATCTTTTGTTCTGCTGAAGTCCTAAGTAATTTCTATTTTCCCCACTCATGCTGAAGAGAGGGTCTGCTTCACTCTGTCTGACAAGTCCAAAGCTAATCTTATCCAGAAAAACCCAGATGCAAACACACCCAGAAACATGTTTAACCAAATATATGGGCACCCCATGACCCAGTCAAGTAGACACATGCAATTAGTCACCACAGGTGTGCTAGAAGTATTCTTTTATTGTCATTTCTTCTTCCTCATAATCTCTTGCAGTTTAAGGAACCAGAGTACAAGTTCTAAATGGACATGGCTTTGATTTGAAATTTAAATGTAGTGTATAATTGAGAAAGAGAACACACACACACACACACACACACACACACACACACATAGAAAGAGAGAGAGAGAGAGAGAGAGAGCGCACAAGAGAGAGAGAAAGCAAGAGAGAGAGAGAGCGAGAAAGAGATGAGGAGATTTATGATAGGAATTGGCTCACTTGGTTATGGAGGAAAACTGCAAGTCCAAGAAGTCCCACATTCTGCCATATATAAACTATGGAACTAGGAAAGCTGGTCTCAGTGCAAAGGCCTGTGACTTGAGATTAGATGATGTAATTGCTGTTCTGGTCCAGAGGAAAACCAGGAGCACCAATGTCCAATTATAGGAGAAGATAGAAGGCTCCACTCAAGACAAAAAATAGCAAATGTGCGTTTCCTCTGCCTTTGTGCTCCTTAGGCCCTCCATGGGGTGGAGGCTGTCCACACACAGTGGGGAAGAGCATTAGCCTTACTTGTTCACCACTGTCAGCACTGGTCTCCTCCAGAAATCCCTCAGTCGCACAGAAATCATGGAATCCTAGCGATCTTGCAGGCAAGTTGACAAAAAATTAACCATCACAATAACCACCTGGGTATATTGACCATTTAGATCAGTGGTCCCCAACCTTTGTGGCACCAGGGACTGGATTTGTGGAAGATAATTTTTCTACAGATGGGTGGAGGTAGAGAATGATGATTTCTTTTGCATAATTCAAAAGGGCAAGCAAACTAGATCCCCAGCATGTACTGTCTACAGTAGCTTCCAGCTCTTTGAGAATCCAATGCCTGGATGGACCTGACAGGAAGTGATAATGACAGGAGGCTCCGGCAGTAACATGAGCTACAGGAAGTGACTGTAGATAGAGATGAAGCTTGGCTTGCCTGTCTACTGGTCACCTCTTGCTGTGCAGCCTGGTTCCTAACAGACCACAGTCCGGTACCAGTCCATGGCCTTGAGGTCAGGGACCTCTAATTTTGGTGTCTACAATTTCTGCAATAATGGCATCACTTCTGCAAATATCAACATTTGTCCATGTAGAAATAGCTTAGTGTCATGAATTTGCAAAAACAAGCCCTAGTATCTTGTGTGTTGTACACAGGGCTTGGTAGCTTCACTGCTGTGAATGTCTGATGCACATCTTCTCGAGCCCATGGTGGAGCAAGGGAGAGGCTCTCCTTGCTTTTGTGCAGCCATCATGGAGGTGGGGAAATGGGTACTGAGCCAGCATACAAATACACATCACTAATGTGGCAACCGCTTTGGAGGGCAGGAGCTCTGGTGATGGGAGAGTGTGGCAAGACACCTAACATAGGTCAAGGTATCACTGATGGCTTGCTGAGAGAGACAAATGAGCAGAAATGTGAAAGATGAGAAGAATTAGCAGAAGGGAACTTGGGGTGGTGGAGAAGATACTAAGTTTATCCTGAATGCAGAAGGAACAGTCCCCGTGAAGGTTTCCAAGTGGGAAAAAGTGGATGTTGTTGAACTCTTCGAGGGAACTAAAATAAGGCCCCTTTTTATCCTGTCCAGAGGCCTGCTGGGAGGGTGTTGTGCAAGGAAGAAGGAAGACTGGCAGGGATGGAAGAGCCTGGAAGGGTAGTGCACAGATATACAAACTGTGTAGCCTCTGAGGAAATAAGAAAAGGGTCTTTATCTGGGCTGATGAGACCCCATTCACAGGACTCCATAAAGGGAGAACAGGATGGGTTTTAGCCACTATTTCCTTGGTCTTCATGAATGTGAACTGCCTGGTGAGGATGATGAACTTCAGTGACATTATTCAAGTTGTTCCAAACCAAACCTGTTTATTAGTGTCCTGCGGATGTATAACAAATTAAACTAATACTTAGTATCTTACACCAAGAATAATTTTGATCTCCAACCCTCCGAAATTCAGGTGTGATGTGGTTAGGCATTTTGGGCTCAAATTTCTCAGGTGCTTCAGTCAGATGTTGACCAGTGCATTTGTCAGCTTGGGTTGTATAATAAAATATAATAAGTTAGGCGACTTAAAACGATATTTCTTAGAGTTCCAGAAACTGCAAGACATGTATTTCTTATAGTTCTGGAAACTGAGAGGACCAAGATCAAAGCCATAGATAACTCACTTCGTGGTGAGGAACCTTTCTCTGCCTTGCAGATGATGGTCTCCTTGCTCACATCTTCTTGTTCTTTTCCTCACATGGAAGGAAGTAGGGAGAAAAAGAGAAGAGAAAGAAGAGAAGAGAAGGGAAGAGAAGAGAAGAGAAGAGAAGTGCAGAGAAGAGAAGAGAAGTGAAGAGAAGAGAAGAGAAGAGAAGGACCAAGGTTAACCATCTGGTCTCTTCATGCATGAGCATGGATTTCATCACGTGGACTCCACCTCCTCATCTTATCTAAACCCAGTTACTTCCTATAAGCTCCATCTCCAAATACGTTTACCTTGAGGGTTAAGCTTCAACATATAAATTTTAAAGAGATGCAATTCAGTCCACAGAAGTAGAGCTGAGACAACTGAAGGCTTGAATGGGGCAGAGGATCCACACCTAAGGTGACTCACTTATAGAGTATCCAACCATTCTGCTTTCTGTAAGATGGAGGGGCTTTCCATAGATAAAACTTCCAGGGTTAAACCTAGGAGAGTTCTAGGCAAATGGAGATGGTAGTTAGGTTACACGGCTGGTGAGTTAGTGCTGGCTGTGGATGGAAAACCTAGGTTTCTTTACACATGGGAGTCTCCTTTGTCCTTCTTGAGTAATCTCACATCATGGTGGATCCTTTGTCCAATAGTAAGCAACTAAAGAGATCAAAGTGAAAGCTAGAAATGATCTAGTATGGAAGTCACATATTATCACCTCTATCCTAGTCTACTAGTGACCCAAATCCTCTGTGATTTCATGTAAATGGAATCTATACAAGAGCTTCAATGTCAGGACATAGGATCACTGGAGATCACTGTGGAGATGAACTGCCACAACTTGTTTGGAGGAGGGTAAGACTAGAACAAAGAGATTGGTAGTAGACTTTTCAAATGAACTAGTGAGGAACAGTAGTAATTTGGGCTAGAATGATGTAAGTGATAAGGAAAAGTTGGTTGATCACTGACTACTTGGAGTAAGAACCTGTTCACTTCATCTGTAGCAAGCATCTACATGTGCCAAGTTCTGGGCTGGGAGCTTATCCGTTAGGTCTCCTTTGGACTTCCTTCCCATTCGTAGTTGGTTTAACAACTAAGTAACCTGCCTAAAATCAGAGGACAGGTGACTGTTGGAACTAGACCCAAATCTTGAAATTTGTGACTGGAAAGTCCATGGTATTTATATATTTTCTCAAACAACTAATATCTCATACCATTTTAAAAGACGTTAAAAAATTACCTAATCAAGAAAAAAGAGGTTATTTATTTCTAAATAAAGTAGTACAATCTTTTTCACACGTTAAAAGCACATTCCTAACCTTGTTTAATGATCTGATAACACAAACCTATGAGGAAAATGCTACTATATCCATTTGACAGAAGAGGAAGTCAAGAATCGTGAGTCCTCCTAGGTTAGAGGGAAAATGGGCAGGAATGAGATGAGGAGACATCCGTCCTCCATCATAGGCAGAAGGCAAAACTATGACCATGCTGTGTAGAATCAAATAGACTTGAGTCCAATTCCCCTTCTAGCAGTTAGCAGCCACATATCCTTGGGCAAATATTTAAGTTCTTGTAGCCTCTATTAGCTCTTTAAAATAAGTAGAGATAATTATAATTACCTTCAGCAGTGCAAAGTTCAGTTGAACTAGCAAATGTTTAGAAAAACAAACAGATATTCAAGCATCCCCTTCTTCCTCCTGACCTCACCTCCTGCCCCAAACATTAGTTTTCCTTTTGGGGAAGATGTGCCTTTTCTCAATTTTTCAAACACTAAACGAGACATGAAGATAGCCTTTCTCTTGGTCCATAAGCCAAAGCTCCGATTACAGTTCCTGAGGGAGATTTAAAGCTCAGAACTTCCTCCGTAGACTACATTCCCTGGAGTCCATCTCTCAGGTCTGGAAATGTGAACATATGGCCTTTGGTGAAGAGCCTGGCAGTATCAGAGAGGCCTTCACACATATTTTCCTAATGTACTCAAGTCAAGTTTTGGATGCTCTTGTGTTTTTGTTCCTTGAAGTATTTTTTTTTAAACTTGGAATAGATAACTTTACATATTCAAATACTATGAAATCCAATACATATTAAATTACTTTTGTAGCATTTTCCAATTTTCAAAGCCCTTTCACATTCTTTCTCCTGTTTCATCCTGAAACACTGTGGGAAACAGGATGAACATTAGTTGGCTCCATCTTTCAAGTGGTCCTGATTGGGAGAAGAATAAATAAGAAAGTGAGTCAGAAGTAGAAGAAGGTGAGGGAGTGGAGCTGGGACAATAGAGGGATGATTTCATAGGCAGGCTCTTAGGAGACTATTTTAGAAAACTTAGAGAGGGGTGAGAGATGGGGCACAGAGAAGGGTTGTGTTTGTACATGTGTGTGTGTTCGGTCATGGGAAAGAGTGTATGGATGAGCTGACTCGCTGAAGAACACATTTTGTTTATGATTTGTTGTGTGCTGTAATATAAGATTCATTCTTCACATTGAGACAGCAGTGAAGATTTAAATTATCTTTTAAGTTATTTTCAGATGTTAATATGATTTTTTTTCTAATGACACTAAAAGGGGATCATAGAGTACCTCATCATTATAAAAACTACATAAACAAAAGATTAGTTAAAATACACATAAAAAACTAATTGCTACACATGAGTGTGTTTTTTCTCGGTCAAAAAGCCCAGTATCTGCTAGGTATAATATTCTAAGAACTAGCATTCTTTTAATTAGAACAAATAATTTTTATGGTAAGTGGAATATGTAATGATACAAGTAAAATCATAGTAATTTTTGAATAGTGAGTAGAAATCTGTATTGTGAATGATATAGGAAAATCTTATTACATGGTAGGTTTTTATTAAATGATAGCCTTCTTTTCTACTAAAGACAAGTGGCTGAATTTTATAAAAATAAGTATGTCCCCAGTGTGTGACTGAAAATTGACTCTAATTATTAGTATTTTACCTGGAATGGAATACAGTTGATTTTTTGAGAAAATTAATAAAATGACAAAACTAGCTGAATTGCTCAAAAGAGACAAGACTCAGTAACTAAAATCAGAAATTAGAAAAGGAGACTTATTACTTACTTTTATAGGAATGAGAAGGATTAAAAGAGAGTATCGTCAAAATGTATTAGTATCCAGCAAACCGGATAACCTAGATGGATGGAGACATTTCTGGCTACATGGAACCTATCCAGGCTGAATCACAAAGAAATAGAGAATCTAAACAGATCTACTCGTGAAAAGAAGATTGAATCCATAATTGAAACTATCTCAACAGGAAAAGCCTAGAAACAAATAGCTGTACTGTTAAATTTTACCAAATAGTTAAAGATGAAATAACTCCAACCCTTCTCAAACTCTTCTAAAAAATTGAAAAGGAAAGAGCATGTCCTCTTCAAACTTATTTTATGAGGCAAGTATTACTGTGAAATCAAAGCCAGGAAAAGATACAGCAAGAAAATAAAACTCCAGACCAATATCCTTGATAAATATTGGTAACATCCTCAACAAAATACTAACAAACATAATTCAGCAGATATTAAAAGGATTATACATCATAACCATGGAAGATTTATTACTGGAACAGAAGGGTGTTTCAACGTGCATACAAATAAAAATAGGCTATATTTGTGCAATGAAATGGAGAAAAACCTTATATGATCACTTTAATTGATGCAGAGAAAGCATTCTTTAAAATTGACAAAAATACTCAACAAATTGGGGATAGAAAGAAATGACCTTAATATAATAAAGGCCACAAATGAAAACCCCACAGCCAACATGATACTCATTGGTGAAAGTTTTTCTGCTGAAAACTGGAATAAGATTAGGTTGGTAACTTTCACTACTTTTATTCACCGTAGTTCTGGAAATTTTAGCTGGAGCAGTTAGGCAAGAAAAAGAAACAATGGCCTTCCACATTGGAAAATATAAGGTAAAATCGTCTCTGTTGAAGGATGACATGATTTTATATGTAGAAAACTATAACAATTACACACACACACACACATACACATGCACACACAGTCACACCCCCTTGGGACTAATAAAAACATTCAGCAAAATCTTAGAATGCAAAAGGAATGCATAAAAACCAGTTCCAGCTATTTATAATAACAACGAATAATCTGAAAAGGAAATTAAGAAAAAATGAGGAAAGGCAAGTCTTCAACAAATGGCATTGGGAAGGCCAGGTAACTACATGCAAAAGAATGAATGTGTCCCTTATCCTACACCACACACAAGAATTAACATAAAATGAGCCAAAGATCTAAGCTAAAATTATAAAACTCTTAGAAGAAAACACAGGAGAAAAACTTCACAGCTTTGGATTTCTAGGGTATGACACAAAAAGAACAGCCAACAAGTAGGAAAATAGATAATTTTAACTACATCAAAATTTAGAACTTCTTGGCATCAAAAGACAGCAGATCTAAAAGACAACTCACTGAAGGGGAGAACATATTTATAAATTATACCTGAAAAGAAGTAATATTCAGAATATATAAAGATCTCCTGCATCTCACTAACAAAAAGCAACCTATAAAGTAGGCGAAGTACTCGAACAAACATTTCTTCAAAGAGGTTGTACAAATAGCCAGTAAGCACATAAAATATGCTAATCATCACTAATAATTAGGGAAATCAAATAAAATCACAATGAATTACCACTCCACACCCATTAGGATGACTAAAAAAACCCCTCCAAAAAACAAACCAAAAAACAGAACACAAGTGATGAAGATGTAGGGAAGGAGCCACTATGAAAAATGGCACGGAAGTTCCCCCCAAAAGTGAAGTAGAAAGGCAACATGATCTAGCAATTTTACTTCTAGGTATATATTCAAAAGAACTGAAAGGAGGGTCTCAAAGATATGTGTATAGCCACATTCATGGGAGCATTATCCACAATAGTCAAATGATGAACGCAACTCAAGCATCAGCTGACACATGAATGGAACAGAATGCTACACACATACAGTGGAGTACCAGACAGTCTTAAAAGGGAAAGAAATTCTGATGTAAGCCACAACATGGTCTCAAGGAGTATCCCTTTTTCCACCAAAGACTCAAGTGTATCCTTCTTTAGCAACATGGTGCTCCACTGTATGTAAATATCACAGTTTTAAAAATCCACTCATCTGTTGATAGACATAGAGGTTGCTTCCAAGATTTAGCTATTGTGAACTGTGCTGCTATAATCATGGGTGTGCATGTGTCACTGTAATATGATGTCTGAATAGTTGGGGAAAATACCTAGAAGGGGAAGAGCCGGGCCAAATGGAATTTCTAGTTTTAGTTTTTTGAGGTTTTTCCATATTATTTCCATAGTGGTTGCACTAGTTTACATTCCCACCAATAATGTAAAAGGGTTCCTTTTTCTCCACAGCCTCACCATTACTTGTTACTGGTTGATTTCCTGATTATGGTCATTCTTTCTGGAGTGAGATGGAATGTCACTGTTGTTTTAATTTTTATTTCTTTAATGGCCAATGACGTTGTCACTTAACTAAAAGTATTATTCCTCCCCAATAAAAGATCCAATCAAAGAGTGGACAAGTGAAATGAATAATTTTATTCTTCTCTGGATAGCATTTTTCAGTTTCTGCAAACTTTTTTATGTCTAAGAGCTCACTCGAACCTTGCATCTGCCCTTTCTGCTCCATCCCAGTAGCCATTGCCCTCTCACTCCATCTTTCCTCCTCTTGGCCAGCTTGACTGGCTTCCCCACTCCTCCAAGGCCTCGGGAAAAACTGTAACATCCTGGCTTGGGAAATCAGAGTCTGCTGCAAGCTTACATCCGCTGAAACCCTCACTCACATCCATTACAACTGCTGGGGAATAGAGTCTTTGGCTCACTTCTACCTGCCAATTCTCATTGATCCAAACCTGTGGGGACAAGGGAGCTTGGGAAATGTGGTTCCCCGGATTCTGCTCCCTGTAACAAAAGGGAAGGCAGACAAACATATGGAAATAAATGAGTGTTAAAGCAAACCAAAGCCCACATCATCTAGCATACCCGCTAGCATACTTCACCTTTATTCTCCAGTCTCACTGAATAACTGGCTCTTTCCTGGGATACAGAATGGCTCCTGCTCTTCTCTCTTCCTAGATGGACTTTTCTTCTTCAATTTGCGTAGCTTACTTTTGTGGTTCCTTCAGACATGGGTTTACGTAGCATCCAGGGGAAGCTGCCCTGCCACCCTGTCTGGTCAAGTGTAGCTCTCCCCTGCTTTCACATCACCACAGATTCATGTCATCCCTACACTCATCTGTTTGCTTGTCTGAACTCCCTGGGTGGGAGCTCCTAGAAGGTGGAGATGATGTTCAGTCTTAGAGTCTGTTGTACCATGTCTTTTATATAGTGCTCAACAAAGCAGAGCAAAGAAGAAAGAAGAAAGATATTCAGCAAATTTTTGTGGGCAATTACCATAAATCAGCTGCCATGACAATCTCAGGTGTATTTTTATACTCATAAACTATCTCTACTTTTCAGAAGTCCATGAGTCATACAAATAAGACATTCTACAACAAAACTAAGAGAACAGGCTGGAAGTTGGTGTGAGGATTGGAGGATGCTCTCTAAATGAGCAAGGGGAGAAGATGAGAACAACTATGCTGTGAAATCTTTACCCATTAAAAAATAAAACCATGATTACGACCTCTTCTGGCACTAATCACCTCTCCTCCTCCAACTGATAAGTGAAAGAGCTGCCCATGGAGCCAGAATCTGATTCTAACCTGCTGCAGCATAATCTTTCCCTTCTGCCACCACTAACAGGGCATTATTTGAGACCTCAAACCTCACTTCTGTCTCCTTACAAAGAGAAATGCATCTGCTAACTGCTTCTGCCCCAGACATGAGCAAGGCCAGTGAAGCCCAGGACACAAGTCCCCCGGGATGTCCAACTCTTCAGGACACTGCCTCCTGCAGCCTCAGGGCCTCTGATTTCTGGCCCCGTCGAGGGTAATCAGAGCCTACTGGAGAGATGGAGTCTGCAGGCCATCAAAGATGCAGACAAATGGGGTTGGCAGCAAGTGAGGCCGTGGTTTAGGAACTACTGGAGTCTTGTTATGGAGACACATGATCCTTGTATGCTTTGCGGAGGAGAAAGCCAGAGCCGTCTTCTTCTTTTTTTGTTTCCTTTCTTTCCCCTAGGTTCAAATTGGTTTGCAGCCTTGGGGTTGCTCATTAGGAGAGAAACGTGAAGGAACCTAAAATCCGATCGTCTTAGATGCAGAGTTTTATGTTTACACACTTGATGTTTAAACCCTAAGGTTCTGGCCTTGGAATCCTGGGCTGGGATCGGGAGACATTTACTCAGGTCCTGTGTACACATGAGCTGTTAAACTCATTTCCCTGCTCTGCTCTACAAAGTAAAAAAGATTGGTTCTTCACCTTTTTTCTTGCAACAGATCCTGCTTGAAATCTGATGAAGGCTGTGGATCTTCAAAAAAAGAATAAGTGTGATCTGTTTCTTAGCTACATCAAAAGTTTGTTTTTCTTTCTATCCCTTTACAACAGCATCAATGGGAGCATTTTCCCTCCCATACCTTGACGCACACCTGAATTGATCCGTGACTTTCTCATTGACTCTTAACTACTATTGTGTTCGTGATCACCTTAGGTTAAAACACAGGTTCAATTCAGAACTCAGAATATCCAAGTTAATAACCCAACCCTAAACTTTATTTGCAGTGAGTTTTTCCTCCCTTGGCTTGGGGTTGCTTATGAGGAAGGCTCAGAATGGGGAGTGAGCAGTGAGGTGACAGGGATATTCCTGCCGGGGCTCACCCCACACTCTCAGTTCGTGTTGGGTGTTGGTGGGGGGTTTCTACCTGAAGCCTCGGCGCATTTTGTTGGGAAATACTGTGGCAACAATTCAAGTGATGGGTACCAGACTCATTTTCTTTCTTTTTTTCCCCTTAAATTCTTTTATTGGTACATTTTAGGTATACAATACATGTACGTTTATCATTGTGTACTTATACCGGTACATGATGTTATCTTGGTTCTTATTTTCTTCCCCATTCCCTGTCCTCCCTTTGCCCCCTCCACCCTTCCCTATTTACAAAGACTTTGTTTCCATTTTTTCCTTTTCTTACAATTTTTCCTTTCCCTTCTTTCCTTTCCCCTTCTCCTCCCACTTTCCCTACCCCTTTACACTTTTTCTTCCTATTTCAAATTATCAATTATTCATTTTCATCCTTATTTACGCTTTCAGTTTTTCACACCAGAGAAACTATTCGGTATTTACACACATGTGTCCTACTTATTTCACTTAAGAGTATGGCCTCAATATGCATCCATTTAGCTATAAATGTCTCTAGTTTCTCATTCTTTATGGCTGAGTAGTACTCCTTTTTATTACAAACCCCCCACATTTTCTTTATCCAGTTTCCAGGTAATGGACATTTGGGCTGTTTCCAATCCTTAGCTATTACAAACTGCACCGCTATGAACATGGGTGCACATATATCACTGTGGTATGATTCTTTTAATTCTTTTGGGAAGATACCCAGCAGAGGAATAGCTGGGTCAAATGGGACCTTTAGTCCTAGTTCTTTGAGGTATCTCCATTCTGATTTCCACAGTGGTTGCACCCGTCTATACTCCCACCAACAGCGGAGAAGGGTTCCTTTCTCCCCACAGCCCCACCAGCATTTGTTATTTGTTGATTTCTTGATAGCAGCCATTCTTTCTGGGGTGAGGTGGAATCTCAGTGCTGTTTTCATCTGCATCTTTCGAATGACCAGTGATGTTGAACATTTTTTCATATATTTATTTGCTGCTTTTACTTCTTTGAGAAATGCCAGACTCATTTTCTTTAGCTGTCTGTTGCTGAGCCACACCTCCTCTCTGGGTTTCAGATTCTTGCTCTTGAGTCTTCTGTACCTCTGGGAAAAACTCTCTTGAGGGGGCTGAGGATTTAGCTCAGTGGTACAATGCTTATCTAGCAAGTGTGAGGCCCTGGGTTCAGTCCTCAGCACCAAAAATTAAAAACAAACAAACAAACAAACAAAAAACCCAAAAAAACCTGTTGAGGAAGTTTCAAAACAACTCCAAGCAGCTGCCTCTCCCCCTCCACTTTCAGCCTAGAAACACTCCTGCACCTCCTTTTCCCCAAAATGTGGGGTGATCTGAACATAGTCCCTCTTTCCTGCCACCACAGGCAATTTTAGCTTTCTGGGGATGGAAGTTCTGCCTTGGTTTTGTTTCCCAAATCCAAGGAATGATTATCAAAATGGTCCCTTGGGCATCTCCTTGACATTAGGTCAGAAGTAAATAAATTAGTATCCCTCTACACCACCCAGACTTCTTTTTGGATGGAAGTAGTATAGTCCAAATCCTTAATTTTTTACATCCCTAACATTTTTATGCCCTTAATATACCCTAGAATCCAAGAGTATTGAAATTATCTGAATTTCTTTTGTTATCTGGTACCTGAAATTATGGGATTAAAATGGCCTGAAGAGATAAACTGTCATACTGGTATTTCAACAAACGTGCAGGCGGGAAGAAGGTCAACATCCTAAGTAATATCTACAAGCCTTTTTGCATATCGTTCCAAGGATTCAAGCTGATGTATAGAAGCCAAGGCAAAAGTTATTAGATTAGATTCACAGATGGAGTTTTTATTAAGTTCCCCTAACATTTTTGTATATCCTGTATTAATTGGACATCAACTAATGTAGAACTCTAGTAGAGAGATCAATATGCATGACGTCCTACCCTTTAAAATAGGTAAACCAGTTACGAGAGTGCTGTGGTTAGTGGTGCAATGTGAAGTATGGAGAAAAGCACCTGCTTCTATTCATGGGACTCCAGAGAAGCCTTGGAAGAAATAAGACTTGAAAGCGAGCAGAGAGGGGTCAGAGAAGAGAAGGGAAGAGGATAAAGAAAGAATTAAGATGTATTATGCACATATAACCATTCCCCACGAGGAGGGTGATCCTTGTGTACTGCAAACATGGACTAATAAAAATAAAATTGAAAATTAAAAATCAAATGAGAAGCCCAAGGCAGGTGAAGTGGAGGTAGAAACAGGTGAACATATCCTAGGGAGAAGGAACAACGTGCGCACAGGTGCAGAATCACAGGTGCAGGGTTTATGGGGCTCTGATGCAAGAGTTGAAAAGGGAAGCAGGATTGTGGACCCTTGATTGCCTCGCCTGGAGGGCTCTTCAGTATTCTTCTGTGTCTTCATGTTGCTTATTAGGATTAATCCAGTTCAGTGACCTAGAGTGAAACCATTTGGGAGCATCTTGAGCAGCTTGGGCATGAGACTAGGACAGCTTGGAAGAAGGTCCAGACAGGAGCAATGGAAGACAGTGTAAACTTGGTAAAACTTGAATGTAGCTGAGGATAGGGAGAGGAACAATCTGATATGACTAAGGTTTTGGGCTTCGGAGAAAGAGTCGCTATTTTCAGAGAGAGGGAAAAATACACAGGAAAAAGGGACAACTTATTTATGCCAAACTTTGCAATTTTAAAAATTTTTACATGAAACTCATATGTTACTTTTTAAAAAATTCAAGGAACAAGAATTTAAAGAGAAAAGTTTTTATTATGTTCCGTTGTTATATGTCATTCCAAAAATTGAACACTAGGTATAAAAGGATTAAGGGAGAGGTTGTAAACAATAGGAAAAGGTTTGGGGCCCATTGGGTTTGAGGTGGAGGTATCCAGGGGCCAGTGCAGGCGGCGAGAGAAGAGGATGTGTGGACTTGGGGCTCTGAGTACTGCCTGGCTCTGTGATCTGTTCCCAGCTGATTTCCCTGCAACACTCAGCGTCACATAGGCTGGTATATTTTTGAGGCCACAGCTAGGCACTGGTTAATCAGGAGTAAGATAAGTCTGTATTCCTCCATTTCACCTTCATACTCAGGAGAAAAGGGCCTGAAATTCACAAGTTAAAAAATCCACCTCATCGAAGACAATTGTAGAGGGTCGAGCTGGGAGCACTGAAAGGAGAAGCCACACCCAGCCTCAGCTACAGAGGATCAAGAAGAGCAATGAAATCCAGGTGCTGGGAGGCAATCAGAGAAGCAAGCCTTTCTGTGCTCCTAAGGCAGGCCCGCCTCACCATTTGCCTCTCAGCTCCTGACTTGCTGCCTTTGTGGAACTTTTTATAAAGCCTTTTGTTTACATATTGACCTGCAGCTTCTGCACTAAACTAGAAGGAAGCAACTTGCCACCCAGCACAGAGAGCAGCAGGCAGTAGACCCTCATGTTGCACAGATGAAGTGGAATGCAAGGTGGGTTGAGGTAAATGGTCCTGAATGAGATTACCATGAGGCGAAGGAAACCAGCACCTGTACTTACCAGGGGCTCACTGTGTGGGGTGGGGCTGCTCATCAATACAAGGACCTTCCCGTATCAGTCACTGTGGTTCAGTCTCTTCCAATCAGGGCCTTATGTCCAAGAACCACAGACTTCCACTGGCTTCTTTCTACCACCTCTACTCCTGGCCAAGTATAATGTTTGCATCATCCCTAAAATGGCCTGATCTGTTGTCTGTCTTCTCTGTACTACTAATTTGAGCAGCAGGGACCCTCTGCCTCTGCAGTCAGCCTTTTGCCCTACGGATTGCTTTGACCGCTGTATTTTTTACATTATCAATGAAGAGCTGATATTTACAGATTCCTACCACTTTAGCACAGTAGTTTACTGAAAATCTCTGTCTAAGCTGATGTTTCTGTACACAAACATGAGGAAAAGATAAACATTGTGTTTGACTTTTTAAACAAAGTTTCAAGAGATACACTGATTACTTTTGCTTTATTGGAGCTGCAGACAGTGACAAAATGCTTAACATTTTCAGTTGTTGAAAGAGGCTGTGACCCAGTTATGCTCTGATAAAAACCAAGCAGCGCATCCACTTCAGGATATGGGGGACAAGCCAGAGGTTAGAGTCAGGCAAGAGGTGAGTCAGGCAAAATTATCTGGGAAGAGGGTAACTGGGGAGGTGAAACCAAGGTCATTTGTCAAAGGTCAGCAGCAAGAGGCATGACCTAGTCAAGAGCTGCTGCAACAGAGCTGGAGGATTAAGCGCAAGGCAGTTAGGAGTTTATGCGCCATCTTAGCACTAGGTGACCCTAAGAGCCATAGCGTGAACAGAAGTCAACTTAAGAATGCACACTGTGGGCATTTCACTAAAAAACAAGATTTGAGCATCTGACAAACTTCTCCCCCAAGCTCCAGAATCACACATACAAAAACTGACTTAGAGATGAACAAGCAGTATGACACCGTCTTAATTATTTGGTGAGGAAGAGGAAAGGAACTTGAAATATATTAATTGATAGACTAAAAAAGAATACCTTCTATTTCTCTCTTTCTATTTTCAAAATATTTATGAGGGTGCAAACAAAATGATGCAAAAAGACATTTAGATGAACTAAATTATGAACTGTAATATCCTAAATTGTTTCTATTTTTATAGCCTCACAAGAACACATCTTAAGTGACAAAAAAGTTACAGGCTTGTTGTGGAAATATTTTTAGTCATCATAGAAATAGAGAATAACAGGATGCACAAATTGAAAATATGCCTCAACTTTTGAAAAAGGAGATGAAAGGTAATGTCTTAGTCACTTTTCTCATCACTGAGACACAGTACCTGATACAATTTAAAAGGGGAGAGGAGGTTTATTTTGGTTCAAACTTTGTAGAGGTTTCAGTCCATAGTCGGCTGGCTCCAAAGCAGAGCAATATGGCAGATGGACCTGGTGGAGGAAAAGCAGCTCATGTGGGTGAAGGGAGGAGCCAGGAAGAGAGATAAACCCCTCCAGGTCACGCCCCCTGTGCCCCACCTCTTCTCACTAGACTGCACCTCCTAACAGCAAATCACCCATAAGGCCCATAATCCAATCACCTTCCACACATAGACGGCATTGGGGGCTATTTTAGATCTAAACCATAATAGCAGTTTTGGAAACTATAGAGCAGTGAGTTTAAAGTCAACTTCCAATAAAATCTCAAAGGGATTACCGAACAGGCTGAGAAGTTATAAAGAAGAAACTAATCCAATGAGGAACTATTTTGTTTAAAATTTTATTATATAAATTGTTTTTTAAAGTCCTAAATTAGAAATATAAATAAAAAGGTACATAATTATTCACTGAAGAGAAGATGGCCTTGCTCAAAACCCCACGGGCCTGTGTTGTGACTGTTCCTCTGGGATTTGCCCAATGTCCCTCGTGGACCTTTTATTACAGTCACTGCCAATATCATGGTGTCTGCAATCTCAGGCCTGGGTGACAGGGTCAGCTGCATGGTGGCCTGGGCAAAAATCAGGGTCCTTTTCTGCTCTGAGCCTGGCCCAAACTGTTAGAATTTTACATCATCTGGTACAGAAGCCAGAGCGGGTCCTCTGTGTGTGGAGGAATCTTGCTCCAGAACCCACAGAACCCTGTTTCCCATCATGCTTCCTTCCTTTGTAGCAGGGATTTTAGTGGCAACAGCATCTGTTTTACTTTAGAGAGGACACTGCAGAATAGCTTTGACCGTTAGACCTTTCACATGGTTTTGGAGATGGCACAGCTCTGTGTATTCTGGAATGGGTTTTACCAAGGCCACCAGGGTGCCTTGGCAACTCTTGCTCATGTGGCTGTGTTGGCACAAGTTAAGTGACATAAGAACAAGTTAAGTGACATAATAAATTATTGTGTTGGTTTCCAGAAGTCCAGCTGGGCCAGATTGCTTCAATCCATATCTTGAGATAAGGCAGAGAAGTCAGCACAGCCCTGGGAATATGATTATATATTGTTTCCCACTTCATGTGGCTGACCAAGTGGGGTCGCCACTGGATATTTCAGTGACGCTGGTGTCACTTGCACTTTTTAAAATGAGGATGTGTTTGTGACACGTAAAGAATGCACTCATTGTGGGGAGTTTGTATGCATACGCGTTATATCTTAGCCCTTTTTATTTCCCCTCTATCTCCACAACCTCACCTCTTCACCCTCATAAATCCCCTCCCCATCTTCAGAAAGTCTACTGCCTTTGTTAATGATGTGCCCTCGCATTTTCCTGTGGAAAATGATGTTTCGGTAGATCCTCCAATTGTATACATTATATCACTTTTGGCAAGTCCACTTCATCAAGCTTTTAATTGGCTTCTTGTGCTGCTTACCATAGTAAGCTTTGGATTTCACCTTTTCTGAATATGAGCTACAACTTCTTCATAATTCTAGAGGTCATCGTGATAGCAGGTTCAAATCATTTCCTGAGAGCCTTGGTGTGGTGTTAAGTCGTCTATCTTAGGGGATTGCTTTCCAATTAGTAAATTGGTCCTTACTCAGCCTTCTGACCAAGCAGGCCAGAAGTCAAATCCTTCATGTGCTCCTCTGACTCCTGCCAGTGTAGAGTAGCAAGGAGTATGGCTGCTTTTCAGGGGATTATGCTACTTCAACATCCTATTCTCTTCTTTATGGACAAGCTTCACTTTGATTCATGTCACTTGGTTTCTTATTTTCTTACAGGTTACCAGTGCACAACATCATCTATCCATGGGTTTAGTCACCATGAGGAGAGAAGCTGTACGATCTCGTCACAAAGCCTCTGCAATGTCCTCTGCATATTTACTTTGGCAGATGGATCCGTGATAATTCTTAATAATCAGGGGAGGGCCACGTCTGTAAGACAGAAGGTTCAAGGGGGGTAGGAGACTAAAATCTTCAGAAAAAAACACCCCAAATGATCCTACACCATATGCTAACTGAAGATTATAAATATTAGATAAGGTCATAAATACAGTGGGGAAAAAAAACAGGGCCCATGTAGGACAATTTCCACAATGGTGTCAACATTTCCACAGTTATCTTTAAATGCTGTGGGCTTGTTGGAGTGACTAAAAGGAAGGCATCTGTCAGAGAAGCAAGAGACTAGATCAAGCTACTGGAGAAAATAATCTCTGCTGTGGAATAAATGCATAACCCTTTGTTCCCTGTGATCCCCACCCGAAACTTTTGGGCACTGGCCTCTGCCTGCCCCTACCCAGAGCCCACTTCTCCCTGTTTTACTTAGTAATCTTCCGGGGTACTGTCCCTCAGGTTGGCTGCAAGATGCCTCCTGTCCTAGTTCCTGTTGGGTAGTCCTGTCCAGTCCTTTCATGTCTGCATGACAGGTGTACAGATGAACTGATGCCGTTGTCACCGTTCCTGGTGAGGAGTGAATGCAGGAGAAATTTTCACACTTGGAGTGGCTCATCTGTTTCCATCACCATGTCTGACCATGTTGGTGTTCTCCCTCTCGGAAGTTACCTAACCTTTTATCCTAGTAGTCACCTCGTCACTTAAGTAGGAATAATAGAATCCTCACAAAACTAGATGTAGGTAACAAGAAATAACATTTCGACAACACACAGATCCCATGTGTCAGTCATTGTCACATTAGATGACATACACTGATTAGGGTTGATTTACAAATGGCCGTTTTAGGAACCCTAAGTTATGGTACAGCTTGGGGCTTGGTCAGATGTATCCTGGTCACTACTAAGTTAACGAGTGAGAGGGAGGGTGTGGTTCCTAAGTGCCTGAAGGAAAGGTTTTGCAGAGAATAGGGAACCAGCTAGCCTCAGGCACCTTCACAGGGAAGCAATTATGGGGATGAGTACCCTCAAAATCAGTCTCCTTTCTCCTTTTTCTCCTGTCCCATCCTGCAATGACCTAACTCACTCAGAGGCTGGGAGGCAGGAGAGACCATTGGTTTGGTTCATAGAATTAAGATGTGGCAAGTATGTGTACCAACTCCCCACAATGGATGTAATCAGTATGCACGGCAAATATGTACTAATAAAAATAAAAACAAAAATAAATAAATATGGAAAACAATCCAAATGCCAGCCTCTTGAGCAGAAAGCAAAATGGGAAAATGAGAGAAATGTATTGAAAAGGTCAATGAAGCTACCTTGCAGAGTGCAGCTTGGATGGGAGAAAAGGTGGCTGACTGCCAGAGTTAAGTAAAAAAAAAAACCTATTTGCTGATTGTAATGCCAACCATTTAATGGCCCCAAAGAAGAAAGAAAAATGTTTCCTGAGGACTTGTTTAATATACTCTAAAAGTTGGGCATTATGTTAAAAAGGAACTCTGTAAAATCAAAATTCTCCCAACAGTTTCTTGATTTTAGGTGCTAACCTTTTCTATATCCATTTGGAAAACTAAGTGGCATTTCAAGGCTACATAGATAGGCAGTGGCCAACTCAGACCCAGATCTCCCTGACTCCAGAACCCATGGTCTCTCCAGTGTAACATGAAATGTCACTAAAATGTCATACAGTATAAATCGAGCTTTTTGAAAAATGCACAGAACATTAAGTGACTTTCCTCTTTACAAATGGTTGAGCTTATTTGAAATTGGGAAGGTTAGAGGAGGTGACATATATACATGTGGGAAGCAGTGCTGATGAGACAAGAAATCCTGCTCTTGTCTTGGGTTTATAAAGAATACCACCGAGAGTTCCAGCGCCTGCCTCACAAGCGCAAGGTCCCGAGTACGATCCCGGTACCAAAAAAAAAAAAAAAAAAAGAATACCACCGAGAAAAATGCTGACACACTTATCTCCCAGAGGGTCTGAATAGCGTGACTTCCTCTTACTAAGGCCTGGATTCATGTGGTTAAGTGCATTTTATAATAGTTGTGTGGTTGCTTCCCGAGGTCATGTGAAACGGGACCACACAAAATCACCAACATTCTCCTCTCTTCTCTACAGATAATCTTCACTTTGGTTCATGTCACCCAATTTCCTCTTCTCTTACAGGTTACCAGGGCACAAGCAAAGTCAACACAGTGAAAACTCTGGGATAGCCAAGGGCAAAAAGAAATGGATTGGTTTTTGTTGAGTATTATTTATGTCAGGGAATATGCCCAGTACTTTTACATTGAACCAACATTCAGCACTACTGCTATAACCATTTCATTCAAGCTTTTAGCTCTGTTAGCTTCATTTTACAAGAAAAGTAACTCAGAGGTTTAAGTGATTTGCTTAAAGTAACACACAGGGCCTAAAAGTTGTATGGTTTGAGTTTTGACCCAGCTTTCCTAGAAATTTTAAATCACGAGCCTGAGTCTAATGTTTTTGTGCTAATATTTTACTGGAGAAGAAAACTCCAAGGAAACAGGAGCAGGGGAAATAGGTTAGGCAGAAACTCGTGTTCTGAACTGTTGCACCTTGGGAGTGAGCTGATTACCGAGTCATGCTGGGCATCTTTAGAGAGGTTGTAGGAAGCTGCTGTGCTTCCAGATTGCCTGTCTGGAAGACGGTATCTGTTCATAATCTCCCATTGGTCAGAGATGGTACCACGGAGGCATTAACTCCTTAGTGCTTCTAGATCATTCACCTGAATAAGTCATACCCTTGGAGGCTCACTTCTCAGCTGGACACAAAAGCCCAGGTAGAAGGCAGGAGGCAGGCCTTGGGGGCCCAAGGGAGACAGAGGCAGGACACAACCTCAAGAGAACTGAGGAATAAGGAGCAATTGCCTCTGCTATGAAAGGTCTACTGTCCCTCAAGAACCAGAGTTCATGATCACAGTGATAAGGCTGTGATAGAGGAGAGAGCAGGTCCTAGAAGGGGTGTAATCTGAACCTCCTACAGTGAAGGCACACTGATCCGTTTTTCCTTTTCTGTTTTTGAACCGCTCCCAAAATGTTTCAGCTGAAATTGGCATTGAAAGGAAAGGTTAATTGGAATACTATACACATCTTTTAAGTTAAAAAGGTCATGTAGCATTTCTCAAGACTTAATGTTTTCCTTTAAATTATTTCAAAATTATAAAAGCTGATTATTATTCTCATGGTAGAAACACTAGAGAAAATTTGGAAAATACATAAAAATGTAAGGAAGGAAATAAAACAATTTAAAGGAGGAGAGGTCTAATTTGGCTTATGGTTCAGGGGATTGAGATCATGGTCAGCTGGCTCCAAAGCAGAAGCATCATGGAAGAAGGGTTTGGTGGAATACAGATCATGGTGGCTCAGGGAGCAGAACAGGGAAAAAGCGCCAGAGAGGAAGGAGCCAAGGACCAGATATAGACCCCAAGGTCATGCCTCTGTGACCCACCCAGACACACCCATAAGTGTGCTTTACTAATCTCTTTAGGTGGCATCAAAACCAATCAAGCCAACAGTTAAGCTTAATCATCATACTCAGTTATTTGCAATTTGGAGACTAGACCTAAATTCACCAGGAACTAGGTCCTGTGGAGACTGCTTGCTGTAGATTTCTCTAAGATGGAGTACAAATAGTGATGGGCCTGATGGGTAGAAGGGGTGGACCATATCAAGCATGCTTTGTGCTCTCCCTCCTGTCTTCTTGACCCTTCTTTAAGACCAAGCCCTTGCTGGATGGACCATAGGTGCCTGCCAGGCTTTTGCCAAAGGAATGACTGAGAATCTAAAATATGTAACTTTTGCAGCTCAGAAGCATCTCTCAAGGCCCTGAGAGCCATTTTCAAGAATGTAATCATCAAAAGAATAAAGCTCAGTCTCCAACTCTCAGTGAGAAGATAAATACTGACTTTGATAATTACTAGCCAACAAACACAGGTGGCCATGTATACTGACCAAAAATTTTTACTTTTTACTTCTCTGACTCTGAACCTCCAGGTTTTCTCTTAGTTACTTGCTTTTAGTTGGCTTTAAAAATGACTAATTCTGGAGGTTACACAGCTGAGTTATGTATTATTAGTCTCCCACAAGCTCTGCTGCAGATAAGACCTCTGACATATAAGTTGTGGTAACAGTCTTCTACATTACTTTTCAAGGCTGTTTGTGTTGAGACCACCAGCTCTTTACTTGAGTCTATAAAAGTATCCAACCAATGACCTTTTGACATCAGAGGGCCAAAGTCTACACCTTCAGATCATGCCGATGTTACCAATTTTCTGAATATGCATTCTGCTATGAGCCATAAATATTGATTATGTGCATGTAGACCGCTGATTCCTATACCTCCACTTTCTCCATGCCTTAATTTACTCTGCTCCTTTACTCCACCTACCCAAACCCTGTCTTGCAGGAGGTATATTTGAGGCTTGGGCCTCCCCTACCATGCGTGGCCACCTTGCCAAACCTCTTTCTCAACTGCAAACTCGGTTAGTTCAGTGATTTAACTGCACAGTGGGCAAAATGGGCCTAGTTTGCACCTTTTTCTTCATGCACCTGTGCCACCAGCTTTGCATGAACATAAGCTCTCAGCACCTCCTGTTTCTTGCTTTGTATCCCAAGTCTGACACCCTGAGTGGGAGGTCTGTTAGTACCCACTCCATCCTCAGGCTGTGCTGGCCCGGACATACAGAGAGGGAACACGAAGGGGAACCCTTTGCAATGGAGACAAATTCATGGGCATCTATTGAGTGGGCAACTCTGAGGAACATTCTGTTTAGCTACTCAAAGGTCCCACGGACTGAACCCCCATTGCTGATCCTGAGGATGAGCTGGGTAATGCCTCTTGCAATTCTCTGCTTTTCCTGGCTCACTCTCCACCCGATCCGCCACTCCCTCTTTCTTGGAATAACTTCCCCCAAGCCCTTATCTTAAGCTGGGCTTTCTAGAGGACCCAGGCTAAGTAGTATGTATCCAACTCTTCGAAGATATCATAATCCTTTCTCCCTGTCGTTATAAAGTATGTAAACATTTTTACTGGCTGTAATATGTCAGCCTCTAGAGCCATACCACCTGTCCCATAACTGCCAGCTGAGTAATGCTGGACAAGTTATTCCATTATTTTGGTGTCCGTTTTCTTATATATAAATAGTAATCCTAGGGTTATTGAGGGAATTCACATGTTCATTCAGATTAAGTGCTTTGAACTTTCTCTGGCACAGAATTGCTAACATTTACTTGGTGTTTTCTTTTACTTTTATTGTAAAAATAACAAATTGGCTAATTCCAATTTCCTCACTATTTCCCCAATTTTTCTATTGTTAAATAATGTATCCTGTGAAAACTGTGGGCATGAACTGGCCTACTGATTTGATAAAGTTCGCTGAACAATCTCCATGTAGATCATGTCTGCATCTCATATTTCCTTAGGTTAGGTTTTTAGCAATGGAATTTCTAAGTCTAACCACAAAATGAATGTCCTGTGGGGAGAAGCCAGATCTTTTCGTTCTTTGTTGTCTCCTTAGCACTTGACACATTAATTAGGCCTCTTACATGTGCCAGTCCCTATGTTAAATGATTGAATAAAGCTATTAATACATATTTCTAAAATGTTTACCAGAATAGGTGGCATATTCTTAATATATCTGTAGTGAGCATGTGCTGTATAATAAAAACCTAAATAATTTGATCAAGGCATGCAGGACATTTAATTAGAAGTGCACACAGGCAGACATAGGATCCGAGTGTACAAGAGCTGATACTCAGAATGTATTGCTGTAATATAAACTTAGCCATCCACCCCCATTAAAAAAAGTAAACATGTTTCATATTCCAACTGTGTCAATAACCAAGGGGCAGAAATGGATCCCATAAGAAAATAAACATTTGGCCTTCATAATTAAAGTCAATATTAGACGAAGACCCCCAAAAGGCAAGGCAATCACCTGGCTCCTCTTAGCTCATGCCTTGATGATCCCACTGTCTATACCGTGGGAGAAACAGCTATTTTTCCAGGGCTCACCTGGTTAGAATTTTTCATGGAGCGTGACTTTCAGAAAAAAAGCTCAGTCAAGTAGAACTGTTCAAATTAATTTGGGTTTATGTTACCAAGTGTGTATCCCAACCAGTTGTTTGCAAAGGAGCTGAAGGAAAATTGAAACATGAAATGTCATGTAAACAGAAAAATAAGTGACCACTTTGGAAGCAATAAAATTAGTACCTTCTGGGAAATTAAACTCAGAGTTACAAAAGGATACAAAGTGTAAACAGAATTGATGAAAACAATGTAAATAGTTATTGAGTTGGACATGTTGTGAAATCTTGAAACTGATACTAAGCATCTATATACATGTTCTGATGTGTCATAGGGACACAGGGACGGGGATGCCCTCTCTTGAACCATGATCATGTAGTTACAACAGAATGTAAAATGTAACTATATCAAAGTGCATGGGGGGGGCTGGAGCAATTAGTTTTGCTTATCAAGGGGCAGAAAGGTTATAGAACATTTTATTATATATATGTGTGTTTCCAGATACAATGTGGACACACAGTGAGTCACCCTGCTCATGGAGATAAAAACATATTTAACTTGAACTTGGCACTCACAAGAAGATAAACACACTGGCCTCCTAATCTTTTTGAAGATCTTGAATAGGAAGGTTTATGGGGGATTTATAGTTTTCCTGGTTACAAAGCTCTGAGTTTCTGATTCTAATGAATTAGACCGTTTTACCAATCACTTGGCTGTCACACCTATTGTCCATTGTTAACACTGCATCGTCCCCACACTGAAAAACACCCCGCCTTTCAATTTCCACAATGCCACTGACACCAGCTGTACAGCACCAGACTTTTCCTAAATGTCTGGGCAATGGATGGGTCTCATACTCTAATATCAATCACAACATCAACTTGAGTATCAAGTGTCATTTAATGATAAGGAAATGTTTGGAAAAATGAATCACTCAGCAGTTTTGTTGTGTAAGCATCACAGAGTACACTTACACAAACCTATATGGTACAACCTATTACACATTTAGTCTATGTGATATATGTATAGGAGATGTCCTATTGCTTCTAGGACTGTGATGACTAAAACAACATGTGCTTAATCTAGCACAGAAGGAAAAGATGCAAATAGATTTTCATAAAGGAGATATCTGAGGCTGCTGTGGACATAATATGGCATGATGTTTTACAGTAAACTCTTTTTTTAAATAAATGGAATACACTCTAAACATCAGCAAAATGTATAGAAATGTATAGTATAGTAATCCTATAAACTAGTAACATAGTTGTTATCTTTGTCAAGTGTTATGTAGTATGCATAATTGTACACACTAGAGTTTTACATAACTGTCAGCGCAATAGGCTTGTTTACAACAGCATCACCACAAACACATGAGTGACATCTTGCCGTTATAAAGCATTAAAGCACAATAGAGTAAGCCTTTGCCTTTGCACCCCCCATTTTTTTCGTGAAATGTTCTGTTCCAGAAATGTAACAGTCTGTGCTGCACTGTATTCCTGCTCAATGTATCAAAATGTTCTGCAACTGTTTGTGCTGCAAATGTACCTGCTCAATGTATCAAAAGTGTTTGTTTAGTTAAGTCCGCCCCAAGCGGGTCTCACATCCAGCTATGTCTCTGCCCTAAAAGGTTCCTCTCAACTTCCTTTCCCCAACTCTATATAAACTGACTCCCACTGCAACTCAGCACTCAGAATTTCGAGTGGACAAACTCCTTTGAGCCAGCTGGCTAATAAAGGTTTGTCTCCATCTCTTTGAGTAACTTTCAGATTCTCTAGTCTTCAAATTGCTATAGCTGTAAGTACTTGAGCTGTGACACTTGAGCTGTAGCACTTGGCTGTAACACTGAGCTGTTCTACTTTGCCACAACAGCACTACAACACCAGGATGGCTACATCACTAGCGGTGGGATTTTTTCAGTTCTGGTTCAATCTCGTGGATGGATCACTGTCATATATACAATCCATTCACCAAAACATCACTATGTAACATATGACTATATTTAAATATTTTTATTTTTAAATCTTTTACCCACTTAACACTTAACCACTAAGACTTTATGGTTGTCTATATTTTTTAAATTTGCTTCTTTCGTTGAGTCTATTTCTCACCATGACTTGCTCCAAATTCTCAATTCTTGCAACTTAGTTTCTTTGCATTAAATTTTTAAATTTTGCTCCCTTTCTATAAATTATTTTTCAGTTCTATCCTTATAGTTTCTTTAAAAAGTGGAGAAGGGGTTTTGTGTTATTGCTCATTTCAGATGGTAATGGCACAGCAGGACATAGAATAGGGACATGCAGTTCAGGAAGAACTGTTTTCAAACTTCAGATCTGAGGTTTGCAGCTGAGATGTGTGTCTGCGGACAAATTAGCAACATCTGAGCCTCTGCATCCTCGAATTGGAAATGGGGACATGAGTAGCTATCTCATAAAGTTTCTGGGGGATTTGGTGAAGTAGTATTTGAGGGGTATCCACAGACAAGAATAAAATGGAGAGTTTAGGAAATTATTAAAGCAATCTGGAAAGTAGAGAAGTCCTACAAGACAAGTAGGCATTGTGTTTTGTAGCTTGGTATACTCATGCTTTTGAAAACAAGTAGCTGTAAATATCTTTTTAACATGCTTTATTGTTTTAAATGGCTTTCTTTTTTTGGTACTGGGAATCAAACTCTGGTCCTTGTTCTTGCAAGGCAGGCGGTGGAACCACTGAGCTAAATCCCTGGCCCTTGTAAATACCTTTTAAAAACAAGAATGTTTCACATGAAAATATGAGTGTTAAAAATTTTGAAAGGTCAGAAGATCTGTCTTGGTTCATTTTTATGGTAATAAGAAAATACCGCAAACTGGGTGCACTATAAAGAAAGGAGGTTTATTCTGGTTCACGATTCTGGTTTAAAGTCAAGGTGTTACATCTGGTGACACTTTTCTTGCTGCAAAAACCTAGGGCAGCATAGGAAGTCACATGGCAGAGGCAGAAAGCAAGTGCAAGTGTGCTCCTGCAAGGTGCAAGAGGCATTCAAGGGATGCCAGGCTCACTTAAAACAGCGGTTCTCAGGTTCTGATCTAGTATCCTGACATCTAGAACTCTCTCAGGGAAGCACCAGTCCGTTTATGAGGGTGGAGCCCTGCATGACATTATTATCCCCTGAAGATTCTGAAATGAAAAAAACAAAACAAAACACCAAAAGACAAAGCAGAGACTAACAGTTTCAAGGCTTGACAGAGACTGATGGTCCAAAGCTGATGGTCTCAAGGCTTGTCCCTCCTGCTAGACCCATGAAGGTCACTGTGCCTGAAAGATGAACTGCTGAATCAACAGCTGCCTGTACCTCTCTATGTATTAAAGATAAACTGTAAAAGCAACATTTGCCTCCACCTCCCTACACTTTTCTAAGTTCTGCTTCTGTAAAATTCTGTTTGCTTCCCTTCCCTGCCTAAAAAGCAAGATAAAAATGAAAACAAACTTAGAATCTGGGCTCAGACTCTGGAAGGCAACTTCCACTGAGCCTGCTAGTGAATAAACCTGCCTCTATTTTCAATTCTCTGAGTGCCACTCTTTTCCTTGGTCTGTCTGCCCTCAGAATGCCAGAACAATCCCACCTCCTGACACCATGGCACTGAGGAAGTAAGTGTCAATATATGTTTTGGTGTGTACAGACCATATTCTAACCACATCAAGATAGAAGCAACTGTGCCTGCTTTCTTCCTGGCAGCAACTGGTTGGGCCTCAATCTGATTGTTCCATTGTACTGGGTCAGCTTTAACCATTTCTGCTGGCTGCTGGTCTCTATCAGCTTTGAGGAATGCAGCTCCCACCCTGGATGTGACTATGCTGCATACGAGAAAAATAAAAATACCTGGTTTGATGAGAATACAGGTGGCCATGACAACACCAGGATGGAACCATTTAAATTGGTATTCCCTGGAACATCTGAAGGATGTGGTTTCTGAAATAATGAAATGGTAGGAAGTAAAAGGTAATTAAAGATTGGGCTAGGATAGAGGCTGAAAATTTAGATCTGGGTCATACTCAACATTCCTGGAACACTCTTTCAGGCCTGGTGGCCTATTCCTGCAGGTTTTACAGCAGCAAGGGCTTCAGTTTCCACTCTCTAGGAGTTATATGTTCCTTCTTGCCTTGTTTCCTCTTATCTTATCCAAACATAATTTCAGCAGCCAGAGAATGTGGGTAGGTAGGAGCCTTTCTGCTCACTGATTCCTTCCATATGTGGGTTATTTCATTTTTCCAAAGGGCCCTAGGGTTTGGGAAAACTCCTTGTCCAGTGTAATCACCTTTGAGCTTGTATGAACTCAGGCTTTGCTGAAATTTATTAGTCACTGACTTGCCAGAAGGGAAAAAGTTTTAAAGAAACAGAAAACAGAAAACACTTGAGATTCTACTCTGAGGTTCATTTGATCACCTTTTCAAAAACCAGAATAGTCGGCTCATTTCTGTCAGCATCAACATAGCATCCTGCAGAGTGACCTTTTAAAGCCTGTA
>NW_004624862.1:4117646-4201706 GCF_000247695.1 Heterocephalus glaber | reverse complement strand
GGGTAGGGGAAAGGAAAGAAGGGAAAAGAAAACATATGAGAAAAGGAAAAAATGGAAACAAAGTTTTTGCAAATAGGGAAGGGTGGAGGGGGTGTAAGGAGGGCAGACGATGGGGAAAAAAATAAGAACCAAGAGACTCATGTAAAGGTACAAGATCCCAATGATGAATGTAACTGTATTTTATATGTAAAATGTACCTATAAACTTAATGGGAAATAAAAGAAGCCCAAGTCTCTAAGAGCATATAGTATTTGCATATAACCTGTGACCATCTTCCACATTTTATCCGAGTCTTGGTTATCCACAGATTTTGTTACTCCTGGGGGTCCTGGAATCCTTTCTCATGTATACCAAGAGACTGTTACACTTTGAACCATCTCTAGATTACTTGTAATACTTAATGCAACAACTATACTGTACATCGCTCCATTTGTGTGGATGTAGCATAGTACTGGTATGTGGTAAATTTAAGTTTTGTTTTTGAAACTTTCTGTAACTTTTGAAAAAAATATTTTCAATCTTCAGTTAGTGGAATCCAAGCAGGCAGGACCCATGGACACAGAGGGCTGTCTGTGCTTTAGAGGAGTATATCATAGATGTGTTTAATCTGGGGTGGCAGAAAGTCCCCAAAGAAGTGAAAATTAAGCTGCACTCCTAAGGATAAGTAGGCATTAAAAAGGCAAAGCAAGTCATATGAGATATGAGTGAATGGTCTGCACAGAGGGCAGAGATAGGATGTCTGGGTGATGGATATTTGTAGACAGAATGCTCAGATTCCTGTTCTATATTTCTTCCCCGACTCTCTAATTTCCCCCTGAGTTAAATTAGAATATTGTTATTCTCACTCCTAATTATCTTTAAATATTTCTGTACAGTGGGCCACCTAGGCACTGCAAATGCTTCACCATTTTGATTCCAAAGTCCAGTCCCTGTCACACATCTATAATTGCTAAAATTTCTGCTTTATCATTCTTATTTGCTTACTTTCTGGGAAAAAAACCTAATTAACAGAAAACTTTCCAAAATATTTTTGAACCTTCTAAATCTGTAACAAAGGGGACCAAAGAATAACTAACTGGGCTTTTAAATTGATTTTTTTCCCTTTTATTGGTTGTCAGAGATATCAGTGACCAATGAAACGGTAGGCAGAAGAGTTGCCCTGTGTGATTGCAGCTAACTGGGAAATATCAAGAACTTGTCACAGGACGCCTGGAAATCTTGGTTCCATTGTAGATCTTTGGAACATTTATTAGTGAAAATTTTAGCAGGATTAACAAATACTTCTGCTAAATCAGCTCTAATCAAAATTGTATTGTTTTAGGGGAGGGGGGGAGGGGATGGAGGTGCTGGTAGAGATGAGGGTGTGGCGGGGCATATGGGTTTGAGGACTTTCAGAGGGTCCATTCTGCATGGGGACCTGGGCTCCCAGTGACGGTACTCATGGCCCATGCCCATGTTTCCACTTTGGAGATACAGAAACTACCCATGCATCGGGGTCTGCAGCTGCAGAGCTATGGCCTGGACCTGGCTTCAAGCATGTGCACTGGTGGCCACTCACACCCAAAGCACTGTACTATCCTACTGGAAGAGTTAAGATATAATGGGGCAGGGTACATGCCTGTGTGTGTGTGTGTGTGTGTGTGTGTGTGTGTGTACGCTGGCGAGGACCAGTCATGCAGTACAGGCCAGAAGTTGGTCCGCCTTGTTTTGTGTCCTCAAGGGTAGGGAGGCACCGGTTTCTGCAGCTGTGGCCTTGTCTGCAGCTCAGTGGAGCAGCAGGGCTGGACACCGGCTGCTGGTCCTGCTGCCTTTGTATCTTGACAGACAGCATTATGAGTTGATACTATCTTTGGAGGTTAAATACAGTTTATGGAGATGAGTTTGGGTGCCAAGGTGACAAAGGGTAGATGCATGATCATTAATTTTAGGTGTCAGCTATACCGGGTTAGGGGATGCCCAGGTGCTAGTGAAGCACCCCTTCTGGGTGTGTCCGTGAGGGTGCTTCTGGAGAGGAGAGGCATGCGTGAGAGGCTGAGTGGCAAAGACCTCACTCTGTATGGCAGTCACCTTCCATTTGGCAGAGACTAGGATTTAAGGAAGGGGCAGAGAAGGGTAAACTCTCCTCATGGCCTCCCAGAGGGAGATCCACTTTTCCTTCTAGCCATGGGCAAAAGAGCTCCAGATTCCTCAGCCTTTAGAGTGTGGGACTTGTACCAGTGTCCCCCTGAGGACTGTGGGTCTTTGGTCTTGGACTGAGTTTCATGATTGGCTTCTGCAGTTCTCAGGCCTTCCAGCTGGACTGTGGCAGCTTCTCTGGTTCCCTAGCTTGCAGCAGCCTCTGTAATCATGTGAGCTAATTTTTCTAATAGAACCCCTTTCATCTATCTGTCTGTCTGTCTGCCTGCCTGCCTGCCTGCCTGTCTGTCGGTCTATCTATCTATCTATCTATCTATCTATCTATCTATCTATCTGTCTATCTTTGATTGCTTCTGTTTCTCTGATATAACATGTGATCAAAATTTCCTTTCCTAGCCTCTAGCAGAACATAGCTGTGATGGTCTGAATTTATGTCTTTCAGCTGATAGCAAACATGAAGGGGAGTTCCTGACTGGGACAAATTGTTGAAGAAGGGGGCTAATTTTTTGCATATGGTATTTATTATCTTCTAATCATTCAATCAGAAGACGAGCCTAGTGAATCCTTGGAGTGGGCACTTGCCTAATGCTTTCCAACATCTTCTAGTATTTCCTTAGAAGCATTTCAGGTGAACCTGCCATTGTGGTTGGGTTATGCTGGTGACTGTCTTATAATAAACAGTAAAGAGACATAGCATATTGCTCTGCAGATATTGGCATGGCCTGTGAGACTTCTCCAGAGATGCTATCAGGAAAAACTGTACTTGAAAATTATTCACTCTAAAAAGATTTTGATCTTTCCTGCTATCTCATGGGCTGTTTCCTTTTGGCCAAAATTTGTATTATAGGAGTTTTACCACCTGGCTCCTTTCTTCATCTTCTTTCATCTGGGCTGCCAGCTTCCCATCCTCAGAATAGTATGTTCCACCTGAGATTATCAGTAAAAAATTCTAGATATACAGCTGGTCCACCCTGGCTGGGGTGGCAATCCCTGCTACTGAAATGACTGATTGGCCTCAGGTGGTCCCAGGGATGTTGGTCAGTCTGAGGAAAACAAGATACTCTAGTCCAGGAAGCAGGTGGTACCAAGGGTACCCAAAAAGGCTCCTACAATTTCTATCTCATCTGCTGTGACTGGACACATGAGATACCCACAAATTCTTTTTTTCATTTGCTTGCATCAGTGGCCAGAGTAATTTTTAAAATGTAACTTTTTCTGCCAAAAGGTTTCTCAGGACTTTAGCAGCCAACACATATAAGGTCCATTCCCTCTGGCTTTGAGACTTACCATGCATAATCAGAAGCCTACCTGGCAGTTGGGTTTGTGGTGGCATGAAGTAGGCATCAATATGCATGCTTACTGCGTGATCATTCAGTCCATCAGCACTGTGGTCCATCTCCATGTTCTCCAGCACTGTATCACTGCCTCTCTCTCTCTCTCTCTCTCTCTCTCTCTCTCTCTCTCTCTCAGACTCAAGTGGAGTAGATCCAATTAACATGGTACTTCAAAAGATGCCCTGTTAGCTCTAGAATCATGGCTAGGAAGAGAACTGTGACTTTGGTAAGGCAGATTTGAATCAACTTTCTAAGGAAATGGTAATATATATGACACAACATGCTTCATGCTGTCTTTGGAACTGAAAGACAATGAGAAATACTGACCCCCAGTTTGATGTGCCTAAATGAAGGAGAAAATGGTAGGTCAGGGGCACAGTAATCAGGGGCTGAATGGATACCTCCAGAGTGACATTTCTAGCATACTGTGACCATTCAAGATACCACCTGTGGTTGTCCAATGCTGCCTTCTTGACCTGCCTTTCTACCAGATAAGAAGATGGTGAAATCACAGAATTGCTGTAACTGAGGATATCAGGAGCTGGACTGATCAACCAGCTGGAATACTGCAGTGAAAAGAAGTAAAGAGGCATTCAGAGTTTGATCCAGGTTCAAGGTTAGCTTCGCTTCTCACTAAATGATCTTGCATAATTCAGTTCTTGAGATCTTCGTTTCATGATATGGCAAGTGAAATGTCAAAGTTTTCTTCTACATCTGTATGGGAGAGCAGAGGACTGAATGTTCTCTGTCTCATCTTTGTGGAGGTGCTTTGTCTTAGGCTGGGTTCATTAGAAGCCCAGCTGGAGATAGAAGTGTTGTGAAAGAGAATTAATGAGGAGATACCCAGAGGAGAAACCTACAAGAGAGTGAGGAAAGCAGATTGGAGCAGGGGAAGTTCAGCAGGGATGTGTGGTCCATTGATTCTAGAAGAGCACTAGAGTATGAATGGTCTCACAGAGTTGGCCCATCTTGGGGTGAGAGCATTGTGCTTTCATCTTCTTGTATTCCCTGCTGGCTGTAGACTACTGCCTTAGTTGATTTTCTGCTGCTAAAACAAAATATCTGATGTTGGATGCTTTATAAAACAGGGCTTTCTTTAGCTCATCATTTAGGAGGCTGAAAGTATGAGACTGGGAAGCCTCCAGTTCAACATCTGGATCAAGCCCTCTTGGCTGGGTCACAGTATGACAGAGAAATGGAAGGAGTACTGGCCATGTGCAACACAGATCCTATTGGCAAGACTGAAACCAGGGACTATAGTGGGGCTGTTCTTGCTCTTTTCATAACAACTCCCTCCCAGAGAACTCACTCCAAGGCACCAGTATAACACCTGAGCAAGGTGCCCATTGACCTAATCACTCCCCATTAGACCCCATCTCCTAAAGACTCCCTCTCTTCCCATATCACACGGGGGAGCAAACTTACAGCACATAAAAGCTCAAGGACACACTCAAACCAAATCCTAAGCATAGCAGCAGCCATAAGGAGGACGAGTGTGTCTTCACAGGCATTTCTGGAAGTGGTGGAGGTTCTGTTCTCTGGAGAAGGGGGCTGCTGTGAGGTCTGACCAACACATACATAGAGCTCTTAGCTGATGCTCATACCAGAGAAGAAGATTTGGTAAGGCAGCATTATCATTTACTGTAGCTCTCCACTCACTTCTACTTCTAATCAATTCAACCAAGGGAGAGTGTCTTTAGGATTCTGGTTGATCACAATTTCTGGAGAAAATAGTTGGAGGAACATTGATGAGATGAACAAGATTCCGCATGTGGCTAAGCCAAAAGCCACAGGACATATTGTTTCTCTCCTCCATCACTGTTCTAGATTCTCTTTCTGTCTGGCTAAGTACTTTCACTAGTTTAAAGGGTGTGAATAATGAATGGGTGACCTCTTTCTGAGAAGTCTTGGACTCTGGTTACTATACCCTTTTCAGACAAAGGCTGCTGAACTTGACCATGTACAGAGACAATGGCCATGGTAGTATCAAAAGATGCCTTTGTCAATTTTCTGAATTTCAAGCATACTATTCTCTGCTTTTATCATGAAGAAGTAGTTCTACATCCTCAAGAAGAGCAGGACCCAATTGTAGTAGTCTTTTCTATTATGGTAACTCCTTTCTTTGCCTGGTACTGTAAGGACACAAGGAACCCCTAATGACTAGGCGGCAGTCATAGACCAAGATCCACAGGACTCTCAATTTGTTTCTCAGAGGAAGTATTCCACATAGGATTGAGAATACCCTACTCCATAAACCCCAAAGCTGCACATCCATAATTCCTAAGTTAGTTGCTGGGAATTATGGAGAGATGAAAATTCCTACTTAGTTTCTAAACGTATGTATTTTACTGGTGAGAGCTCCAGACCATATCCTGGCTGTTGATTCAAGTGCCTCCTTCTCAGAAGTATATGATCTTGAGCTGCCATTTCCGCTGCATCTTTAGGAAGTTTTTTCAGTCCTCTACCAGGCTAGCAGCCTCTGGGTTATATGTTATATAGTAGGATGAGTGAGTCCAGTGCACATACAGATTTTCCCTTCACTCCTGGTACCAAATTCCTTAGGTCAGATTTCCTAAGCCCAAGATTTTTCCCTCAAGTGACTTATTGAGGAGTCTTATTGACTTTTAGAAGAACTCTGTGAGGAGGTGACAGAGCAGGTTAGGGTTGGGGAATGGATAAGAAGAGATTGATTTCAGCTGAAGTCTATATCAGCATGACCTTTTGAGTTCTGGAACACAAATAGCACCATAGAATTGTCCACCCTGAGGCAAGGGATCTGTATTCTTGCATCTTTATATCACTCAATCATTGGACCTGGGCCATCCTTGCAGGCAGCATTTCCAGATGTGGTGGCTCCCATTAGCTGAGGGCAATTTTTAGAAAAGTATGCATTGGAGCTGTGAGCAGCACCTACTCAAGTCAGCTGGGTAATGGCTGTACTGGCCCAGGAAAGAAGATCTGGTGAGGGGCCAACAGTTGACTCTACCATATCTTTTGACATAAAGGGTTTTGCATTACTACAAGGGGATTGTCACTAAGCTTGAAGTTGTCCTTTCCCAACACCCACATCTGGGAAATCTAGCCAGCTGTCAGACTAGAATACTGCTATTCCTTTACTGTATTATCACTACATCTAGTCAACATATTTGTTAAATTCTGACTGCGGCAGACATCAGTGATAGGCTTTGGGAGTATGGAAATAAATCAAATAATATTGCTTTTATAAGCACTCTATTCCCAGTATTTTATAGACAGTGTTAACTAAGATTTTATATAGTGGCTGATGTCCCACAGCCTGCCATAGGCACAAAACCATTTATCAGGGTAGGGCATTAAATTTCTTATAGCCACCAGATGTTTCCAGATCCATGCCTGTTGTATCTGCCTGTGTTAGCTCACTGATCTCTGAGTATTCTAGATGATTCTAACATCTCTGCTGGGGCTTTTCCACTGATGAAGTTAGAGACAGTGCTTAAAATGATAAACAAGTTTTCAACATAGACACTAACCGGCACTGAATTTTCTTCAAGTTGGTCTACTGGAAATACTTAGGGGTCCTGCTGTTTTGGGCCCTTGCCCCAGAATTACTTAATCAGAATATTTACAGCATAGTAATCTGCAATTTTCTGTCCTTCTTGAAATTATGCACAGTAAAGTATGAAAATGGCTAGAAACATGATTTATACTTCTTCTTTTTGTGGTAAGGAAATGAACTTTGCACTCCGGAAATCATACTGTTAATGGGTAGCAGGGTCAAGACTTGAGCCTTTAACCTTTAAAACAGGATTTCTCAACCTCACACTGTTGGCATTTTGGACCAGATAATTCTTGGTAGGAGGCTGTCCTGGGCATTAGATGTTTATTACAGTTCCTAGCCTCTACTCTCCACAGTCAGTGATATCTAACCAATTTATGACAATCAAAGATATGTCTAGTTATTGCCAAATATCTCTAGGGGAGCAACATCACCAGGTACAACTTCACTATGGCTAAAACCCACTTGTTCCAGGCTATGGTTTTTCATGAGCAGTAATTGTACATAGGTTTTCATATCAGATGGACTTTTATTTGAATTGTGTCTTCATTATTATTGATTGTATAATCTTAAGGAAGCAACTTAACTCAGAAAGTCATCATAACCATACAGAATAAGCAAGGAGAACACAAAGCCAAGTCACAGTTTCAGGGAAGTAGGCTGTTCCTTCCTTCTCTTATAGGCTACAGCAAATCAATGTACCAACTAAGCAAAAACATGTTTACCATGCCAAGACGGCTTCAAGATGCCTTCCTGATCACAACCTTTTAAAATATATTTTATTGCCCTTATGACCTTGATAAATAGAACTATTAAGTCAATCAGGACAGAGTTAATATCTCCTCAAAACTAAAATGGAAAGAGCATGAGCCAAATGTGGCTGGTGCCTACCTTCATCCCTCTGAATTGCCTGCTCTCTTGTGCTCCCACCAAACTGCAGTATTTCTGTCTCTGCTGGTTGCAGAGGCCTGCTGTGGAGGTGCAGGCTGAAAGTGCTGGAGAGTGGTGAGAAGGAGTCCTTAGCCTGTGATGGATGAGAGTCAAGATCCAGATACCCCAGTGTCCTTGCTTGTCAACTGGGATAATCTGAAGGGGTGTGGACTACACTATTCTAAAATTAAGCTCCATTTACCCATGGAAATACCCAACTTAATAATATATTCATTGACTATATTCTCTGTTTCACTTTTTAATTCCCCTGCCTGTACTTCCTACACCTACCAAATGAGCCACTTAAGACAAAACTGGGTCTTGAACTCACGGCCTACATCTGGAGAAACCCAGGATAAATATTAAGTCTCAAAAAAAGTACACTTGTAAGACATCTGATTCATTGTCAGCTTCCTCTGGAAGTAAAAATCAACCTCCCATGGAGCAAAGGGGATGCAAATAAAATGCTTTGAATTAGCACCTTTCTATTAATGCTACACTTCCAAGGATTTGTATTTTCAAGTATACCTGTCTGCGTGTTGGTATTGAGTTGCTAGTGAGAAGGTGGTGTGTTAGGGAAGGAGGTTGAGCTTTAACATTTTCGCTGAGTCTCTGTCCCACAGAAGTTGTCCAGCTCAGCAGGACTCTGGAAGTTTTCTAACATGAGCTGCCATTGCTCAGCCTAGGAAGAACATGGCAGACAATCTTCCAAAGTCACGATCCATGGATTTTGTTAAGTCTTCACCAACTGTTTTATATTTTATCAGCCTAAACACTGAAAAGCCTTTTCGACAGATGGATTGCGTCAGACTCTGTAAACACTGTAATTGTTTGGCAGGATTACTGCTTACACTAAAAAAAATGCAATTTGCAAGAATACACACAGACGACACATATCGCCCAAGACACGTGGTGACACAGTTTATGCTGTCATATGCCTTCTATACAGTGCTCACTGTCAGATCCAGAATTAAACAGCAATTATCTCCAGCATCTCAGACTGCTGTTTCTGCCATTCTGCTATTTCATGGGAGCTTGAGAAATGAAATAAAGCACGTCCCTCTTCCTTCTCTTCCTAGCATATTCACAAAGAAAAAAGACCCGGGAGGGCATCCAAGTGACACAGTCTTATAACGAAATCAGCCCCTTTAATTAGGTGTGGGCAGAGCAGATATTCTACTTTACTAAAAGATAAGCATCCTGTAGCTTAGGTGGTTTCATGGCTCAAGGAAATTTACAAAGATGCCCACAAGGCTCTGTCCTTAGATTGTTCTGGGAATGAAACAGTGGGTTTGGAAAGAGAATGTTTTAACTTACATAATTTCATCAGCCTCCCATTTTCATAGAGTACTTTATGGCTAAAATCAAGGAGGGAAGAAATTGCAAGTAAATCAATCTCAGGCCCGCTGCCAGTAGGAGGAAGAAAGGCAAATATAGGTCCACAGAAAGTTCAAGGCTGAAGAGGAAAGGCTCTGCTGGGGACTTCAAAGCAATTGCAGTGTTATGTTCATAACTGAAGGCTTGCTCTGTGCCAGGCTTGGATCTAAGCATGTTACTTCTCAGATTGAGGCCAAAATGATTTTAAAGGGCGAGTGTTAAAGCTCAGGGGCTTTAATAACTTGCCCAGTGTATCTGGTCAGACATGGTTTCAAACTTGGTTCTGCTGAAGTTCCAGCCTCTGCCTGTGTGGAGACAGGTCGTTCCTATTCCTGAATCTGTTTTTGACAAATATTCAAAGGGATCTCGACTGTTTCTATAACCTGAGGTAGCCCATGAGGAGGAAATCATGTGTTTTCTTTCCCCTGAAATACTCAAATTTGAGGAACGGAGAAGAGACAGGAGGAAAGCGAAAGGATGTGTTAGTTAAAATCAAAGTGATCTTAAAATATTTATTAAAAAATAATTCTCTCGTCTCTTAGTTCTGAAAAGTTCACAGCTGAACTTTGTAGCTGAATATGTTTTTTGTTCATCTAAAGATAATTAAGTTGCATCGCTACACAAAATATTGCTTCAAAGTTTTCTGATTACAAACAATGGTTCTGTTCTGAGGTTCAAAGTTTTAAAAATAAAGAAGATAGAAAAGAACAAAGAAAAAATTCAACTCCAAGTAACCACTAGTTTTTGTTTTGTTTTGTTTTTTTGGTACCAGCGATTGAACTCAGGACCTTGCACTTTCGAGGCAGGCACAGAGCCACTGAGCTAAATCCCTGGTCCTGCAAGTAGCCACTATTAATGTCAAGACACTTTATGGATTTATAATGTCTATAAAAAACTCCCCAAATCCTAAGTAACAGCTCATTGAATTAAGGCTAAATTAATATTTTTGTGTAACGACATCCCCCCGTAATCAGAGAGATGTTACCACTAGCTCAGAAGCCTCCTCCTACTTCCAATAGATCATGACCTTCTTATTTCCTTTTTAAATACATGAATATGCTTTTAACAAAAGGCCGGCAAATGAAAGTATCAAAATTTTACATGTTGTAAATATTATTTGGTGATTAGAACGTAACTTTAACATAATGTAACGATTTCCCTTTTGTTGGTTATTTAGATATTTCAATTCAGTTGTAGAGAACCGCTCTATATAATTTGAAGAATACTAGAGAACTAAAGCAAAAACGAAATAGTTGAAGAACTGGCAAAAAAAAATTTGATTGCTTCATTCTCTGTTTTCTTGATAGCACAATCTCATATATTGCTGCAGGTACAAGCCCAAGGAAGAAAGAAGGAAGGGTAAGAGGAAAGGGAAAGAAAGGAGAGAGAGCGAGGAATAGGTGGGGCATTACCAACCGGGCCAGAGCTTCTAGATAATTTTACAGCTGGCTACTTAATCTCAGGCTCCAGAAAAGGGAGAAGAACTCACTGGATCCAATGAAGGTTCTCTCCTACAGTGCTTCCAAGCCCCAAGGGGATGCAAAGTCTCCCACATTTCTAGGTTTGGGTAATCCAGCCCTGCAGTTAGGACACTGGGCAAGCCAGATCCTCTGTGGTGGCAAGTTAAATCTGGACAGTGGAGGTGTTCTGAACCCCCAGGAAGGAAGATTGAGGTCATGCTGAATGGGTGACACTTGCTTGGGGTGGGTGAGGGAGACAGTCAACTGCAGAGAGGGGTGGGGCATGATTGTGCTGCTCTGAGCTTTATAGGCATAGCTAGGCAAAGCTGACCCTGGGGCTGCCCCAGGCAAGGATCCAGAGGGCAGGGCACTAAGCTACTCTGAAGTGGCACATAAATTGAGCCAAGTCTAGGAAGGGAGCATTAGCTGGGAAGTGAAACTCTTGATTTCTAAGGGGAAATGAAATAGATAGAAAACAGGCACTGTATCACCAGTTCCACAGGTAAGCCTAGCCTCTCTATTTTTCTTTCACTTACATATATTTTACCTCAATATTTTATCATGAGAGCCAGGCATGGTGGTGCACACCTGTAATCCCAGCACTTGGGAGACTGAGGCAGGAGGATCTGTGAGTTCAAAGCCAGCCTGAGCTACATAGTGAGCTCAAGGCCAGCCTGAACTACATAGCGAGACCCTGCCTCAAAACAAAAAACCCAAATAATTTTTTATTATGAGGTCAATATTTATTTATAGTTTTAGTCAAAAGTTATAAATCATAACATACAAAACTTGTAACTTGAGTTTAAAAAATGTGTAGTCTTGCATAACCCACACTTCAATCATTTGTATTTCCATGCTAATGATTTTGAGAATTTGTATGTGTTCACTGACTATTTCTTTTTTTTTTTTTTTGGTACTGGGGATCGAACTTGGGACCTTGTGCTTGCAAGGCAGGCACCAGAACCACTGAGCTAAATCCCCAGCCCCAATTGACTATTTCTTTATATTTTATTTACTTTCTTAAATTTCATGTTTCAAATTGACAAATAATCATTGTATATATTTATGATGTAAAATGCAATACTTTGACGCATGTATATTGTGGAATTATCAAATTGGGCTAAGTAACGTATTCATTACCTTACATACTTATCATTTCTTTGAGATGAGAATAATTTAATCTATTCTCAGAATAATTTAAAAAATACAATGCATTTTTATTAACTACTGTCACCATACCATGAAACAGATCACCAGAACTTAATCTTCCTGTCTAGCTGAAACTTCGTACCTTTTGACCAAAATCTCCCTTTTCTCCATCCACCACTCACCAATCACCCCAGCTTTGGTAATCACCATTCTACTCTGTTTCTATGAGTTCAACTTGTAAGGTTTCACATAAAAGTTACATCATGTGGTATTTGTCTTTCTGTGTCTAATTTCATTTACCATTATGCTTTCTAGATTTATCCATGTGTTGGTAATGACAGAATTTTCTTTGTAAAGAGTGAATGGTATTCTATTGTATATATAGGCCCATTTTTAAAAGCCCATTTATCTACTAAGAAGCACATCTGTTGTTACCAGTTTATGGCTGTTGTAAATGCTACTGCAATAAAAATGAAAAACATCTTATAAACATATATATATATATAAAATTAAATTTTTTTAGATATATCCAAAAAGGGAAATTCTGGGTTCTATGGTAATTCTATTATTAGTGTTTTGATGAATTTAAGGGACCATCCCATCGATTATGCCCAAAGCAGGCTGTAAGCAGTGCAGGCTGTAAAAAGTTAACCCTGCAATTGATTTGTTTATAGAAATGACTCTGCCTGAAGCCTACGTACCCAGGTCAGAGTGACTCTTACCCAAATTCCATTCCTAAAGTTAAAACCGCCTTTACTAAAAAGACAAGTTTAATTATTAACCACAACGTATGTTTTGTCTGTTCTGTTCCTAATTCAAGAATGCTTTGTCTTTTCCTTTACAAGCTTTGTCCACATCAGCAACATATCCACAGTAGCTCCACGTAGCTCCTTTACCTCAATCTAACTGTGAGAACACCAGTAAATATCGAAGGCTCTGGGTGCTCAGGGCTTTTGCTTGCTGAAGCTTCTGACTGCATAGGCACAGGTCATCCTGGCTCCTTGTATCTCTGTCTCTTTCACTCTGTCTCTGTGTCTTTCTTTTCATCTTGTGTCATAACACTGAGCAGGAGCTCGGGATCCCTGCAAGGGTCTCTGGTAGATGAACCACTATATTCTTTTCCAAAATGGTTATCCTAATTTACACTCCTACCAGCGGTGTACAAAGGTTTCCTTTTTTCCACAACTTTGCCAACATTTACCTTCCAAGTGTACCTAATGGAAATGAGGTGTAATGTGTTGTGGTTTTAAACTGCTTTTCTTTGAAGATTTGTGATGTTGAGCATTTTTAATATGTCACATTGGGTTCTTGTATGTTTTCCTTTGAGAATTATCTTCAAATCCTTTGCCTATTTAAAAAAATAGTGTTATTTGGAGTCCTTTGTTGTTGTTATTTAGCATTTTTAGTTTCTTACATATTTTCGATATTAGCCTCTTATTCAATGCATGATTTGCAAATAATTTCTCCCAATCTTGTTGGTTGCTCCTTTCCTTTGTAGGGGCTTTAGGATCCAGTCCTACTGTTTCTTTCCACTTTTGTTGTTGGTGTTTTTGCTGTTATTTCCAAAAATCCACTGCCCTGAACCATGGCAAGGAGTTTATTCCTCATGTTTTCTAATAATCTTCTGGGTTAACATTTTAAATCCATTTTTTAATTAATCTAAGAGTTGAGATAAGGGTCCAATTTCATTCTTCTGCCCATGGCTTTATCGAAGATACTGTCTTTACCTCATTTTATTTCTTGGTGTTTTCCTTTTTTTTAATAAGTGACTGTAGATGTATTTCTGGGTGATCCCATGCCATTGGTCATTTGTCTATTTTTAGGAATCCAGGCTGAGTTGACTACTGCAGCTTTGTAATATATTTTTAAATCAGCTAGTGTGAATGCTTGCAGTTTGTTCTTTTCACCCAACTTTGCTTTTGCTATTCATGGTCTCTCTCATTTTCATATGAATACTAGGATATTTTTTTCTATTTTTGTGAAGAATAACAGTGGGGTTTTGATAAACATTGCAGCCCAACAGTAGACCACATTGTATTGAATGAGCATTTTAATTATATTAATTTTTCCAATCTGCACATAGGCTTTATCTTTTCATTCATTTGTCTTATCTTCAATTCCTTTCACCAGTGTTTTATGGTTTTTCAGTATATAGAATTTTTACCTCCTTGGTTGAACTTATTCCTAAGTATTTTTAATGCTATTGTAAATGAGATTGTTCTCTGAATTTCTTTTTCAGATAATTGTTAGATTAATCTACATTTATAACTGTTGTATGCTATTAAAGAATTGACCCTTTTAGCACTAAATACTTACCCTTGTCTCTTTTAACGTTTTTGACCTATTTTGTCTGATTTAAATATAACTATGCTTGCTTTTCTTTGGTTTCTATTTTCATGAAATATCTTTTTTCTTATCTATTTGTGTATGAGTAACTTTTGCACATCTCACGATATGAGAGTCAGGCAATACAACTGTGCCTTTTGAAAATCAAGTCAGCCACTTTATGCCTTTTGATTATACAATTTAATCCATTTACATTCAAAAATAATTATCGACATATAAGAACTTTCTAGTTCTTGTTTTCTGGATCTTTTGTAGATCATTTATTCCTTTTTTTTTTTTATGGTTTCATGCTTCTCTGTAGTGATGTTCTTTGAATTTTTTGTTATCCTCTTTTGTGTATCTATTATCAACCTTTGCTTTGTGGCCACCCTGAAGTTTACATAAATCATTTTCTAACAGACTGTTTTAACCACTTAATAGTTTACCTCAAGTGTCACTCAGGCAGTGTGTTTATGCACTGATCATCCCAAATGTCACTGAGGCAGATGTCATTTTAACCAGTCCATTCTTGTATTGAATAAATTTGATAAAAATTGTCATTTTTATATTTACAGTTACATTACCTTATAAAACTTAATGAAAAAATTTTAATTTAATCTCTTTCTTTTTCCAGGCTTAGGAATTTTTTGGCCATTATTTTAAAAATATGTTTTCTATTCCTTTCAATCTCTTTTCTTGTGGTATGCAGATTATATGTGCATTGCTCTTCTTGCTTGTATTTCTAAAATCCCTTACTGTATCTTCATTCTTTTCTCTTGCTCCTCAGATTAGGTAATATCCCTTCACTTGTTTTAGAGTCACTGATTATTTTTCCGCTGGATCTAGCCTGCTATTGAATCTGTCCATTGAATTTATCAGTTCAGTTATAGTATTCTTTAGCTCTATGATTACTATGTGGTATAAAGTTCCCTCAAGTTACGACCATCTTGACATATGAACAACTTGGGTTAAGACTGGAATTTTAGTTTTAATGTGTGACCAAAGTCTTGAGTTATGACCTGAATGCTGGCCACTTGTGCTTCCAGATGGTCTCAGATACAGGTTTAACCCTTAAAGAGCTCTGGAAGGAACATTAAAGCATCCTTTCCTGTGTGGAGTTAATTGAGAACCCTACTTCTGCACAAAAGTAATATGGAAACCATCAAAAATTGTCAAAAAAATCAAATATTTGAGGAACTCTGGAAAATGATCAAAGCTTGCAACAATTTGAAAACTGCTTATTTTAAGAAAAAGAGCTAAATCTTGGAAAGAAGAATAAACATTGCAGTGTCCAACCAGCCCTGTATCCACTCTCTTCTCCCCAGGTCCATAATATTCTTTTAAAGCAACAGCCTCACAATCATGGAAGTCAGGAGAAATAGCAGCCTAGTACTGGAGGGAGCAGACTAAGTTTGGTGCTCTCCCCAAACAACTGCATTCCCTGACAATAGTCATTATTTCACCTTTCTGGCAGTTCTCTGGAAATCTCAATCATAGGGCTTGTCTTTTTGGATCTGACTCTGAGCTTACTGTTTAGAAGCAACACTGTCCCTAGAATATTTGTCAAAAACAATCAGCAGCAATAATCTAACATCATGCTACCTGAGGTGGCCATAATAGTTGGAGTAAACAAGAAGCTGACCAAAAAACCTAAAAGGAAAACTTGGGAAATGACAATTCCATAAAGGTTTGGAAAAACTCCAACATATTCCTGAGAAGCTGGAAGGCCACATGCATGGGCTATGTGCATGCTCAGGAAGACCTGAGGAGATCTAAATCATTTTATGAAGGCATGTACCAAAGCTGATGTAGCTTAATGATATTACATACTTTTAAAAATCCCTGTTTAATCATTACCTTAATATTAGCTAATGAAGCAGAGACTTCAGTGGCCACACATTTGAAGTGTTCATTCTCCCATTTAACATACATAAGAAAAATCTGAGGAATTTTTAAAATCCTAGACCCAACCTCCAGAGATTTTCAATCAATATATCTGATGTGGATTTAGGGACTCTGTGTCAAATGGACTTATTAGAAGCTTGAGTAACTCTTCAATAGGACAAACACTGAAAATCAGTGATGCAGATAGCTCGAAGAATATATTTGTCCAAGTGGATCCATAAATCTTCATTAAGGATTTCTTAATCTGTGGAATATGGGCAAAACAGCTGGTTTGTAACAGAGGCTAATGACAATTACTGTACATGTATTTAACTGATTTACTCTGAATACATTATTTGAACTGCTTATAGAATTTGTGTAGAGATAAGAGACAGGAAGAGAGCAAAAGTTACGTTTGGAGTCCTGGACTCACAGAAGTCTTGTAGGAAGTAATGTTTGAAATAGTGTTAGAAATTACCACAGGGTAATGAGCAGTTTCTTGTGCTGAATCACATTATGCTTTTGGTCCTTAAAGGCAATTAGTGGTTCCCCCAAGAAAGTACCTTAGTAAAAATGAAGTGCCTTTCTGGACCTGGGTTTTTAGCATTAGGATCTGCTGCATGGTCTGTTTCTGATTTGTCATTAAAGTCTATCATTCATGATAATCTGATTTCTAAAACAGTTGAGAGCTGTTTAATATAATTTCCCTTTAGCCATTATGTAAATGGCCTATGCAAATGTTCTTTCCTTAGATGTTGTGTGTATCAATATTCCTTGTTATTGAGTCATCAATAATTTTTTAATATGTAGTAGATAACTCTTAAATATAAACTCTGTTCTTTTTATTTTAAGGGTTTTCTTATAGAAATATTTTTTATTGTCAGATATAATAGGTGCATACAAAGAGCAGGGCATGTTCAGTTGAGTTGTTTCAGGGCAGTTTCACAAGAAAGCAGGCTGAGCCAGAGATTTTCATGCAGCATATTGTTGGACTTTGCTTCTTAATCCATTCTGCCAGTCTATTTTTTTTGATTGGTGAATTGAGGCCATTAACATTGATGGTTATAACTGATATGTATTGGCTTATCCTTGTCATGTTATTTTCCTGTTGTTGGCTCTTTTATTTTTTATTTTCCCCGCTCTACCTTTAACTTCTTGCCTTGCCTGGTGGATTTGCTCTGTTGGGCCTTGTGGGGTTGTGCCCTTCATTTTCTTTTTCCAGGATTTTTTTAGAATTGTTTGGAGTGCTGATTTGGTATTCATGAAATTTCTCAGGTATTCTTTCTTGTGGAAGTATCTTATTTCCACATCAATTTTGAAAGATAGTTTTGCAGGATATATCAGTCTAGGTTGGAGGTTGTGTTCTTTTAGGGCTTGAAATACCTCACTCCAGGATTTCCTGGACTTCAGGGTTTGTGTTGAAAAGTCTGCTGTGATTCTGATGGGCTCCCCTTTGCATGTGATTTGTTTCTTTTCTCTAACTGCTTGTAGTATTTTGTTCTTCTGTTGGACTTCCGGGATCTTGATTATTATATGTCTAGGTGTAGATTGTTTTTGATCCTGGCTAGTTGGAGTCCTGTATGGCTCATTCATCTGTATGCCAAATTTTTTTGCTCTGTTTCAGATGTTTTCTGTCATTAATTCTGTGAACAGTTTTTCTATGTCATTTGTACTTTCTCCTGATTTTTCATGGATTCCTATTAGTCTTATATTATTCTTCTTTGCATCATCTAGGAGCTGCTGGATTGATTTCTCATGGTCCCTTACTATTTTTAAGAGATCTCTCTTTTCATGGTCACTGATCTCAATGTGCAACTATTTTTTAAAGGTGTATAATTCTCTGGTATAGAAGTTATGGTTTTACTGTAGCACAACAGAGATCTATGTTGTGATTTTATTAGAACATGCTGTATGATCCACATGGCATTTTTCCTCTATTATGGACACCTTTAATACAATAGGATCTGCCAGGGTCTATGGTCCATGCAGCAGGGCCCTTACAATCCTGGACACTGCACAAAGCTGACAGCCTTCTGTATCATAAACTCTAGAGGTCAGAACTTCATTCCCAAAGGTGGTGTCTGCTGTCCAGAACCTAACTCATCAGCCCTTGTGCTCCCTTTTTCACAGTAAGGGTGTCATTTATGGGTATGTCCTTGTACGCCTCAAAAGCCACTGGGCTCTAGATCATCATGAGTTAAACCCCTGGAGTGTAAGTGTTTCTTTGCAGAGCATCTCCTTGGAATGAACATGGTGCTTCTAGGCAAGTTAGCAGAAGCTTCATTTTTACAGAAGAAATGGGGATTTCTAACTTGGTTTTCCTTAGAGTTTCTTGCTAATTTAAGGACTCAGTGTACATAGAGAACAAGGGAAGAATTTCACTGTAGACACATAGTACTAGTACTATCTAGTACTAGCTCAGTATTAGGCTGCAGCTGGAGACCTCTACCTAACTCTTTTTCCTCTGTGGTTTTACTGCTGTCAGACCTTCACCATGATTAGGAGGCTCTCCAAGCTTGCTTCTGTTTCCTCATCTTTTTTCATCAGAGCAATTTGCCTTTTGGAGGACTCAGACTGATACACTAGCTAATTAAACATTGTCAATGGCTGGCTGAGAATCAGGAGTCATCTCTCTCCTAAGCTTCCCCCTCATACTTGCTAGTTGCCACTCTGACAGGGATAGAAGGAATCCTTAGAGAATGGTAGCACTAACCCTATTCAAGAGAAAACCAATTCAGTCACAAATAAGTTTGTGAATATCCATCAAGGTAAAAGTTTATAATATTACACTGAAGAGTTACAATAAAATGGTACTGTTAGCCAGACACTGACTTGTGGGAAGGTTTTATCTACATGCTTTGAAGAAGTGTAAGCTAGTGCAAATCCTATGATGTTGGAAGGTCACTGGATTCAACCAGGGACCAGCAAACTAAAACTTCTGGGCCAAAGCTGGCCTGAATTTGTTTATGCATGGCCCAGCATGCAGATAATGGTTTTTAAATCATTTAAAATGTTGAGACATAAGTGAAAAGAAGATAAAAAAGAGAACAGATAGTGATGTCTCATGACCACCAAAGCTACTTAAATATATATATATACATATATACATGTATATGTATATATGTATATATATATTGCTGACCTTTCACATAAAGTCGCTGATTTAAAATAGTAGACAAGGTAAAATTGTGCCAATCCTCATTAGCACCACTAGAAGATGCTAAAATGCCCAACCTAACTATCAGTAATTGTCCATTGGGCTCTTTACCCAGCATTTGGGGCTAACCATGGGTTATGAGAGCTTGATGAAATCAGGCTAATTAGGTCATATTCAGTATTTAATGACAAAACAGACATCTAATATCACTTCCTGTAAGCATAAGGTATTTCAGAAAGCTTGTTTTAGTTATAGATAGGTGCATTTGTTCCAAGTCATACTGGTTGCAAGCAAGTGTTTGAAAACTACTGTCAGCCCATCACTACATTATCATGCTGATCACTAACTAAGGTAACAAGTATTGAAAGCTCACACTGAGCCAGGGAGTTTATAGTAGGTGTGCATGCATTCTTCTTAACCTTTAAAGTCTCTTCATTTTACAAATGAAGTCAAGGCCCAGAGACTGGAAAAATTCTCAAATTAATACAGCTAGTCAGCACCATAGCTAAGCTTTGAACCTAAATCTAGTTCCAAAGTCAAACTTTTCATATGAACACTATACTGCTTCCTAAAAAATTAAAGTGGCCCACTTTCAACTGAGAAAGTTGAATAGAAAGAAGGAATTCCTCCAAGTTTTTCCAGAGTGAAAGGAATCATTGGGAGATACTTTCATAATATAAAGGAAGGATGAATTGAGGAGACCCTTTTACATCAACTATAATACACTTTGTCTAGCCTAGGGCTCCAGAGAAAACAGGTTAAATAGTCCCAATAAGGTCAACCAATTCTCATAATATGCTTTTATAAACAACACAGTTAAAACAGATTTCTGTATATCATGCAAGACTGAAAAATGGCCATACACAGTGTTAACATTTGGATCTAAAAAGTATCTCAAATGCCTCCTGTGTTTGGAAGGTGATTTGATCACACAGGCGCTATCACAGATGCACTAATAGAAGGTGGGCCCTGGTCCAAGGTAGGTGCCTGGTGACCTAGGAGGGGGTATTTTTGTCCCTGTCTCCCTCCTTCTCTCTCTGCTTCCTAGCTGCCATGCATTGAGCACCTTTACCTCTACCATGCCCCTCTTCCATCCTGTTCCTGTCTTGGAACCTGATGTCAATGGACGAAAACTGTGAGCCAAAATAAATCTCTCCTCCTTTAAGTTGTGGGTGTTGGGTATCATGTCCAGCTATAGGAAAGTGACTAAGGTGGACATTTTCAGAAGACGATGATCCATTTTATTGATAGGAGAAAGTAACTTTCCTACAACCACATAACCACCAGGTATCAGTCAGGCTTCAAGTTAAGAATCGTTTTTTTTTGAAAAATCATTCGTCTGGTAAGGAAAAGCCTCAATTTTGTTTCTTGACCAAAATTTGCATGTTTTAGTCTGAAATGAAATAGAGTTTAACCCATTTTAAAGAAAAAGAAAATTGGGCTGGGGATTTAGCTCAGTGGTTTTGCTGCTTGCCTTGCAAGCGCAAGGACCTGAGTTCTATCCCTGGTACCAAAAAAAAAAAGGAAGAAAGGAAATAATGCCTTACTGTATGTACAAACATTTGTCACTATTGAAACATAACTCAAATTGTCTTTATTAACATGTATTTTCACTGGAAGAAGCATGAATTTCAGATGAGTCATCTTAATTATTCTTTTGGTAAGCCCAGACCTCATGTTCCCACTAAAATGCATTGTGCTTTATCAATGTGATCCTTTCCACTTCTCCTGAGTGTTGAGCCCCCAACCCCAATCCCTCGGTCTCTTCTGACATTGTTGGAAGATCTTAATCTGGTATCCAGTACTGTTACTATTGCTGACACTCTCCAAAGATAATTAAAGAAATCACTAGTGGGTAAGCTAGTTTATGGGTGTTTTAACTACACTGTCATAAAAATACTTGGTGTATTGTTAAACAGATCTTTAAGGCTATTTTAGATAGTTGAAGAAATTACTTAGTGTTTTGAACAGGATTATGATGCTTTCTTTGTTTTTTTCCCTATTTAGAATGATCTGATTCCTGTTATTCAAGTGTTTTCTATCTCAACACATTTTCAGTAGAAGATAAATATTTGATAAAGCAAGATGAAATTAAACAAGCATTTTATCTTCTATTGCAGGCACAGCCACACTGGAGGATAAAATGAAAGAGTCTGTTGCTTGTACTTGTATGAAGAAAGGCCACGAGATAACAACTATAAATGCAGCTCAATACTAGCACATGGAAATGACCACACATCTCGCAAGTGGCCTTGTTTTCAATAAGCTGACTTTGGGGAACAGATTGTTTTTTATTTTCAAAACAGTACAAAGTTAATCTTTTTCTGTGATAGCAATCTTAGAAAACTCAGTAGCTATTAATTCATATAATAGTTAAGTTCCAAGCTCAGATTTTAAATAGTTTGTTTTCACTTGCATATAAGTTGTGTGGTACATTGTGCTCTTAACAGTTACTGAGATTGAGCATTCTGGGCCTTCTGGAGGCCTGCCAATAATCACGGTAATTTCAGCCCACCATAATTGTGACAAAGAAAACTAGGCCCCCTGGGTTTTCAAAATACCATGAGAGTGGCAGTGGCACCGTCCCTCATGGAAGTCTGCATAGTTGAGATCATGACCGCATGGTTCACAGTTGGAGAAGAGACAAAAACACCAGAGTTAAAGCCGATAGCCAGCACTAGGAGAATTCTCACTATTACCCTGTGATCAAAACAGATGAAGAATAGCAACAGAACTTGCTACTTCTTTACATAATTCATGAGCTTCTAGAGGTCAGGATGGCTCTCACAAGTAAGAGCAGAGATTGGTGAATAGAAAAGGCTTCAGAGTCAGATGATGTAAGTTTAAGTCTCAGCAATTTGAGAATAGACTATTTGCTTACTCTCTTCCTTAACTTACCCATCTCTCAAGTGGGTATGTTACGAGCAAATGCCACCTAGGTTTTTGAGGCTGCTCTATAATGTGCCTAAAATTCTATAAAGTACTTTGGGTAAGGATTGTGAAAATTGTCCCTATTAAATTATTTGCTTCTCTCTAGGCTATTGATACCAAGTTAGGGAACTAGTATATTAGGAAGATATAAATGTTATCCAATAATTCACACCACAGGGAACTCAAGAAGTTCTCTTGACAAAAGGATTAATTTCTTAAAAACTAAGTTTGTAGACTCCTTGCCAGAATCTAGAATACATTGTATGTTAAGCACATATGTGCTCACTGCTTCAATCATATGTCAAGGTTCTTTGTCAGTTTTCCTACTTTATATTCTCAAGGCTCCGTATTTCTAGGAAACAATTACTTTGTTATGACTAGGCAATACTGAAGCTTCCTCCCCTATTTTATAAGGCTTAATAATCATGAAGAAAAGCCTAAGCATTTGCATGTCTTTTAAATCAAGCTTAAGATAAGTTCATTGTTGATCAAAACCAAGTTAACTTCTAAAGGTGAAGGCATCTGTTTTACATTACCTTTTATGACTTGCAATATTTGACTGGTATTTCTGTTGTGGTATAAATGTTTGAGGAGAAACATCCATAGTCTCTACTTCCCAGAACTATAAGAAAACCAATTTCGATCACTGTCAGTCCTGGGGGGACAATTTGCCTTGAATAACTGATTAGTCAGCTGCTCTGTTCATTTTTACATGAACTGCCTGCTCAACAATGCCTCATGTCCAATTATAGGCCTTCCATTTCCATTTTTGGGAGTTTCAGGAATTTGCTATCCTACAATAATCTGCCTTGTGAGCATGAAAACAGTGGATAATATTTTCCATCCTTTTCATTGATAAGTCAGACCTTAAGGTGCAAACGGGATTAGCTCTTGAAGAGTCACTGCATCACATTTCTTGCAGATATTCTGTCTTCTGGCCCCAAGAAAAGAAAAATGGAGCTGTTACAACAAAAGACTAATCTCTCAGCACTCAGGTCCCTCCAGCTTTCCAGCCTCAATGGGCTGTTTACTATTTCCAGCATCATTTATCATATATTTTCATAGTCTCTCTCTAACTTTGGTTTGATAGTGGTATTTCTCCAAGGCTTAAGGCAAATGGCAGCTGTAAGAAGACTCCATGCCAATCAATCAAAAATAATTAAATTTTTTTCCAGTTAGAACTAGATTTTATTGCTGTGTGGTTTCTTCCAATCAAACCTTAAGCCACGCTACCCTATGTGAAGACAGGCTTGGTTTTTACCTGACTACTCACTTTACCTTACCTCTTTCTTGAACCTTGTGTGTCTGAGTAAATATTCATAAAATTTCTAAAAGATGAATTTAAACTTATCATTCTATGGAAGACTTGAACAAGCACAATCAAATGAGGCCAAAAGACAATCAGAAGCTTAACTACATGGTTTGCTTTGGGTTTGTTGAAAAAAGAATATGGATGTTACTGCTACCCACAGTAGAGAACTGTATGCTTTTCAAAGAAGCTGCTGAAATGTTACTGAATAGAGTCCCAAAGCTTGACCAGGCGATCCAAGTGACTATGGATCTAGAACTGCCCACTATAAGTTCAGTTTGTCAAAACTTGCCAAGTTTATTCATAAATGAAGACAGGCCTGACAATAGTCCATTTAACACAGAAACGGAAGAGCCAGGGACAAACCTTAGTGTAACCTGATTAGTGCTGGCAAGACATATCTTCTCCATCTCCTTGTTTTCAGTCTATCTGTGTATTTATATGTAAAGTGGTTTCATGTAGACAACATAGAGTTGGATCTTCTTTTTTGATCCACTTTGACAGTTTGCCTTTTAATTGTCATATTTAGATCAGTGATGTTTGAAGTGATTGACATAGTTGGGTTAATATTGACCACATTGTTTACTGTTTTCTATTAGTTGCCCTTGTTCTTTGTTTCATTTTTGTCTTCCACTCTTTCTGCTTTCTGTTTTTGAGTCTTCAGTATGATTGCATTTTTTTCTCTTCATATTGTATCACTTGCACTTACTTGTTTTAGTGGTTTTTCTTGAGATTGCCGTATAGTTTTACAATGTATCCTTGTCCTCTTTCCAATAACACCATACCACTTCCTGTGTAGTGCAAATACCTTATCACAGTGCATTCTCAATTCCTCTCCTCTGTACCTTACAGTATTCCTATATCCATGTTTCATTTATCCATATGCTATTATCAAGTATATTGTGGCTGTTATTTGAAACAAACTTAATCTGTTTGCAAACGAGATTACCTTAATTTATTCCTGTCCTATTTTTTATATAAATTTATGATATGAAATTTTCTGTTAGTCAGTTTATTTTTATCTTTCAGCATTTTAATTATATTACTCTACTATTTTCTTGCTTGCATGATTTTTGAGGAAAAATCCAATATAATCTTTACTCTTGTTCCTCCGTAGGCATAGTGTGTTACATTCCTAGTCTGTAAGTTTCAATACACTGCCACGTCTGAGTCTAGTTCTGATGTTTGTTGTCTCTTAAAGCTGTAATTTTTGTCTTTTTGTATGCCTTTTTCATAACTTTAAAGCAATTTTTTCATTTTTTTCGGGAAGCTGGGCATTATACATTGGATAAAAAGAAAAGGTTAAAAGATAAATAGCTTTTAACATGAGATTTTATGTTTATCTGGCTGGGGATATGTTATGGTTTTGATCTGAAATGTCCCCCAAAAGTCTCAGGTGTTTTGAAGGAGGTCAGAGGAGGCTGGTTGCTGGGATGTGACCTAGATGGGGTTATCTCCCTTGCTGGTTCCTTCCTTCTTTCTCTACTTCCTGGTTGCCATGACATGAGTAGCTTTTCTTCTATTATACCTCACTACCATGCTGTTTCTGGTTTGGAGCTGGGCTGACTATGGACTGAAACTGTGAACCAAAATAAACCTCTCCTCCCTTAACTTATGGATGTTGAGGATTGTTTCTTAGCAACAAGAAAAGTGACTAAGACAAGTCATTACTATGAATGTATCTGACTATGTAATTAAGAAGTCTTTGGAGCTGGTTCATGGGAGGAATTTGGAAAGGTAGGGAGATGTTGGCTAGATAAGTCCTAGAATGCTGTGATCCAAGAATGACGATGAATATTGGTCAGAGCCCAGAAGGGCAGAATGTACATAGAAATGCAGACTGTAAAGACCAGGCTCAGGAAGTTTCAGTTGGGAACAAGAACTTCATTGGCAGCTGGACTCAAGACCATCTGTGTTATGCTCTGGCAGAAAATTTGTCTACATTTTGCTCATGTCCTGAGAATTTGCAGGAGATTAAAATCAAGGACGCTAGGCTAATTAATCTGGGGGAAGAAATCTCAACACAACCCAATATTAAGACTGTAGCATGTGTACTGCTGGCTCTTTCAGCCTCATTAACCATGAGAATTAATAGCAAAAGACAACTTTAAAAGTTTTCTATTTTTTTCCAGAAAGGAAGCATCTGCAAAATTGGAGCAAAAAGGACCATGAAGGGAGGGCAGGGGAATGGGGGAAAAAATAAGAACCAAGATATATCATGAAAAGGTACAAGTTTCCAGTGATGAAAGTAACTGTATTGTATACCTAAAATGTGTACCAATAAGCTTAATAAAAAAAGGAGCATGATTGCTGAAAAGTTTAGCATTTTTAAAAAACCAAATACTTTGCTTCAGGATAATAGGAAAGATGCCTTGAAGGCATTTCAGAAATCAGCAAGACTGAGCCTTTTAAGGCTCAAGGAGGGAAAACTGAAAAATTATCATTTGAGAAGAGAGCTCCAGGGAACCCTACTTGAGAAGGACCATGTAGGGAATTGGTTTTCTGTGCTTTGGTTAACAGTGTTCAGCCACTCAGGTACTCAGAGGTCTCTGTAGCCACAATCCAACAAGGCCTGGCTACTGCTTGAGCTGGTGGCAGACCTTGGTGTCATTCATGAAGTGCTAGTTTATGGACAAACAGAATGTAAGAGTTGTGGGGTCAGGGAGGCTTCCACCCAGATTTCAGAGAAAGGCCTGGGAGGCCAGGTAGTGTGCCTGTGAGAGGACAGTGGGGGGAAGCTGTGAGATTAAAGCTGAGAGTGCAGTGGAGACCCCAGGAAGTCGGAGATTTCAGGTATGTGGAACATCTGCTGAGGAAGCCTGCAGGCAGTGAGTGAAGCCAGCCCAAGAGAAAGACCATACTTCTACAATTGGCAATACCATACAGGTAGGGGTTCCTAAGCCCTTTGGAGTTCTAATTTTGACACAACTTGCCCAAGGTGCTGGACATGGAACTACGGGATTTAATGTTTGTTCTGCAGGGTTTGGGTTTTGCTTTGGTCCCATTCCTTTCTATCCTTATATTTATTCCTTTTAGAATGGACATATCTATCCTGTGCCATTGTATGTAGTCAATGTTCAACTTACTTTTTAATTTTTTACAGGGCCTCACAGTTAAGAGTTGTATTGAGTCTCAGAGTGGACTTTGGACTTGGACTTTGAAGCAATTTGGTACTGTCAAAATGTTGAGAATTCTTAGAGATGGACTTGATGCATCTTGGAAAATAAGATGTGCATGAGTCTTTAGGGGGACAGAGGTGACATGTTAGGCTTTGTACCTGAAATTTTCCCCCAAGGTCTTATGTGTTTGGAAAGTGATTAGATCATGGGGATGCTATAATCACTGGATTTGTCCATTGATGAGTTCAGAGCTGATGGGCTGTTGGGAGATAGTGCATGGTGGGAGGAGGCTGGTCAATGGGAGCATGACCTGAAAGGGTATATCTGACCCTCCCTGGGTGTTCCTTTCTTTCTCTGCTTCCTTGCTGCTGTGACATGAGCAGATTTTCCTCCACTATGCTATTTTTGCCTTAAATGTGGCTGATTATGAACTGAAACTTCTGAAACAAAGAGCCAAAGTAAACCTCTCCTCTTTTCTTTTATGAGGTGGGTGTCAGGTGTGGTGTCTCAGCAACAAGGAAAATGACTAAAACAGGTTTAGACTGCATTTACTGTGGTTGTATGTGTCAGGGGCTCAATTTCTGGGATGTCCTTGTTTTTGTGTCCCTTGCCATCTTTGAGTTTCCCAAGAGATTTCTTTTTAAATCAGATCTGAGATGTGCAATTCTTTCCATCATAGTCCCCTGGAACCCTACAGTGAATTGATGATTTGGTGAGGAGGTTTGAGGAGACAAGATGGATTCTAGAATTCTGGAATCCTTAGTCTTTCTTAGGTCTCAGTCTTTGCATGACCCTATGCCTCTAGGTTGTGATCTTCATGAGTCCTTCCCAGAGTTGGTTTCCTCTCTCTCTTAAATGAGACAGGAAGTCTAGAGTGGGCTGGAGTTGTGCATTTCTTTTCCCTCAAGTTTCTTAGTTTCTTGTAAAACCCTGGTACCTTAGTCTTTGGTTGAATGGCTCTTGAGTGAAGACTTTGTTAGAGAGAGCAGAAGGCATAGCATGTATCACAATGGACACTTTTTCCCTCTCCCTGACAAAAGCAAGAGGGGTCTTTTTTTAATCTTAGTCTTGAGAACCTGACATAACTCCCAGAAGTAAAACCAAAATGTGGTACCTTCTCACCCTAAAAAAGCTAGCCCCTGAGAATTTTTTAATTGTCCAGTTGTCTACAGGTTAACCACCTGAAGTCATCCTTTATAATGGCTTTTCTACCTTGTCGTTGGGTCCTGCTAGTGGTTGTATGTTCTGCTGTTATTCTATATGTCAGGTTATCTGGTGTTATTATTTAGATCTAAAATGTGCCCCATCAAAGTCTTACAGGTTTGGAAAGTGATTGGATCAGGGGAACTCTATGCTCTTGAGTGGATTGATCCTCAGATGAGCTCATAGTTGCCTTGCTGTTAGGCAGTAAGGCCTGGTTGGAGGCAGATCACTGGGGTATGACCTGGAAGGGTATATTCTTGTCCCTGGCTCTTTTGCTCTCTCTTTGCTTCCTGGCTGCCATGAGATGAGCAGTATTTTTCTGCCATGTCCTTCTATCATACTGCTCTGTCTTGGAGCCAACCAGCCATGGGCTGAATCCTTTGAAAACTATGAGCCAAAATAAATCTCCTTTTCTTTAAGTTGCAGGGTATTTAGGCCCTTCAGTTTTGGAGGAAGTCCGTTGTTGTGTGACCTAAATTCTCTGATGGATCTAAAAAGAATTGTTGATTTTCAGTTGATTCAGCCTTTTGCTAGGTTGGGGAAGGAGTAACAACTTCTGAGGTATTTACGTGTTGAACACTGTTATGGTTTAGATTTAAAATATCCCTCTAAAGTCTCATGTTTTTGCAGGTAGTTGGGCCATGAGGATGCTATACTCATCAGTTGATTCATCCATTGATGAGTTTGGCAGCTGAATGTGTTTTTAGGAGGCGGGACCTGTATGAAGGTGGGTGACTGAAGCCATAGCCTAAAAGGGTGAGGTTTGTCCACTGGTTGTTACCTTCTCTTTCTGCTTCCTGGCTGCCATGGGTTGAACACCTTTTCTCCACTATGCCCCTCTGCCATTCTGTTTCTGTTTGAAGTCAGCTGATCATAGACTGAAATCATGAGCCAAAATAAACCTCTCCCCCTTTTAGTTGTGAATGTCAAGTATTTTGTCCCGTAGGAAAGTGACTAAGACAGACCCTAAGTCAGAAGTTTCCCACCATCCAAACCTCTTAGCTCTTCCATTTAGGAGAAAGTTCAACTTACCCACAAAAATTAGAATTTAGCATGGGTTGCTTTTACTTACAAACAAACAAACAAACAAACAAACTTATTCTCCACCAAGATGGGTTATGGCTCCAGTACAAGCATAATCTATCTCTGTTCTTAGAACTACTGTAGTTAGACAGTGAGTTCAACAGAAAACTCTTGTTTAGGAACAGAAACTTTCTTCTCAGGATAGGATATCCTTCTAGGTTAGGAAGAAAATATTTTCTTCCATGCCTTAAAGGACTATAAATTCTATCAGTGAGAAAAATCATAGTCCAGCAGCACTGGCCATTATGGCTTCAAGGGGAATAAGACAAGTACATGGCATTTGACAACTCGAAGTTGCCAAATACATTTGCTGAGCATGGCTACTGGCAAGGTCTTCTTGATTTAGCACAAATGAATGAATTATGCTCAATTACCTGTAGAGAAATGGTTCTCCTGAGAGTTTCTGAGGCATAGCAGCATGGTCAGACAGCTGTTGGGCTAATGAAAAGAGGAGGTGAAGGGGGAGAGCCCACAGTAATTTGGCCTGGAATTCAAGTTTAGCATTTAGTGGTTTCCTGCTAGTTGAATGGTGTCACCATATTTGGAATCACCAAGGCAATGCATGAGGACTGGATTGGGCTTCAGAATTATTTCAATAAGAAGCCCAAAGCCATGTGAAGATGTTATGATCCTGCCTTTGTTATGCCTAGGGAAATTGAAAAACTAGGGTAGGTTATGAAGACTCTGTGGGCCTGCCATTTGACTATAATAGCTAAACAATAGGGTATCTCAAGTTGCTTTCCCATTTTAGCTCAGTAGCAAAGCTTTGTAGAAACAGGGGTGGTCAACTAGATGCATATAGGTACAGTAACTTAGAGACTCTTTGTTCATTTGTGTAACCTTTCAGTATGAGGTTTTCCTATTATCTTATAGATCTGCTTCATGCCTTTATAGCTTTTATGCCTTCTGCAGGTATAAAACACTGACTCTAGGCTTTACCTTTATTTAAGTTTCCCCTTTTCTGCTTAACTCTAATTTGTTTTTGATTTTTTAAATTCCAAGTTACTAAAATGAATCAGTACCAATATTGAGTGTCCACTGATGCTAAGTGGCAACAGCAGAAAGTCAAGGAGTTCTCTTACCTCCCAGCTCTCTGCTTGGTTAATAGATACTGTCATGTGTACTAGATATATACCAGATATGAATGGCTGCTTCACTGTTATTCAAGCAGCCCATGTGATAGCTAATTTTGTATGTCAAGTTTCCTGGGCCATGGGGTGCTCAGATATTTGATCAAACATTATTATGGTTGTGTCTGTGTCAATGTTTTGGTACAGTGGTAGACTGGGTGATGCAGATTGCCCTCCCTAGAGCGCTGGGCCTCATCTAGTCAGTTGAAGACCTGAGTAGCATTCAAATATTGAGCCTCCTGTGAGAGGAAACTCCCTGTGTCTACATTAGCTCGACACCTTTTTTCCTTCCTTCAGACTCATCTCATTGTGGGTCTTGAGCCTGTTGCTTTTGGACTAGAACTTAGACCATTGATTCTTAGTTCTCAGAATTTGTAGGCCTTGAGCTATACCATTAGTTCTCTTGGGTCTTCAGTTTGCCAACTGTACATTTTGGTCCTCTCACTTGCCACAATTTTGTGAGGCAATTCCTTGTAATAAATGTATGTATGTATGTATGTATGTATGTATGTATCTATCTATCTATCTATCTATCTATCTATATCTATCTATCTATTTCTCCATCCATCCATCCATCTCATGTTGGTTCTGTTTCTCTAGAAAATCCTAATACAACCTCCAAAGAGGTCATGTTCTTATTTCATAGATGAAATTAAATGTGAAGTTAATCTAGAGTTATGTAACAGTTGGAGTCACATGACAATCTACTACCAAGTCTGTGTGTATCATACCTCTAGAAACCAAATTGTGAGCAGAATTCTGGGAGGAGGGCAGCAAAAGCTTTATAAGGAGAGGTAACAGCTTGACATGAGCTCCAAGACTGAGAACTTATGGAACTCTGGACAGCATGGCTGGCTTTGAGGCTGGAGCCAACCACAATGAAAATAAAGTAGACACAATGTCCTGAAAATAGAGATGGAAGCATTTTACTACCAGAAGGCAAAGACAGCTCTTAGCATAAAGCTTTTAAAATGGATGCCAAATTGTTCCCCACACACCGGCTTCAGTCTCACAGCACAGTTACATTTCCTTCCACCTGATATGCACCCAGGTAATTCATCCCTGGCTCCACAACCTAACCAGAAGCCCACTTATTCTCTGAAGATATTTAACCAGAGGGTTTTGTTTTTTTTAGATTCTTTTACACAGTTAAGAGTATGTATCTACAGAAAATTCAAAGAACTTTTTCTCCTTGACTGGGAATTTGCCACGCATGTAGGATAGATACATCCCGAAAAATATTCTAGTCTTATTTTAGGTGTATACCTGGCCTGGGGGTGTGGCTCAGTGGTAGAACAGTTGCCTAGCATGTGCAGGGCCCTGGGTTCAATCCCCAGCACTGCCACTACCACAACAAAAGTCCATTTATCTCTGTCTCTATCACCTCTATCTTGGTGGATACAGACATAGACACAGATACTGTACATAGATATCCATAGCCATTCTAGGTGACTGAAAACTCCAGGGACCTCTCCAGAGGCTGTTACCAAATGGCAGTATATGAGAGCTTTGGCTATTCGGTAATTGCGACTGTTTTATAAAAGATAAGTTAACTCAAATGTTTGTTTTCCAAAATCTGTGTGGAGAAGTTGGAGTTTCCTCTCCCTATCCTCACCAACTGAAGAGGTTTATTTGCTATGACTATAGCCCAGATGTCCCTTATTTGCCAAATAACCACCTCTATACAATGCATCTGTTTGCCTTAAAAGCTTTATATGGATGATAAGAAAAACGACTCAGATTTCCAGGGAGGTCCATAAACTTGTTATAAGTCTTACAACACCTTGTGTCATAAGAATCAATTCAGTCCTTCTCAAATGGTTTCACCAGCTGGTTGCCCTAACCTTGCATGGCAGAAATAAATCACTGGACTGGAAGAGCTCAGGGCCACAGGCTATGGAAACTTGCGTCAGTGTAAAGTGGGGAAGGCAGAGTGAAAAGGGGGGCGTCAAAATCTTCCTAAGAGCTTTCTCACAACAGATTGTGAGACTCTTGGAAGGCTGTATCCCCTTAAATTGTACTCATTGCCTTAAAAATTTAGATTCATAAACTACCATTCCTTGAGTAGATCACAGAAATGTTACTGACAAGACTGCAGACTAAAGACTGCTGGCCTCAAAATGTTTCAGTTACACTTGCATGCTAGCCTGGAGTCCCAGCTCAAGGTGAATTCGTGCAACAGCCCTCCCGCTCCAAAGGTGGCTGTGAACAGCATTAACCTTGCAAGCCCCACAGGGAAGGCTCTGAGTCGTACAGGTGGGGCTGTTGACTAGGAAGAGCCACAGCTTCGGCAGCCAGGCACGATTTAGGTACTTGATTATAAAAGGAACGGAACAGAGGTGCCTAGGCTTTCAGAAGCTGAGAGACTTAGGGCAGTTGATGTAATTGAGTCTTGGCCAGTGATGGGCAGGTTGAAAAAATTTTACTTCTACCGTCTGCTTCATGTTGATGGAAGCAGCTTATGTGTGTAGCTTCTGAGATAATGTGTCAGGCACCAAATGTGTATTCAATGTTTCTTCAGTGGTTTGTTATTCAGAGGTCTCTACTTAGGCATCCAACTGTAGGTGGGCTGAGAACACCCAGATCAGCCTGCAGGTGGCCACTTTACCACTCTGCATGAAAGTACTTAATATTCAATTCTCAGTATCTTAATTTGTAAAATCTAGTGAAATTAAGTGGGAAACAGCAGACTGACTGTCACAGAGGATCTCAAAACCTTTCCCTTCTTCATCCCTGAAACAGTAAACAAGTGTAGTTTACCTTGCTTCCCTCCACTCCATGTAACCATCATTGAGTACAAACGGACTCCAGCCACTGTAAGCACTGGCCTGTATTTTATCTGGCTGAGATTTCAGCTTAAGCAGTGGCTCCCCCAAAGCAGTACAGTTCATCACAGTCCAACTTGAGCTTTGCCTGCTCCATATATGGGAATCCCTAGCTCAGGAGAACAGAGTGCTCCAACAAGAGGTGCTTGGCTCCATGCCCAAGCCCTGAACTTGAGTCTGCTTTGCGAAACTCTGATGTAAGAGAACACAGACACAGTTTACAGATGCATGCAATTAGAAATGGCCTTCCTACATAAAAGGGCGGCACAGTCCTACCTACCTTAAGTCTCTTTAAAACAGAGTTCCTTGCTCAATTTTTTAAAAAAGCGTTGGCCTGTTTTTCCTGGCCTTTGCAGGGACTGTCTGCTGTTGCTAGGAGGTGCAGCTACAGAGCACAAGCCCCCTGGGGAAAGGATATGGCAAATGCTCATCTGAGATGACTCCATCTAGGGGTTTGGGAAGGAGCTCCCATAGCATCAGGAGGGGCAAAGTCCAAAGGAAAAGCAGGAGGAACTATTTCAGTCTTCAGTGGTCCATCTCCCACTCGACACTGCCTTGTTTGAAATTACAGTAGACCAATGCAACGAAGAGTCAATTCTTCTGCAGAACAGAAAACACAACCCTTTGTGGGAGACAAAGAAGTGAAAAGAGAAGTCACTGAAGTAGTGTCTGACATCCTGGAGGTAGGAATGAGAAAGACAGATCAAGCAGAAAGAAGGATACTTCTCCCCCTGCCCCATGACTGTCTGATTACAAATCTTCCACCCTACAATGAGGGTGGTAAGATGCCCTGAACCCATAGAAAACTCGAGTGCCTCCTTCTTTGGTCCCTGCACAGTGCTACAGGCAGCCAACCTCTGCTTTCAAAGGCCAGCATTGTTGGCACATTCTTGCTTCCCAGGGGAGCAATGGCAGGAAGTGGTGAATGTGGCCATCTCCTCGCTCTGCCCTTCAAAGGCACTCAGGTCATCAAGGAAGAAAAGGGGAAGCTGAGGGTGTCTGGGACAGCAGCTTTCAGTAGGGCACTGCTCATGCACAGTGGTGCCCCCTTCAGTTTTTCTAATATTTACCCCAGTTCCTGCCTCCACGTTTACTTTGCAAAGTGGCCAGGAATGAGTGGCTCTCAAAGAACTTGGCATTATTTTACTAAATGATGCAAGAAATCTCCCACGGGCATCTTCAGTCATGAATAGAGTTGTCAGATTTAGCAATGAAAAGTACAGGATGCCCAATTAAAGTTGAAGTTTAGATTATCAAGAAATATTTCTTTCGTATAAGCATGTCACATTTAAGCTTCACTGTCCTATGGGAGACATACGTGTATTGGAAAATTTGTGGTATTTATATGAAATTCAAATTTAAGCAGGCATCCTACATTTTTTTCTGGCAATCCTACTCATGAGGTCCCAGGACACCCAGAAGATTCCTCTCTTCCAGTCAAATGATGCTTGAGGTTTTTAGCTAAGAAGACCTCTTGCCACCCGAAACTTTGAACAACCAAACAGATTGAGCTCTGTCCTGCCCAATGGAGTGTGTTAATTTCCAGAAGGCCCTGAAGCTGCCCTGGTGGAAGAGCTGTGTTAAGCTTCCTGTGAGACTTGGAATATATATTATTCTCTCTTCATGTTCCTTTCCTTGACTGTAAAATGACTGGAAGAACTTAGTGATTGACAACTGCTCTTCACTGAGCTGAGTACTTGGTGTTGATTTCTAATTCTATCAATAATACTTCCAGTTAGGCATTGTGACCTTTATTTTATGTGACTCAGAGAAATATAATATGGCTCAGGTCCCATGGGTAGAGCTATGAGATGAACTCAAATCCATCTGATTACAAATCCTGGAATCTTTTCAGTTCATTGTACTACTTCTCTAAGTCTTTCTGGATTGCTCATTTATGTGTGTTAGATTCTTTGTTGCTTAGTTGATTGCTGAGAATTGGGCAATCCAGGCATATGATATAAAAATAAAAAACAAAAGAGGGAAAAGTAAGACTGCCATCCTTATCTGTATCCCTTCCACTCTCAATTCTTCTCCTCCCTTCAGACAATCAGCCAATTAGGTTTTAGTCTATTTATTTTCTTTTTTCCACACAAAGTGACCTTCCAGACAAATATTTTTGTACTTTCCTTTTTTCGCTTAATAAATACTGGAGAGAACTTTCTGTCTCTGTATGATAGAGAAGCATCCTGTTCTCTCAATGACTGCGTATTATTCTTTTGTGCAGTTGTAGGCACTAAAATTGATTATATCAGTGATTTATAGAAGTCCCCATAAGTTTCTTCTCCAGCTTTTGTCATTTTTACAAATAATGCTACAATAAATATCTTTCTATATGCTTTTTATGTGTGTGGAATGTATAGTTAGAAATAGAATCAATTGCTCAAAGGATGTGTACATTAATAATCTTTTAGAGATAGTGCCAAACTGCCTTCCACAGAGGTTGGGGCAATAATTTATGCTCTCCTCAGTGATGTGTGGACCACCTTTTGGCTCATGGGGTTCATTATCCAACTCTGTGATCTCTGCCCATTTGATAGGTTAAAAAATGGTGCCTCATTATGATTTTGACTTGAATTTAACTTATCATAAATGGGACTGGGGAATCTTTTTATGTGTTTGAGCCTTTTTTATTTCTGTTTTTGGCACTGCCCATTTGGGTGGCCTGGAGCTCCAGGAATAAAGATGAAACATAGATAAATTCTTATGTTCACTTGTTGAGGGCTTTGGTTCTTAACTTGTAGAACCATATAGTAGTCTCAGGAAATTTTCCTCTTTGCCTGTCATTGAGTTTCAAATATTTGTAGGTTATATTTTAACTTTCCAGACTATGATTTTTCTAATGCAGAGTGTTTCACTTTTATGGTCAAATTAATGGCTTCAAAACTTTATGTCAAATTTAGACTTTTCCTACATCAAGATTCAAATTCTCCAATGTGGTTTTGACATATCCTGTAATATTTTCGTATTTTAAAAGTTTGTAAATATTTTGACCTATTGGAAATTTATGTATCTCTGCTGTCCATCTCAAATATTTTATTTGAGATATATATTTTTCTCTTGACTTCTTGTGGTGGGTTATTGTGTTGTTCCAGTTTATTTTCCCACTTCAGTTTACATAAGAGGATTTTACATCTTTTCCTCTTTCCGGGTGACCTGCGGTGACTGGAGGAGGAAGTTTGTACATCTTCCGACTGATGTGTATTTGACAAATGATTGCCAATATTTTACAAAATGAGGTCATATTATACATTTAGTTTTCTTTTAAGGAACTTCATGAATTTCTACCAACTTTCTTGTTTTCTCTCTCTCTCTCCTATAAAAACAGGATGTTCCAAATAAAGAATTTTCCTTCAGCCTAGGTTCAACAGATCCATAGGCATCAAGAAATAATGGAAATGGGAAATAAATGTTTACTCTTATAAACTGATGAGACTTTAGGATTGTTTGTTACTTCAAAGCTGACTAATTCACCTCATTAGTTATATCTGTGTTTACCCCTTGTATCATGAAGTATAACACACATCTAAAAAAGGAAACAAATGGTCCTTGTCATAAATTATCACTAATTTAAGTCCCACATGATCATCACCACTCATGTCAAGAAGCAAAATATTGCCAGCCCTGTGAAACAAGATTGGACCCATTCCTTGTTGTTAAGGGCTGAGTTGTGTCCTTGCCAAAATCAAATGTTGAAGTCCTAGTACCTCAGAATGTGACTATATTTGGAGATGGAGTCTATAAAGAGGTAATCAGGTTAAAATGAGGTCATTAGGGTGGGGCTTTATCAAGTATAGTTGATATTCTTTTTTCTTTTTTTTGGTACTGAGGATTGAACTCGGGACCTTTCGCTTGCAAGGCAGGTGGCGGAACCACTGAGCTAAATCCCCGGCCCTTGGTTGATATTTTTATAAGATGAAGTTAGGACCCACAGAGAGAACATGTGAAGACAGCCGCATTAGTTACTTTTCTCTCCTTGCTGAGACAAAATACCCAACACTCAGAGTTAAAGGGGAAAGGATTTATTTAGCTCATAGTTTGTAGAGGTTTCGGTCCGTAATCGGCTGGCTGCAAGGCAGAGTGGCACATGACAGTGGGGCATCACAGAGGAGAAACAGTTTGTGGCGGTGAAACCAGGAAAAGCAACAAGTGACCTTAGCAGTGTCCTTCTGCCCCTTTTATCTTACTCAGATTACCGGGATCAGGATGGTGCCAAACCAACCGTGTGGAGTGGTTTAATCACACACCCTTAATCCTAGCATCACACACTCTAGATTCAGCCACCTAAGACCACATGAGGCTTTGGAAGGACATCTAGACCTAGACCATCCCAACAGCCACAACAAGAAAGAGGGAGGTCTAAACATAAATCAACTCTGTGAACTCTGCAAATTTCTTAGTTTTGATCTAAAACTTCTAGACTCTAGAACTAGAAGAAACTAAATTTCTGTAACTTAAACCACCTGGTCTGGGATACTTTATTATGGCAGTCATAGCAAATTCATACCCTTAGAATCAATTCCTCAACACTCACTAGTTACAGCCGTTATGCTTTCTTCCAACACTCTTAGCTTATGTTGCTTGTTCTTTTGATCTTCATAGAAATATAATTGTCCACTACATTTGTGTGTACATATTTGAGTTCTTATGTTTAAGATTTTGTTTATGAATTAATCATGCTCTTTGCTATGAAATATTCTAACTGTACTACCCATTCTACTATTTGTGGACTTGTGAGTTATTTCTATTTTGGGGCTATTATGAAAAATATTGCCATAAATTCTTATACACATCTTTTAGTGCTAATGTACACATATTTCTGGCAAATATGCACCAAAGGAGAGAACTAGGGGATAATAGGGTATGTGTAGGTTCAGTATTAATAGACATATCAAATATTCATTTTTCTAAAGTGGTTTAGCAATTTATATTCTCACCAACAGTTCAGGAGAGTCTCCATTCTTCTATATTTTTCCCAATATTATTTTGTCATTCAAGAATATGAAATGGTTCATCATTATGATTTTAGCTTGTATTTCTGTAATTACAAAGGAAGGTAAATACATTTTCATGTATTGATTGGTCAATAGAATATTCTCTTCTGGAAAGTCTTGTTTTTCCAATACATGCATATTTCTCATGGATTTTTTTAATTGTTTTGAGATGTTCTTCAGATACTGTGAAAGCAAAGCCTTTGCTGGTTGTATAAGCATATATTTGGAATAAGCATATATTTGGAAAGATATTCTTCCACTCTGTGAAAATTTCAACTTGAATCCTACCATACATTATATTCAAAATCAAGTTGAGTATATCATACATCTAAATAAAAAAGATAAAATTATACAACTTTTAAAAAATTATATGGAAAAATGTCTACGTGATTTTGATTTAATGGGAACCTGCTTAAGCAAGGTCTAAAAAATAGCCAGCAAATTTTATCACAAATCAAGATATTATTCAACCAAAATCATCTTAAAGAGGCAAGCCCACAGAAGGAATATGATTATTTTTAAGGTCGTCTAAGTAAGCATAAGGTAAATATTTATTTTCATAGGTGGAGATTTTTGAATAATATTTAAAGTTGATGCATCAAGAAATAAGACTACAAACATTATTTAAAGATTTAAAAACATAGAAGCACATAGTAAACCACTATTTTGGGGACCAGGACTGGAGGTGAGGGTGGGTGGTTCAGAAAGTAACGGAGAAGAAAATTGTTGGTTTTCATCGTAACCCCTGTTGTACTATTTGATTTGTTCATTGTAGGCATGTGTTACTTTGATTTTTTAAAAAGATACTTTTATTTTTAAGGTGAAGAGTTTCTTAAATACTTAACTACTGGGGACCTCTTACTGGAAAACTCTGCAGTAGGCTCCAGTCTCCTAGGCAGTGTACAATACAGGCCTGAGGGGAAAAAAACTAAAAGAACTAAGAGAGACAGAAAGCAGGGTGGAGGACGGCCATTGCTGGTGCAGCTGACAAAGGCACTGGCCAGTCCAAGCCACTGATTTTTATTGGTAATCAATTGGGGCGAAGGCAAGCTACGTGCAAGGGCAGTACTATAGGTAAGGATGCTCAGTCGTGTGGTTTTCTATGGAAAGTGTTAGCAAGGCTCCCAAAAGACAAGACAAAGCATTCTCAAATTAGGAACAGAATAGACAAAATATATGGTTGTAATTAGAACATTGTCCTTTTATTTAAAAGGTTTTAGTTGTAGGAATGGAATTTAGGTGTGAGTTACTCTGACCTTGGCACGTAGGCTTTGACCAGACTCATCCCTATAAACAAGTCAATTGTGGGGTTAACTCTTTAAAGCCTGTGCTGCTTACAGCATGCTTTGGGGCATAGTCAATTTTGCAGCCTCCCATATCTAACAAAATATCTCTATAATGGAGATGACACATGCCCTCAACCTTCAACAATAAACTAAAAAATTATTTTAGGTCTTTTATATTCAGTAAAACTTTAGTTTGTGAGCATAATTCATTCCAGAAACACTTGTAACCCAAAGCACCCGTATATCAAAGTGAATTTCCCCATAAGAAATAATGGAAACTCAGATAATTTGTTCCACAACCCCAAAATATTCTTATAAAGATAATTATAACACTATCAGATAATACAATATAATAAAGAAAATACAAAGTATAAAGAAAAATAAACCAATTAACCTGCAGTTACCTTTGAAAATCTTCATGGCTGGTGTGAGAGAGGCAATAGTGGAGAGGGTTATTGTACAGGGCAATTTGCACTCTCACTAACAGAATCACTGCTATCTATTGGCTCAATGGAATCTTTTTCTCTTTTCATGCAACTTTAACACGGAATCCACCCAATCACCCTCACTTTTGTACCTTTTGAGGATTTTGCAGAAATGTGACACTGCATTGCTGTTAAAAAGATCCATCCATCACTTGCACTGCTACAGCCTTGTTCAAATGGTCCTTTTCTACAAAATTTTGCACTGTTTCCCACATTTTAGGAGATCTTCCTAATCTCATTTGAAGTAAGAGATTCCGCTGCCTTTTTCACCTCTTCCTCTGCAGACAAGATCTCCTCCACGACCTCTTGTTGTTGGGAGATGATCACCCACAATGAGAGAGAGACGGGGGGGTGGAGGATCACTGGCTCCATTGTGATCATGTGATGTTCAGGATCACATACTTCTCGTATTGTAAGACATCACTTGTTTATTAAGTTAAAATTTATTACAAATGTTTGCTCATATTGCAGAACAAGTTATATACTCACAATCTAAGATTTTACTGCATAATACAAATCAACATTTTCTATTCTAATTTATAATATATTCATGTTAGCTTTACTGGGAAATGATCTTTTATTTAAAGTGCTTACATAGTCATTGAAATCATCAGGTAAATTGCATGCTTAGGAAGATCCAGAAGGTTTATTCCATGGCTTCAAGTAGTCCCAGGACACCTTTGCGAACTCTTTGGGGCTGCAAGGATCCAGTTTGAGAAGGATATTTCTAACTCGTTAATGCTGCCATTATGGCTAGACATGTTATGGCTTCCAGATGTTGCCTCAACTTCACTTGTCAGATAGGGAACATAGGGTGGTGTAATTGAAACAATATTCATTATGTAATCAGGAGGTCTGTCTAAGTTCAGACCAGGACCTTACTTGAGCAAGTCACTTGAAGTCCCAATTCTTTGGACACTTCAGCTACAATGTGAGCCTAACCAATACTGGTTTTACCTCAATGAAATTATTTCATAAACTATCTAACATTTGTCCCCATAGTATTGGCAGAAAAACTTTATGATGAATTTCAATGGCAATATTTTATACATAAATTCAGTACTGTAATGCATATTAATATCTTTATTGTTCTCTGTTTTCTTCTTGAAGCTTAGTGAGTATCAAATATTTACAGAACATGAGGCTGTATGTTAGGAATTACTGATATGCAAAGAAGAATCTGTCAGGCAGCATACAATCTATATTATAGCTTTGGTAAAATGCCTTTAACATGAACATGTCTGTGTATTTTTCTGGTTGTCTTACCTTGGAGAAATTATTTTTCTTTCCCAGGCTTAAGGCTTATTTATAACATGAGAATTTTGGAACTTTATGTATTGTTTGTATTCATTGACTCTCAATGTTCTATATCTACCAGGTAGGACTAATTCATTCCTTTTAAAAAGAATAGCAGAATATTTTTATCCATTCATCTGTTGATGGATATACAGGCTGCTTCCAAGATTTAGCTATTGTGAAATGTGCTACTGTAAACATGGGTGTGCATGTGTCACTTTAACATGATGTCTTTATGTCTTTCAGGAAGATACCTAGATGGGGAATAGCTGGGTCAAATGGAAGTTATAGTTTTAGTTGTTTTTAAAATGTGGTATTTATACTCAATGGGCTACTACTCTGCTATAAAGGATGAATTTGAACCATTTGTAGGAAAAATGGATGCATATTGAAAATATAATGCTAACTGAAATAAATCAGACATACAAGCTTAAATGCTGTATAGTTTCACTCATATGAGAAAACCAAAGCATAAATAAAGAGCAAAGTAAAGGAAAGAAAATGTGGTATTTATATACAATGGAGCACTACTCTGCCATAAAGAAGATGAATTTGATTCACTGGTAGGAAAATGGATGTAACTTGAAACCAAAAGCTTAAGTGAAATAATCAGACACATAGCCTAACTATTGCATGGTTTCTCTTATATAAGAAACTTAAAATGAAAATAAATTAATGAGCAAAATGAAAGATAGCTAATAGGAAACAGGGAGATAGAGCTGTTGCAAAAGGGAAGAGGACCAAGAGACAGAGGACAAGGGGAGGGAGGGGAGAGCAGGAAGGGAATTTAAAAAATAATTCAGATGTGTCCAGGTACCAACTCCCCACAACAAATGTAATCATCACGTACTGCAAACATGTACTAATACAAAAAGAATAGCAGGGTTATTTTTGCGTACTGTGCCCATTCTCAGTATGCGAGACAGGGTGCAATCCAGAAATCAGAGCACAGAGGAAACTGGTAACTGGTGAAAGAAGAGCCGAGGAGCCAAAGAAGGCACAGGGAGGCCTCAGAGATGGGCAACTGCCGGAGACCACTGTCCACCCTGGGCTGCGGGGACAAAGGAGAAACTAATGTTGCCTGAGCCAAAAGCTCGGGATCACCTAGAGGGGGAAAGAGCCAGATAGGCTGTCCAAAGAGAAGTCACAGCAAGGCCCAGAGGCATCACCTGAATCACAGAAGTGGTGGCAGCCCTGGTCTTTACTCTCCTTTGCCTCACCTGCAACCTCATCTCAGCTGGAGCTCTCTCACCAGGAGCCTAGAAGTGCAGCCTTCAGGATCTTCTATGCCACTGCAGGCTAGGCAGGGGAAGGGTGAGGGATGGATCTGAGTACAAACAGCTCACAGACTAGCCCCTTGCCAGAGGGCTCCATGCACTTTCAAGGAACTCAGGATACATTCCAGGTAATCAAGCTCATAATGATAGTGGAACGATTTCATTCATGTGTCTCACCTGAGACCTAGAAAGTATTGTTTTTGTTTTTCAAATGAGGCAACAGGTTTAGAGACCTAGCTTGCTCAAATTCACATGGCAAATTGAAAGGAAGTAAATCTGGAACCCACAACCACCCACCTCCACCGGACAAAATGCATGCATTAGGTTTTGGACAATCTGAGTAAGACAGGTGTTTAGAGAACAGCAAAGTCTCTATTTCCTCACATGAGAAATGGGACTCTGGACAGCTGCCACAGGTATCCTTTATCTCCATAGGCTGGAGTCATAGGCTTTAGAGAAATAGTAGGATTTGGGCATTCTTGAAGGATATGTAAGACTTGAAGAGAAAGGGTATGAATAAAATTCCTTTTGCTTTTCGTCCTCAGAGAAAGAAACCCTTTTTCTCTACAGATTTGATGTAAATTTTGGGCAATGAAACATAATATTGTTTCCACAGACCCTAACAGGCTATTTAGTTGGGGCTTAAGGTATTTTGCACTTGTCACATCACACAGCTCTGGAGTCTCAAGGGATTCCCCGAGAATATCTCAAATCCACCCTACATCTTTAGTGCCTTGTGCCTTAACCAAGGGCTACCTGCATGTTTGACATTAGCTGTCTTGGGCAACTGGATCCCTATTGGCCATACATCTGAGAACTCTCAGGAATAGTTTATTCCTTGTGAAATCTGGAATGAATTAAGCTGAATAAATTGGCTCTCAGCTTGGCTGTTTCAGATGGCAGCAAAGAAATAACATATGCTGTTTTCTTCCCATTTTCTTTTTCTTTTATTCCTTGAAGGAGGGAGAAATAAAAACACACCCATATCCATGGAAAAATTAGACCTGGTCAAATCATGCTCTACTTCTCCTGCAAGTAGAAAGAAGACTTTGACTGGAAGATTAAGGTGTCTCAGAAGAGTCTTAAAATAGGAAGAAACCTGATCAATTCATTCTAAAGCATGTGTACACTCTGTGAAGCATAAATCTAAGAACCAGGGTGTTCACAGAGCCAAACTGTAGCTGAGTTCCTAGGGCTAATGGTGCAGTAAGAAAACACAACAAAGCATTTTCCCTTCTTAATCTCTCATGAGCATTACCTTTCTCCTTAGGGCCAAATGTTCATCAAAACCAAGCCATATGAGGTCTTTGAAACATTATTCAGAAAGAAATTAGAAGGAAAACTATAAGAAAAAAATAACTTGGGAGTAAGTAATCATGCATATACTTGACACATATATTCTTTCAACTGCTCAATTATGCTTTATAAATGATTAAGGAAAGCAAGGATAGCTGGGAATTCTGTGCTAAGTTCTCTGCATACTATCACCTCATTTACAGGGAACAGTAGCCCTATCATAAGGACTATTACTACCTTTACCTTACAGGAGATAAAACTGGGAGATTAAGTAACTTTCATAAACTCAGTGAGAAAGTTTATAAACCAGATTTTAATATTAAGTCTTTCCACCCATGATACTCTGACTCTAAGCCCTTCTACTAAATTATGTATGATGGATGTAGTGATGTACTACTCAGGGCCTCCATCAAGAAAGGATTTGCCATCTCTGCTGCTGGGCATAGTGTCAGCAGAGAGCTTCCAGTTGTCAGTCTCTTTAAATAAAATGCCAAGACCCACTTTACCCAAGTCATATCTTTTCCAGGGAGGCTCTCATCCAACAATGAATGGTCCTGATAGACCCACTTTTGTAGACTTTCTTCTATTGGGTAGCTCTAAATTCCAGTGAGGAAAGAGAATTTCCTTAGTCACCTTGATAAGATCAGCACCCACAATATTTGCATTTGCTTAGTATTTGTCTTCACTTACCTTTGAGCCCCCCACTGCAAAGCCTGTGACTGTTGGTCACTTAGTACCCGGGGACAAGCTGTCAGGCTTTTATGTCACTTGCTATATGCACAGAGCACTGATCCTAACTGTGTCTTTAGAACTCAAAGAATTCTACCAAGTATGTTGCTTCCTTCTTCATGGCAGCAGATGCAAGAAGCAGCAATTTGTTTTAACTTTAATAGATGATGTACAAATTAACATGGATTGGGGCCAACACTCTTTTCCATATGAATGTTAACTATTTAAATTCATATTTTCTGATTGATATAGAAGAGGACATGTTTGCCAAGGCAAGTTTCCTGAGGTACTATTGATCATCTCTATCAAAGATACCACATCTAACACAGAACTACCCTTGATTGACCTTATAGTAGTCTATAGTCATTCACGAGCATCTACTGGTTTAAGAAGGCTTAGCCTGGTGAATTCAATATAATATGGCCTGTTACCTGCACATCTTTGAGCTTCTTAGGGTAACTGCTAACTCTCTCCACTCCTATGGGGATGTGATATTATTTTTGATTTATTACCTTAGTCAAAGAGAAGGGAACAACATCAAAAGGCCTCTCTTTGTTCCCTCCATTATAATAGCTTTTATCTCACAGACCTATGTGAGAGTTACTCCAAGTGCCAAGTATGTTAATTACACTTATATATTTAGGGATTTAGAAAGTCACAAGTTAGAACTGATCATTAGATAATATTTGGCCAGAATCCATGTACTAGGGCTCATACGCGATCTAACTTTCGTAGAGGATCTGTCTCAATTCTCCACATCTCTTGAAGTTCCCACTCTCTCTAGTCAACTGAATAAATGGCCGATGATCCCTTTGGAAAAGTCCTGTAGAAATTAATACAGTATATGGTTGGGGAGCAAGAGAGCCTTTTCTCTTGGGGACTGAACCAGGTATGGTAAATAGAGGATTAGGATAAACTCCTCCAGTTCTTTGCTCCTTCATTCTTCTATCTTTGGATTGTATATATTAAGCAGCACAATCTCGAACTGTCCATCCACTTTGCCTGTAGTTCTGTGGTGCTCTTTTAACCATCTCCATAGTCATCTGTGGCTCAAGCCTTCTTGGCTGACACTGTAACTTTACTAGTAATGATAACTATAAGGCTGGCTCCATTACTTAAGTACCACTGTCTAAAGTCCATTACTGCATTAGAGAAGGCAGTGTAGCATCACCCATATTACTGTCAATAAATTAACCTCTATGAAAACCCGACTACACAGTGATAGTCTACAGTTATTGTAGATAAGTAAGTTAATTATATATCTTGTAGGCCCTTAGACAGGGCCCACTCCTGCGGAGCCCACATGGAGGACAATCAAGACACATTCACTGAAGGCCAGCATTATAAAAAAAGAGAAACTGCCACACCTATGCACTTCCCCTAAGGATCAATAGCAGTGATTGATATTCTAAATGGGAATCAACCACCTGGGGGGGGGGAGGAGATCTTACCCACCCCTTCCAGGAAAGATCCCTGACTCACCCCTAACCAAAATCCTTGCTCCATTCCTTGTAGGCTTGCTACATGACTTGTTTGCCCATTTGATCCCCATTTAATCAGTATTACCCAAGTGACCATACTTGTCATAATCTTATTGGTTGATGATAGTTTTGTCCATCTTGTGATTTCTCATGGAATCGATATTACCTAAGCAACTATACTTGCAATCTTACTAGTTGACTATAGTTTTGTCCCACCTTGAACCAGCCTCACCTCATGGCTTTGTCCCATAAAACAACTTTGGGAAGCAGGGTTGGGGGTAACCCACTTTCTGGTCCCCCTTTTGTCTCTTAGACAGAAACTATCTTTCTTTAAATAAATTTTTCCTACTCTTAACCTCCATTGCTCCTCTTTGATCTTAGAGAACACAAACTCACATTTCGAATAGTTAGCAGGTTTTGGAGTTTAATTTATTTCCCCTTTATCACAGCTATTCTGGAGGGCAGAAGCTGTCCTATCTGGTCAGAGAAGAGAGAGTCCTTCATTCCTGGGGTTCCAGAGCAGAACAGTGTGTCTCGTTCTGCTTTCTCTAATTGTCCCTATGGGATGTGCATTAGATCTATATTCACATGGGGCCAATTGAGGAGAATCTTCACTTTTACTTGATTAGCTGAGAAATAAAATCCAAGATAGGGCTGAGGATTTAAATCAGTGGTTTCTCCATCTGCCTTGCAAGCACAAGGTACCAAGTTCAATGCCCAATACCAAAATAAATAAATAAATAAATAAATAAATAAATAAATAAATATAAAAATAAAGGAAATAAAAGCCGAGATTGTCTGAGTTAGTCTGTTTCACATTACTGTACTGAATACCTCAGACAATCAACTTATCAAGTGAAAAGGTTTGCTTTGGCTCACAGTTTTGGCAATTTCAGCCCATAATTGATTGACTGCATTGCTCTTGAGACTGTGTCAAGGCAGGCCACTATGGTGATGGGAGAGGCAACTCTGTTTACATCAGGGTAAAACACAAAAGCAAGAAGGGGAAAGAGGCTAGGGTCTCAACAAAAATACAGTGGTGCCTCAGTTCACAAATTTAAATCTCTCTATGACTCTGGTTATAAACCAGGTTGGATGAGAACGGAATCAAATTTCCCCATAAGGTCAACATTAACCTAACCATTGAATTTGATTCAATCTTGCATTTGTTTCATATCTGTCTGCTCAGTTCTCTTCAAGTTCCATAAGGTAAAATTCCTATCTATCTTTCTTTCTTTTTTTCTTTGGTACCAGGGATCGAACTCGGGTCCTTGCACTTGCACAGCAGGCGGCGAAACCACTGAGCTAAATCCCCGGCCCCTGTCTATCTTTACCACCAGGTGTAGCATAGTGTCTAATACCTGGCCTTAGCACAGTGCCTGGCAATATGTGTTTACTCATGAATTCACTCATTATCAATAAATACTGGGTGAGTGCATTATAGGTGTACACATGAATATATTTTCAAATCAAATTTATATTCTTTATTGTCCGTTGTCCTCTAGTTGTCTTCCATCTTTGTAAGTTCCAAACAGAGTTTTCCCTCCCTTGAGACTTTTAAATGGAAGAAGCCAAGGAAAATGTATAGAGAGCCAAAAGAGAAAGGAATACATTCTATGTGAGCGATTAGGACTCCTGCTCACCTCAGAACTTTGCCAGCCTTCAGTGAGACAGACCCGTATATATTCCTTTTGCCCCACCTACCCCCTTCCTATGTCATATATCCCTATAGAATCTCACTCTCAAAAGCACCTCATGTTAACCTTAACATAACAGCAGAAACAGAGTGAGTTTTTCAAAGCTTCTTACATTGGTCATAAGCCATATAGAGTCTTTTGTGAAATACTCGTAGCCTCTGAAAACATTATTCCCTCTTTACACAACATTTAAGTCACAAACCTTGTATTTTCAGAAAAACTTACAGCTCTTCATTTTATCATCTCATTTGATCCTTCCAATGGTCCTATGAGGTAATATTATAGACTGTGAAATTAGAAATATTGTAGGAAGTCAGACAGGGCCAGGGTGTCAACGAGGTCAGTGCAGAAGATAAGAAAAAATTACAATTGTGGCTGGAGGTACATTGATTGAAGGCTAGGCCTCAAGATAAAGATAGAATGACTGCTCCTACATACTTCCCCAAGGGATGAACAATAATGATTGATATTTTAAGTAGGCATCAGTCACGTTGGGTGGGGGACCAAGACCTCCTGAACCATCCCTTTCAGGAGAAGTCCTTGTTCTTTCCATGTACACTTGCTATGTGATTTGCTTCCCATTGGATCAATATTACCTAAGTGATGATACTTATAATCTTATTGGTTGACCATAGTTTTGTTCCTCCTTATGCCCACCTTGTGATTTTGTTCCCACCTCATGATTTTTCTCTATAAAACTTCTTTGAGAAGTAGGCTTATGGGCAACCCACTTACCAGGTCCCCTCCTGTCCCTCTCAGGGAGGGCCTGTCTATCTATCAATGAGTATTTCCTACTGTTAACCTCTATTGTTCCTAGAATTCATTCTTCAACTTTAGTGAACATGAATTTGGCATATCAGACATCTAGCAGGTTGGGAGTTATAATAGTTCTCCTAGATCATTTGCAGGTCCTTTATCATCCCTAGATCAGTAAGAGATCAGATATCAAGCATGAAAACATCAGTGATCTAGGAAATCAGAAGACAAGATCTTCACTTTTCTTTACTATTTAATTAGCTGTGTGATCTTAGGCAACTCTTATGAGATTCACAAAAGGCAAATATTTTAATGGATTTATATGGATGATTCTGATGCTGGAGGTACCGTGGGTCATAATACAAGTCAAGTCTCTCTTCTCACAGAGCCTTTATTCTGGGGTGTGGGAGGGCACACACAAATGAAAGGGCAATGAATAGGTAAGTAAATTTAGGAAATTAGTAAGTACTATAGAGAAAATTTTCTAAAAATAATATATCAGGAACAATGACAAATGGAAGCTCTTTTGATTGGGAGGTCAAAGACTCCCTCAAAGAAAAGGTGAAATTTTCCCCATATCTGTAAAACAAAGAGTTGGCTATATAAAGATGCAGGTAGACTCTTCCAGGTGCGGGGACAGGTACTTAGAGCGGGTAACAAAGTTCTAAGATGGCAGAAGCTTGGCTATCCCTGATAGTTCTTATAATCAATGATTTCTGTCTTATAGAGGCTGTGCCTAAGGCATAGAACAATGAAGTGACTGATTCAAGGGTAAACCCTGAGTTCTAGGAAGTGTAACTTCTGATTTGTGAAAGAGAATATTTGTCATCACCTAAATCTTAGACACCTTAGTTCAGTCCCCTATGACCCTACCCCTGAATTATTTCAGTTGATTCCTAAGTGGTCACTCAGCATCCATGTTCCCTCTTCTCCTTCCTCACACCCTTTCTTATTTTCCATATCATACACCATCCTATTTTCTCACATTCTCCTTTTAGGCTCAGTTTTTACAAAATGTCATGGCATGTGCCACTGTATTTGTGTCCTGTCATCTTCATTGGAAAGGTTCAATCATCTGTGGTTGTTCATTCAAAAGATATTCCCTGTGTAAATAGTGCCACTTTTCACCTTCCTCAACGTGACAATTTGGCTGTATTATACTACTTTCCATATTATATCAATGGTTCATTTTCTTCCCCAACTACATTGTGCAACCTTAAATGGTAGAAAACACATTACATTCCTTTTTTTAGAACCCAGTGCTCATCTTTGTAGTTCACTTTTTGTAGACGTTTGAAATTTTGGGGGGTCCATGGTAAGAAAAAAATGAATGAATGTAGTTAAAGTGACTATGAAAGTTTATCTACATTTTGCTTTTCTTAATTCAAGCATTATTTAATTAAATTTTCTAAACATTATTTATTTTATTATATTTCACAAACATAGTCAAGCTCCAAAATTTACATAATGAATGTATATGCACCATTATTTTATTTTATTGTATTCCAATTTTTTTCATTATTGCATTAGCTTTTTTAATTTATTAAGAATAAAAAGAATGCAGTTGTTGTCCTGTTGCCCCATTTCTTTCCTTATTCTTGAATTTGGTATTATTATTTCCATATTTTCATACAAGGGCTAAATAAAGGTATATTAATAAAAATGTATAACAGTACTTTGTATGTTTACAACCTCTGGCTTAATGATATTGTGCTACACATATAATTAGCCAATGGCTTTTGCCATTTATTATCTCTCATTTTTTTTTTTTGGTACCAGAGATTGAGCTCAGGACCTTTCACTTGTGGGGCAGGTGTGGTGCCACTGAGCTAAATCCCCAGGCCTTCCATTTCATATCATTTTAAAAATATATACTGTTGGAACATGCAACTCTAGACAATTATTTTTAACTATAGAGTATTATTTAATTATAGGAATGTGCCATAATTAATTTTCCAGTTTTTGTTGATAGCCATTTAGGATACTTCATAATTTACTTTTATGTGTGATAAATATTCTTTTATATGACTCTTTGTTCATATGTACAAATTACTAAGCCAAAGGGTAAGTTCATTCTCACTTTACAAGATATTACCAAATAACTCTCTAAAACAGATGTATCAATCAACACTACAATAAGTACGTGAATATTTGGTTATTCATATATATGTTAACATTTACTATTGCCAAATCTTTTTAAAAAACTATATCAATGCAAAATTTACTTTATAGACAGAATGTACTCATTTCCAAGGTACAGTTTGATGAATTTTGACAAATGTGTATATCTCATAAATACCACCACAACCCAAATATAGAACAATTTCCATCTTCCTTTAGAATTATATGTAAATTTTTGACAGTATTCTCTCCCAGTTCTGACAATAGTCATTATCAGTTCTGAGTTTTCTAAGAAAAAGTTTCTTCTTTGTGAAATTGTATATCATGTATCCGTGTTGTCTGGATCTTTTACTTAGCATAATATTGTTTATTTTCCTGCACTATTTTTGTCTGATTTTGATATCAGGATAATATGAACTGAGAAGCATGTAGCCTTCTTTCATTTTTCTAATAAAACTTAAACAAGATTAATATTATTTGTTAGTTGAATGTTTGATAAGGATTTATCAGGAAAGGCATCTGAGCATAAGTATTCTTTATAGATACATTAATTAGAACTCCAAATCAATTAATAGATATAGAGTTATACAGATGTTCTCAAATCTGTTTTGATAATTGGTGTCCTCCAGGGGACTTATTAACTTTATCTGAATTGTTTCATTTATTAGCACAGATTGTTTATAATACTACCTTACTGTCATTTTAATGTTTATAGATCTGTAGTGTTGTCCATTTGCTTCAGGTCTGATATTGGTAATTTGAGTTTTTCCTCTTTTTTTCTTGATTAATATAGTGAAGGGTTTATCAATTTCAGTCACCATTTCAAAGAAACAGTTTTAGCTTTTCTTGATTTTTCTCTGCTCTTTCTATTTTCTATAATAATAACTTTTTACACTTCTCTCTTCTGTTCCTTTCTATTTTCTCACCATTTAATTCCTTTTCTTAGCTTAATTAGGTGAAAACGCAGATAAATACTTTTATATTTTTTAATGTAGAATCTAAAGGTAAAATTTTCATTCTAAGCACTGTAGTGAAAGACAATTCCTAAAGGTCTTTAACATTTCTATATTTCTTCCAAACAAGGCACAGTTTGCCTTTGTTCTGAATTATCTTCTCAAGTGTGTTTATCCAAGAGTCGTGATAGAGTGTTTCCCTGAAGAACAAAGGGAAGGTCTGTTTATAGGCTGTAAGGATAGAAATATATAGACTTCTGGAGCAAAGGGAAAACATATTTACGCCTATTATAAGACAGTCAGGTTCCCCAAACTCACGGTTTCTTTCTTTTACTGCTTTTTATGTATGGATGTACAACTGAGCTCCTATCTGTGTGTGTGCATGTGTGTGTGGTCCTGGAGACTGAACGCAGGGCCTTCACACCGAGCTACATGCCCGGCCCTTTTTTATTTTTGAGATAGGGTCTTGCTAAGTTGGCTAAGGTGGGCCCCAATTTACAGTCCTCCTGTCTCATCCTCCCAACAGTTGGGATTATTGGCTAAATCTGCTTTGCATCATCTCATAAATCAAACAGCTATAATAGAAAAATTGCTGCTTTTCTGTACAATGCTATTTCTGTCCTCAATTACTCTCTTACCCAGGAGTTTCAAGTCTGTCGGCGCCATGAAACTGTACCTGATTAACTTATTAGATATGCAGCAGAGTGTATTAGTCAGCTTTTACCATTGTGTCATAATATCTGACATTGGCTACTTATATAAAGAAGAGGTTTATTTGATTCATAGTTTTAGAGGCTTAAGTCCATGGTGCCGGATATTCTCCAATGTGTTTTATTGTGTATATATGATTATTAGTGAGGTTAAGCATCTTTTTCTAAGTTTATTGGCTACTGACACTTTTACTCATATCTTTGCCTACTTTTAAAATTAGACTATATTTTTATTTTTTACTGAGATGAATACCCAAAATATTCTGGTGCTAATTCTTTGTCAATTTTACTATGGCATGTTTCTTCTCCAAATATCTTGTTACTCTTCTCATTTTATAATGTATTTTATTTAATAGATTTTTAAAAATTAGATAACTATCAATTTTATGGTTTATAAGTTTGCAATCTTATTTAATAATGCTTTGCTATGGTGTCTTCAAAAAGTTTTCAGGCTTTGTTTTTCATATTTATAGTTTTAATCTACTTATAATTGGCTTTTTGAATGTGGTAGAGGTAGGAAAGTAATTTAATCTTTTTCTGAAAGCATATATATATATATCACCCATAACATTTGTTTGGATAATCCATTTTTCACCCTATTGATCTACAATGCTACACTTGTCATATATCAAGTTTCCATATGTATATGAATCTTTTTCTAAAACCTATATTTTTCACTGGTTTGTTTGTCTACATGGAGTTGTGCTAATACCATGTGGGTTTGATTACTGGAACTTAATAATAAAACTTGATATCTCATAGAGTAAGTCTTGGTCATTTGAGTTCAGTAAAGAATACCATTCAGATTTGGTTTTGAATGACTTGAATTTCTAAATTAATTATGAATAATTGATGTCTTTGCCATATTGAGTTTATCCAACCATGAAATTAATATATATTTCTATTTATTAAGATTTTCTTGATGTCCTTCAACAAAGCTTTTCATATTTTCTTAATAGAGGAGATGGATATCTTTTAATTACATTTAATCCTAATCAGTATTTGAATGGAATCTGCATTTTTATTAAATTTTCATATTGTTGATTTGTAAGAAGTGTGTCTAATTTTTTACATTTATCTTGTATTGTCATCTTTGCTTAATTATTTAATCAGATCTCATATAACATCCATGGCTCTCTTGATGTTTAATAAGAAAATTGTATTGTCTACAGATATAGACAGTTGTCTCTAATTTTCATTCACAGTTTTCTCTAATTTTCATTCTTTCTCTTTTTTTGAGAAAGGATCTTGCTGTGTGACCTAGGTTGTCCTTGGACTCTTGGGCTTGAGAGATCCTCATTCCTCAGCCTCCCAAGAAGTCAGGACTACAGGTGTGTCCCACTGCATCTCACTCTATTAGTGTAATTTCCGTTTTCTCTTTAAATGTCATTGTTACTCTTACTCTACTACTATATTTCTGATTAGACCTCATTCTGCTGTTTCACCACCTAACATCATGTTTGGTATTTTGGTAGATACTTTCGTGGACTTTCTTTCTAATTAGAGATGACTAGGAGTTTCTTTTTTCCATCTTGAATGAGTGCTGAACATTTTAAATGTATTCTACATCTTTGGAGGTGGTTGCTTATTTTTTTATATTGGAATAGATGAAAGAGTTTAAAATATAATGGGTTTTCAGATAGTGAAGCATCTTTGCTTTCTGAATAAATATTACTTGCTCACTTTTTTTAAAAACCTCAGCTGAAATCCACATGTTAATATCTCATTTAGTATTTTTGCATCTGGACTTATTTTAACTTTTTATAATGCTCATTTTGATTGCACCCCAACTTTAACGGCTTCTGGTTTATTTTAGGTTTCTGTTTTTTCTTCAGTCAACTTCAGTAATTTACATATTTCATAAGAAATGTCCGTTTCAACTAAGTTTGCTGATGTACTCACATAAAGTTATTCTTTGTAATTATTTCATTTTTTTATACTAAATATGGTTTGTTGGGGATATTTGGGCACTTTTGTGGTTGTTTGCCTGCCTCTGTTTGTTCATGAAAGTGGTATTACACTGAATCTATTACTACTCTTCCTGCACCACACACTGCTAGATCCAGTGACATGTGCAGGTAGACAAACACCAAAACTTCCATTCCTGGAAAACATGGGTTGATACTCTCTTGGTGTGGAGGTCGGTATTATTGTTTCCTTTGATTTAAAGAATCGGGGAATTGGGAAGTTTAAGGAGCTGCCCAAGTTTAAAAGCTATTTCATATGTGCTCAGGGTTTTAAAACCTAATACTCTGAGATCCTCCCATCACAGTAGCCTTTCTCAGAGTGTGAGCTGACCAGCATCTAAAGTAGAATCATCAAGGTTGGCTGACAAACATTCTTATTTCTTATTCCCACCCCAAATATCACAAATCATAATCTCTAGGGGGTTGGAGCCCAGAAATTTGTACAGTAAATAATCCCATTCATGATTTTTGCCATTCAATTTTGAGAACCTCTGTACCTATTATATTGGCTTCCCTGTTAAGTCATTTGATGAGGAAGAATATCTAACAAGTCATTTGTCCCTGAATGCCTATTGCTGGTGGCTAGCTTTCCTGGCAGAGGAAATTATAACCAAAGGTCTTCTGCATTTACATCATTTAAAAGAAAATAACATTGTACTGCTGATTCCAGTACTTCCAGTGTCAGACAGTGGAAGTATTCAAAACAGGACATTTCTACAACTGGCTACTAGCTCCACACTCACACATGGCATCAGGAAAGGAGTCGTACAAACTTGGGGTCATGGAAATATTAGTACAGGAAATGAAGTAAGAAAGGGGATGTAAGAGTTCACTGTTTCAGAGCTCTGTTACAATGAGAAATATTACACCGAAGCCCCAATAAAGAAGTCTGTTTTCTAAGTTCTTTATCAGCTAAGAGATTCTTTTTCCTTCTATCTATAGTTTGCTTTGTCTCTATTTTGCATTTGTTTTTCTTCCAGGATTCTTGGAAGTTCCTGAATGTTGATTTTGCTGGAAAAGGATTACAGAACTATCTCTCATCTTCTTTCTTTACCTTCAGTCACAGGAGACATTCATCTGTGCTCCATTTGCTCACGACTTCATCATACATTCATTTTGCAATCGAGCCACAGACCCTGTGCTGAGTGCTGCAGGCCAGGCCCTGGGCAGTGTAGAGAGAATAGAGACATTCCCAAAAGCCTGAAGAGAAGGCAGGAAGCTGAGTAGTTGGGAGCCATAATTTGCCTGTATGACAGTCTTGTCTCTACCATTTTTCAGCTGTGTGCTCTACACTTTTTTGTGTCTTAATTTCCTTATCGGTAAAAACCAAAATTATTGGAAAACAGAATACGAAACACTAATAACCATAAATAGCATATCTCACAGTGTTGTTTGCTGTGAAGTATATACAAATACACTTATATGTATATATGGATTGATGGGGAGGGGTAGCAACAAGTTACAGGAAGATGAGGGAACAAAGGGGTCATGTTAGGCACATAAAGGCTCCCAGATGAAATACCTTTCTGGGTTCACTAATGACTTTAGGTCTTTTTCCCCTTGGTTACTGGATGAGATTCCTAGTGAAGGAGTTTAAGGCAAGTGAATTTTTCTTGGAGGGCATTTTCTCAGTGAGATTAGAGTACTTCTGAAAGAGTCCCTGCCTGGGTTTGGCCTAGACCCAGGGAAGGTTAAAAAGAACTTGGTTGTGAGACTGGTTCACCAGCTCAGTTGTCAAGGCACCACACACTAGGGTATTATTTTCTAACCCCTAATGATACTGGTTTAAATGTTAATCACATTTAAAAAAATACTTTCTCAGTAACATCTAGCGGATGTTTAACCAAACATCCAGGACCACAGCCTCCCAAGTTGACAAATGAATTTAAATCTCAAAGCAACCATAAATAGTTCAGGGGGAAATAAGTGAATTACTGTGACTATTAATCCTGATATATCACCGTCACTGGATGAAGAAATGCCTAGATTAGTAAAGCAAGCTCCTGGGTATGTCTGGGCAGGTCATGAAGGCATGACCTTGGGCACTGTACCCGGTCCCTCATCCCTTCCTCTCTGGCACTGTTCCCCTGCTCTGCTTCACAGCCAACGTGAACTGAGCAGCTTTGCTCTAATATGCCCTTCCGCCATGTTCTTGCCTTGGAGCCTGTTGACCATGAACTGAATCCTCTGAAATGTGAGCCAGATAAACTTCTTTTCCTTCAACTTGTAGGTGTTGGGTATTGTGTCCAGAAATGGGAAAGCTGACTAATAAAGTTACCTAACACTAAAGGTGTCCCTGTTAATTAAGATGGGCTGAGATAGTTTAAAGGCCATTTAAATACCTGAGTAAATTAGATGAATTATAGGATTTCATCATCTTTTTAACTTCATGTGTCTAGGGGGGGAGTATATCACTAAAAACTTTTTAGAAGACATGAAAATAGCATAATTCCAATGGAAGTTAAGCTAATCCCCTATAAATACATATGTATTTATAATTGTACATAAAATGCATAATAATTTGGATTTTTGCTTTGCTTGAATTATTTTCTAAATAAACTTTTTTTGAATGTTTACCTGTTTATAGTGGCTTATACATAAAACAGAAAACAATCTCTCTCTTTGGAAAGTTTGTATTGTAGCAGGAGGGTGGGGAGAAAGGCCATAAAAAATAATGAAGTAAATTATAGAGAATATCAGGTAACAGTAAAGTACTATGGAGAATAATAAGGCAAGGAAAGAAATAGGAAGCACTGGGGCAAAAGTAGGGGTAGGAGAATACCACTTTTAACAAGGAAGTCTGGAAAGCATCACTAAGGAGGTAAAGTTTAAAATCAAAGTTATAAAAGTATAGGAGGCAGAGCAAGCTATGCACATATTTAGGAGCAGAAAAACCTTCAGACAGAAGAAACAGCAAGTGCAAAGGCACTCAGGAAGATTCTTATGCTTGATCAAGAGTTATGAGGAAGTCTGGGCCAGGGACTTAGCTCAGTGGCACTGTGCCTGCCTCACAAGCACAAGGTCCCGAGCTTGATTCTAGGTAAAAAACAAAAACTAGAGGGTAGGACCCTCACAGCATCATAGGAACATTATGAGAGTTTGAGGAAAAATGGGAACTACAGAGGGGTCTTTTGTCATGAAGGACATGATCTCCCTTATATTTTTAAGAGTGCCACTCCGGCAGTAAGTGAAAATGACTGGTAGCTGTATATTTCTGTTGTGTCTATCTAAGCAGTTGTATAAGATCAATGGCTAGTTCCCTACCAGGACCATTTCTCCATTTTATGTGGTGTTTTTGCTTATTTGAGTACAATAGGTATGAACTAAGCTACATATATTTTCTAAGTTGCCATGTGGAAGGCTGCTGTACAAACTCTTGCACTGAATGGTTTTGTGAGAAAGAAAGAAGCTTCCGTTATACTGAGGCTGTGACATTCGAGCATTGATTTTCACGAGTTAACCTATTATGAGTAATGTAACTACTACTCAAGATGAACTTAAGTGTCAAAAATTTATGAGCAAAAGGATACTATGGAAGGCAGCCAACAAAATCAACAGATGAGATCTAATTCACTTGGGCTTAAATACAAAGAATACCAAACTTACACATAACTCCAAAGAGGTTAACAAAATCTTCAAAAAGTAAAAGGAGAAATGGTCTCTTTATCAAGAATAAGAAGTTATGAAAAGAAAATTAGGAATATATGCATGATGGGTATGTGAAAATATGAAAAAATTTTAAATTATAATATGGAAAAATAGAGCTATTAAAATTGCTTTAAATCCTCTGTAGCATAAAAGTTTTTTTTAAAACAGCATTGAATAAAGAAATAAGGACTTATCTAAGGATATAATTCAGCAAAAAATATATGTTTGAAGCTTAGAGACTTGTTTGATATATTGGGAAGTTTTCAACATGTCCTATATATATTCTATAGGTATGTATGCATCCCGTAGAAGTTCTGAAAGAGTCCCAGAAATAATTAAGATATGTGATAAGAAATCTCCATCAACATATGAGTCTTTTAATTAAAATCGGCGCTAGTGTTAATAAAATATATGCAAAAAATCTGCACTCAGATATATATAAAAGATGAAGAAAAAATTCAAAATTAACAGAATAAAACATTGCCTACAAAAAAATGGCTATCATTCTGATGTCAAAGTTTTTATTAACTGAAGAATTACAGAGTAATATCTTTAACATGCTGAAGAAAGAACTGGGGATGTAGTTCAGTGGTACAGCACTTGCCTAGTGTATATGAAGCCCTAAGTTCAAACTCCAAATGGGAGAGGAAAGAGAACTTTACTGAAAGAAATATATATATATATATAAGATATATATATTATATATATATATATGAAGAGATGACTAGTGGACACAAAAATGTAGATCATAATGTCAGCAGTTCTCTCAAAATTAATGTATAAACATATCCTAATTAAAAATTTAAAAAGATTTTTAAAAATAAAATCCAAGATGATTGCACCTGTGGCTGCTAATCATTAAGACCTCCTTTAAAACTGTAGCCATTGACCCAAGAATAGACAAGGATAGCAGTGGAGCCAATTAGAAAGCCAGAGACAGATCCAGTAATTGATAGGAACTCTATCTGTAGCCCAGCTGGGGTTTCCTATAAGTGGAGAAAAATTAGTTATGTGAACACTGTAGTATGTATTTATCTATTATGTTATTTGTTGAAAATGCACTTGAACTTACTGAACCATAATAGGAAGTCAGAGTATTGCCATAGACCAAGCTCCCGTTCCTTATTATAATCTATCAGTAATCCAATATACCGATTCTTCCTTTTTATTCCTTGACTGGGAGTTTAGTTATGAGGCGTGGGGCAAGGAGAATGGGATTGCAGGCAAAAGTCCTGGTCAGAATTTAGGGATCACAATCATTGCAGCACTTACAAATGATTTTGAATAAGATATAAACCCCAAAGGAACCTTTGTTCTTCCCTAAAACCAACCTCCAATATTTCAAGACTGGAAGCTGGAACAACTTTACCATTGTTGGTCTACAAAATGTAACAAATTTCATAATGGAGGCACTACTGTTCATTAGAGGCAATGAATTTCTTTCCTACTTCTATACTGAGTTACATATCCACATTAAACTGTAAATAATTATTTTCCATCCATAAGTAGTGTTTAAACCATCAAATAAATCTTTCTCCTCACATTTATAAGTTCACTGAGCTATATGTAATTTTCCCTCCGATTTTGTTTGATTCTGTTGAAAGTAAATTGCTTTATCCTATTTAGATTATTATTTCATGCTGCATCGTTAAGGAAGTAACTGAGGTCTTCTGAGAGTCAGTGAGGATAAATCAACTTGATTCTGCCTTTCTCACTGAAGCCCTGAAATGCCGCTATGTGTTTATTAACTATTAGCTTGATGCCAAGAAAGCTATGGTGTCTGTGATGGTTGAGTGATTGTGTCAACTTGAGACATTCGGTTAAGAGAAGCTTAGCTAAATCTGCTGGGCAATTCCACTCCCTAGGGAGTGGGAGATCCACCCTAGGGTGCTCATTGCCCAGACATTATGAAGGGGAAATGAGGAAGGATGATGCTTCTGTTCCTTTGGAGGAGCTTGTATCTTTGCTTTGGATGTCATCTCCTGCTTTGCAGTGCAGACTCTTTGACTTCAGCCTTCCTTCCGGCGTAGACTATGAGCTTCCATCACAGACCCATTGGCCTCCTTATGTGGACTCACATGGGGCACTGCAGTGAGCTCCAGATTTTGACTAAATCCTTCAGTCCCCAACGTGCAGACAGACCCTCTGGACTCTACGTTATCCTACTCTGTGGGTGGCCATTGTGAGCCATTCTTGTAAATTCTTATATATTTATGTATCTTGTGTTGCATCTGTTTCTCTAGTAAATACTGACTGATACAGTGTCTGCATCAATGATCATCTTGATGCCTGAGCACAAGTGTGGGCTTATCAGGGTATTGATACTGGCTCATGTCCCCAGCCTGGATTTTATGTACTACACTGTGATTTGTTTCCCTAACAACGCTCATGCTTTGTGTTTCCCAAGGGCAACATACCACGTATTCCTTAGAGGATTATCTTCTTGGGCAGTATGTTCTCAACAAGTGAATTGACTGGAAACTCATAGAACATATCCGGTTACAAATAGTTCTGAATGTCTGATGTCCTTGAGAAGTCTCTGAAATATACAACAAAGAGTCATAAAATAAAGTCCCTGAATATGGATGTCACAAATGTCTAGTGTGAGAGAAGAGAAATATAAAAATGTGTCATAAAAATGTGTCCAGTATTCACATTTAGCACAGATTAGGAAGAGATTTTTAGGAGCCATGAGGCAAGACTTCATGGAGAATTCTGACATGAGACCAGAGTTTCAGAGCAGGAAGTTCATCCAGCGGACTGGGACAAAAAAGGACAAGGTGTTCAAAGGAATTGAATTGCAAAGTAATATACTGTTTCTGTATATTAAAAGACTGTCTTGACATTCATTAAATGTCTTTTGGCTGAGAGTGATGGTGTGCACCTATAGTCCTGGCATTTGAGAGGCTGAGGCAGGGGGATCGTGGGTTGGAAGCCAGCTTGGGCTGCATATTGAGCTTAAAGTTCACCCTGGACTACACAGCATGATACTGTCTCAAAAACAAAACCAAAAAACTTTCTCATTCACCATAAAGACATATGCATATATTTAAAATTTAAATATTTTCTATTTACTTGGTGCAGGTTAACTTGTTGCGTGGATCTATGATGGACTCTGGTGGGCAGCCCTGCTCCACATGACGGTGGCAGATGAGCAAGAGGAGACACTGAAGGCTTGGTGGAAGCTAGGTTCAGCATGGGTACACTGCCCTTTACCCCACCTTTTGTCGTCCCAAGTGAGTTATGTGGGCAAGCTTCAATCATGGCACAGGGATGTGTGTTCTACCCATGATGGAGTGATGAGAAGGAAGTGCCACTAGGGTGGAAAAAAAATCAAGGCTACTCACAGAATCGACTCCATGCTTCCAGCAGGGATTTACAGCTGCTTGTGACAAAAGGCACAGGGAGGGTCTATTACTAAGAGGCTGGTCTGAAATAGCCCATTTCCACAGAAACCCCAGGCTAAGAAAATGGGTCATTAGGCATGGGCATGAATCCTGAGATTCCTGACAGTCAAGGCTAAAAGGGAAAGAAAAAAAAAAGAGTATCAGATGAAAGCTGAGTATACACACATACATGTAACTCAGCAATGTACTTCCTCGATTTACTTCTTTCATATATATTCTGTGTCATTAGAAAGTGAACTGTTAGCACATAATAAGATAAATTCTTAATCTAATAGTCTCCTATACGTCCACCATTCAATCTCTCCCTCTTTCTCAAATGTTATTCTTACTTAAAAAACAAAAGAATTTGAGGCTCAGGGAAATCTTTGTGTAGACAATCTTAACCATAAGAAACAGATTCTCCTTTACCGCTGAAGAAGCCTCGATTTTTAGCCAAGAGAGACCAGACGCAGGTAACCAGGCAGATGTTTTTCGAGCCCTAGTGTCTGACTGGATGACAAAGAAGTCTGGTACTTTAGCCAAGTTGTCAGCCAACATTTTACTTTTTTCACTTGCTATTAGCTTCCTGGCCTCAAGGAAAGAGTAAAACAAAACAGTCTTCAGCAAAACCTGGACATTTTACCCTCCACTTAATAAATATTTAAGTCTGCTGGTTGCCTCATATCCTGTATGAGTTGGTATAAGAACCAGTTTGGCTATTTTATACAGAAACAAACACTTAGCTCTGTGCCTTTGGGCTACATCCTGAGACAATGGTGATGCCTCATCTGTGTATTCTGTTTTTAACTTTCTCAAACATGTGGCAACATGGTGATACTGAAAGGTTGGGTCTGACAGCCACTGCTTATGTATTAGCTACTCTGAGCAAAGTAGTTGATATATTTGAATCTCAACTTATTTATTTGTAAAGTGATGATAATGACATATGTATCAATGCATAGTGATAAGGATTAACATTTTGTGTGTGGGAGTGTGTGTATATGGTCAATGCATGGTGATAAGGGTGAACATTGAGAGTGTGTGTGTGTGTGTGTGTGTGCATGTTTCTGGTAGGATCAGGGTGATAGTATATATTTGGCATTAACAGGAGTTAGAACCTTTCCCATATGAAGTTAGGAGAACTATGTCTTATTCATGAAATAAACACATGCTAAGAGCCTATGACATGTCAAACAAATATGAAAACAAGAGTTTCCCTTGGTCACATAGGGCTTAGACTACAGACTAGAAACCAGAATTCCTGGCCCTCACTCTATAGTTTACTCTGTTGCTGCAGTCCACATTCATTCACCCACTCATCCATTCATCCATGAATCCTTTGTACTCACTCTGTGCTAACCCCTGTCTTAGGCACTGTACATTTAAGTAGCAAAAGAGACTTTCCCTCTATTAGCTTAGAGTGTAGAAGGAACAGAGGGCATCAGTAATGTAGAGAGCATCAGTTACATGACCTTTTTGGAAAGCTTGTAACAGTATTTGGTAAAACATCCAAGAGAAAAGAAGTCAAGTAATTTGGAGAAAATGACTTTGTTCACAGTTCCCTTCCTGAGAATTTATAAACACATAGTTCTATTTGAATCTGGGTCTTAAATGGCACAGTTTTCTGAATGGCTAAACTGACAGTCACCTGATAGGGAATTTTGTATGTTAAATCTATATTGGTAAGTTGAAGCCATCATTATTTTTATAAGTTGTTTGGAGCAAACAGAGCAATAAAAATCCAGCTTTTCCCTTCACCTGAAATCTTTGCTAATGGCAGAATATCACCCTGACATATCTGTCAACACCCTGTCCTCCCTTTATTTGCTTTCTCTCCTACCTTCTCCACACCCACCCTTATCCTGCTGATTTTGCTTACTCATTCTTGATGTCTGAATTTAGGCCCTACATATTCTTACACTTTTAATTCTGTCGGCTTTTAATTGTTTGGCTATCTTCAGAGTTATTTTACTTCTAAAATAATTATAATCCAGGCCACTTTGTGTACAGCTGTTCAGGTTTCATTGTGCACATTGGAATCCACGTGAATGGTGCCCCCTAATGTTGCGAAATGCACAACTTTCGAAGCTGTCCATAGAATCCACAACCTCAAGCAGAGAAAACTCCCCACTTGTGCTCCTCCAATTTTAGTAGATTCTGAAAAGCAATTAATTACCGAGCCATATTGTTTTTCAAATCTGAAACATTGTAAGAAACACAAACAAGTTTACATCTCTCCCATCCTCTATTCTCTTAGGCTCCCCAGAGGTAATTACAACGCATAATTTCTTATTTCTCTCTCTCTCACCAGAACAACGTTAAGCAGACACTTAAGATTTGAGGGTAATTGAAATCTAAAAATAAGCATCTAGAATGCCCCCAGCTTCATGTCATTTTTAATTCTGTGCCCTCTGCCTGGAAAGCCCTTTCCTTGTCTTTCTGGTAAACTACATTTTATCACTGAATCTCAATATTTATGCCCCATGAGTTACAAATCACATACTCACTCCTCTGTGCTCCAGATACACATGCCCACCTTCCAATCTCTTACGTCTCAAAGCACTTTGAGCTTAAGACCTCAGAAGCCAGCCATGGCTTTTTCAGCAGACCCCTTCTCTGGTCGCATTCCACTCAGGACTGCAACACCTCTTATCCAAATAAGCGAGTGAGCAAGCTGGGCTCCTCTCCTGCATCTCATACCCTCCCTCTGCCCGGCCTGCAGCTTCTCTCAATTTTACCTTCTCACCTTCCCTTGAATCAACTTATTTCCCTTTCTATTCATTCCACTGCCAACACAGAGTCATCATTACTTCTTGTCTAACCAATTGGTACAGCTGTCTAACTGATGCACCAACTCCCGATGCCTTATTCTGCTCCACTCTGCACACTGCAAGCACAAAACATATGTGTCAGCTCATTAAAAAACAAGCAACAACTTTCCCTTCTGAAATACATGTAGCATGTGGACTTGATTCCTTAATACAACTTAAGAGGCCCTGTGAACAAGCCCCTGCTGAACTTTCTAGCCATGCCATTCCAACACTGATGATATCAATTTGCTTAAGGTAGCCACCCTGTCCATTTTGCACTTTGCTGCCACCACAATGGCTAAAGCACAACCATGCAGAGGTACAAACGCTGTGCAACAGACTTGTGCTAGTGGCACTCAGTTCCTTCTTGTTGAGGAGGAAGACCTTAACCAGCTGTGAGACAAACAGCTTCGGTTTGGTCTGGCATCCCAACTCCTCATTACTCCTTGGTCCAAATCCTTCTGATCTCTTTCTGAGTCTTTCTCCCATTGCAGACTTAAGTCAGCTTCGTTGTTGGGTACTGATATTTACATCAGCCCTCTCCACTGTATTTTACAGAAAATTCTTAAAACTTTGCCCATACCTTTTTCTCAGTGTTTACTGCAAATGTGGAAGTTTCTTTTAAGAACTGGAAGGAAAGGAAGGTTTGTGTGCTGCCGAGGTACTAACAGGTGACATGCAGAAAGTTACTAATTAATGATTCATAATTTTTACTTTTGCTTAGAACTTCCAACAACCTTTTTGTAGCTTGTGAACTCAGGGTAGCTACCTCTTTATTTTTATTCAGAATTTTCTGACTTTTATTAAAAATGTTATTTTCCATGGAACAGGAGGAAGAAGTATATTAAGACTTCTCACGTTAGGAGGAGTAAATTCTTGGATGAGGTCCAGGATTTAAAAAGACTCTCCCACTGGAAAGTTACCTGGACAATATTAAATTTCCCACGCAGCATCATGAAGTGTCCTCTTTGTTGCCCTCCTTCATGGTTTTACTATTTAACCAGTTCCCAGTTATTGTTTAATCAGTTCCAACGACCAGCTATCATTTTGTCTGATTGCTGAGTGCATATTATTTCTGCTATATTGCATTCCATCGTGTTCTGGAGGAACATCATGCTTGTGTGTATGAAGGAAGTGTTTTAAGTGTATCAAGTGGGAAATTACTGATTACGTTTCTCCTTGAACTTGCTATTATTTGAAGATTGATTTTTCCTCCATCTAGCAAATAGTCATTAATTGTTCACTTTCACTTTAATAATCTACATTTTCCACATCTCCAAGTCTTACAGAAATTTCAGTGCCTGGTCCCTTCTTTGTAGCTAATAGAGATTCCTTGCTGTTTGGAGATTTCACAGCCTTTTGGAGTTGTTTACTTTTATACTACTTTGTTCAGAAAAATAACAACACAATAACAACAGTATGGTTGCCAATTTTTGAATTGTTAGTAACTTCATAGATTAATAGTGGTTTCTTTGAGGTTAGAAACTGGGCCTTTCTTCAGTTGGAGCCTCCGGATACAGCCAAAAGCCTGGGCACAGAGTTGATATTTCATAAATATTTGTTTCTTTTCTTTTCTTTTTCCTGTATCAGGAATCAAACTCAGGACCTTGTGGTTGCCAGGCGGGTGTAGCGCCATCCCCAGCTGTTGCTGTTCTTTAATGGAAAAATACCCATCAAATCATAGTCTTAAAACAGAAAAAGTGATGAAAGTATTAAAAATGTTCAGAGAAGTGAAGAATGTTCATTTTAGAGGGCAGGTGCTCCCGCTCTGGCGCCTGGAAAAGCAGAATGAGAGGAAGGAGAAGTAGTCTGCTGTCCAGTGCTGAGGAATTCCCACCTGGGCCAATTTGGAGGAATCCTGCAGCGGGCAGGAGTACACTGATTCAGGACTATTGCTGTGCCTCGCCATGCCTGGGGGCCCTGCAGATGACTTATGTGGCCTTGTCATGATGTCAAGGAAGATCTGAAGGTGCAGCACTATGGTCACAAGGTTGTCTGCAGCACGGGCCCTCGGGGCAGATCTGAGCAAGGGACCTCTTTGCCACCACTTGGTCTTAGCTCCATTATCACACCTTTGAGAGTCTCTGTCATCTGTGACATGAGAAGCACAATAAACACTTTTTCGGGGGAGTGTGAGTTTTTGCTGAGATGAATTATGTAGAGTGCCTGGGCATAGTCAAATATTCTTTTTTTTTTTCAGTACTGGGGATCAAACTTGGGACCTTCTGCTTGCGAGACAGGGGGGTGAACCACTGAGCTAAATTCCCTGTCCATAGTCAAATATTCTTGACTTCAAAGTCAAGGAAATGCTCATCCTTTTCCCTTCCCTTCCCTCTAGTTCTTTTCTTTCCTTTTAAATCCTTTACTTTAGTTTCCCGTCCTTTAAAGATAGACACTGGATCTTTTCAGAATACTCATTGTGTCAAAGTTCCAGAGAATAGCTCAACACTGAAAAATCCTCATTTTTGTCTGTCAACTAATCTCGGGCAAAGTGTCTTGGTGTTGAATTATCCAGATAATGACTCTGGCCTTCTTCTGCCTTTATCTATATAGACAGCCCTGGAATGGAGAGAGAACAGGAAAATGAAAAGCAATTCAAACTTGGCATTACATTTCTTTTTCCTGGAAGGAACAAAGCTTCCATCTCTTTGAGATTAAATACTAGTATGGGAACACTTTGTCATATTTAAATCATTGACACATATTCAAGAAATGGAAGGATTTAGGACAGAGGAGATGAGCTGAGCCTGCTATCTTGAGCCTTGGGCTTCTTAGAAAGAAACCTTTCTCAATTCCAGCCTGCAACAGAGCACACAAAAGGAGAGAGGTTGAAATAATTACGTAGTGCACAGAAAAACTGAAAAATGTAAAACATAAATAATGGGATTAGAATTCTATAGAAAAATTTTTACAAGCCAAAGCAAGGAGATATACAAATATACCTAGTTTTAAAATGATCTTCCTATATACATTCTTTTTAAAAAATTGCACTCAAGGGAAACATACTGCTTTTGCTTCTGCCTTGATTATAACATATCATGAAGGCATTGAACAGTGGGGAAGTTTTCAGTTTCCTGGCTCCAGACACCATCAGTTTAAATTGGATATTTTCCAAAGATTGCACAATGGTATGTGGTTGTCTTTGGGTCTCTTAACGTATAAACAGAATAAAAAATTTAACATTCTCTTCACAAACTTTCTCACTAAAGTGTTTTTGTTCCATAGCTAGCTTGGCCAGGCTGATCTTGCTTGTACCTGTTCATTTGGGGTGCTTGTTTGAATTGAGTGGTGCTGGATTCCCTTCTATGAGATGGAAAAGAGAGGACACTTGGGTTTTCTAAGATGGCCTGTTGAAGCTCTACACAATTGGATTTTCTGCTGAAAAACTCCAGGGGCTCCTCACTGCTTACAGGAAAAAAGCCAAGTGAAGGCCTAGGCTTCTTTTCTAAATAGAGACCTATTTCAGATTACCAGAAGCTCCAAAGAGTAATATAATGGGTGCCCATATACCCACAGCTCAGCCATGCCAGGTCTCAGTCTGTGATTGCATCACATTCTGTGTCTTCAAAGTGACATCTAAAGTGTGAGCTAGAGTTGCAGGCTCCTGTGACACCTTCTTCATCTCACTCCACTGCCACTCTTCCATGAGGTCACCCATAATTTTGACGGACATCACTTCTGTGTATTTATTATTTCTTCTGCTAAATACAGAATACACCCAAAATCAGCTCATGGCCTTTTCCAGGTTTAACCATGTATGCAAATGTTATATGTTCCTTATGTTCAACTGAAGTTTATGCTTAAGTGTGGTTTAAGATAGAAGTGCACTTTTCTAAAATTTATATTTGGATTAGTTGTGATAAATTCCATTTTTCTAGGAAGTCATCTCCTACTTTTTCCAAACTTACTGATGGAAAGTTGTCCATAGAATAGCTTTAATATTTTTCACTTTGTCTTATTTTTATAGTTAATCTACTTTATTTAACTCTTAAGGCTTATAACTGATTTTCCCCTCTACTTTGTTTTACAACTATTTTCTCTAGAGGTTTTTCTAATAAATTTATTTATTTATTTATTTATTTGGTACCGGGGATGGAACTCCTGACCTTGTGCTTGCGAGGCAGGCAGCAGCACCACTGAGCTACATCCCTGTCTCGCTAATAAATTTGTTTTTAAAAAATGAAAATCAGGCCCGGGGATGTAGCTCAGTGGTTCTGCTGCCTGCTTTGCAAGTGCAAGGACTGGAGTTCGATCCCCGGCACCGACAAAAAAAAAAATGAAAATCAATTGTCCAGTTTAATGATCCCCTCTAGTATATCTTTGTTTTCTGTTGCTTTAATTTTTGCTCTTCTTCTTTTCAATTCTTCCTTTGGGCTCCCTTCAGAATGACACTTTACAAAGGTATCCAGTTGATCGAACTTTAAGCTTAGCTTAATAGAGCAATATAAATTTGTCTTTTTCTAATCTCTGCCTCATCTATTTCTACTAGTATTTTTATTGGCATATGTTTGTGATACATAGTAACTGCATTTATCTTGGGGAACTGCTATATACATATCACATCTCAATCCTTATTACCTGCCCTCTCTGACATTTCCTCTCCCCTCTTCTCCAGATCCCCTCCCCATTTTCACAGAGTCTGCCTTTCTATTTCCTATCATTTCTACTACTTTTGACATTATCATTTAAAAAGCTTATATTCTTGAATGAGGTAGTAGAAGGTGATGGACATAAATAAAAATTTTATAAGTGAGAAGTGCCCTAGAAAAATAGGAACACGAAAAGAAAATAAGGAGCACTAGGGTTTGGGAAGGGTTCTGCAATTTTAAATAAAATTGTTGGACAAGACCTCACTCACAAGGTGGTGTTCATGTAAAAACCCCTCTGGAAGTGAAGGAAGGATCCGGTGGATACCTGAGGGAGAAGCATCCAACCAGGGGAAAGTACATTTTCAAAGAAATGGAGGTAGGAGGATGGCTAGAATGTTTTGAGGAATGGCAGGACGCAGGAATGGCTGTAGCAGAGTGAAGAAGGGATGCATTCATGAAAGTAACAGGGAACATCCTGCATAGGGCTATGGACAGCGTTCCAAGCATGTCTGCTTTGAATGGACCAGGAAGCCAAGGGACACATAAATAGGATTAACAGAACCTGACACTACTTAAGTTTCAAGCGCTGAGAGCTGAATCTAGAGGCAAGGACAGAATCAGAGTGTCAAGGAAGAAGCTACTGAAGTGATACTGGTGAATGACAAAGGTGGGTTTGATTGTGCTCATAGTTGTAAGCAATGACAGTGAGAGAAAACTGTAAAAAAAAATTAGCTATTAACTTTTAAATATTACTCCTCCAGCCATTTCTATAATGTACTTATTATTTTGAATTCTATCTTCCAACTCAATTAAAAAACATATGTTTCTTCCTTACTTTGTCCTTTCTTTAGGTCTTTTTCCATTTAATTATTTCTTCAGCTTGTTTTAGGCAACTGTTTATATACTGATTTTAATGTCAACAACCACATTTTTCATTCGTATATTCTTTCTTAAACTCATTTTAATGTTGTCTTTCTTTCTCTCATATAGATGGTTTCTTCTTTTATGTCTTTAAATATTTTAATGATTATGTTTTAAATTATGTTAAATATGCTATTTTTCACTTGTTATTTGAAATTCTTGGTGGTCTACTACTTCTTGTTGTTTGTTGGTCTGTTACATCTCCCTAGTGATTGCTTCTTCCTGAACTATGTAATTTTTCTTTGTTAGCTCATCTTCAGTGGTGTTTTAGGTATGAAAAACATTTTATAACTTTGTCTGAGGGTATATTTTGCCAGAATGGATTAGTACTTGTTTCTTCCTGGAGATCCAAAAACAGTAGCCATGTGTGACCCATTTTATATTAGTTTCTCAGTTTGTAGTTGTCTACATCATTTATGTAGGATACATTCAATTTTTAAACTCAAGTGCAATGAGTCTTTGTGAACAAATCACCAGAAGCAACAATTTTGCTTTTGTAGCAAGGTTGATAACAAATTTTATTTGTAACTTTCTGTAATAGTAGATAGATTAATGTAAGCATACTATTTTATTTCTATAGCCCTTGGAAGACCCTAAATGTATAGGTGGGTACTAGTTATGCATCCATTTAGCCCCAACACTTTAAGCCTAATGTCATTCTTTGTTCTTTCTTCTACATAAAAATAAAAAGTTTTACTTCTCAGGGTCATCTTGTGAGCTTACTGGTGAGGTTTTCGGGATTTTTGCTTTTCTCTTTTTGCTTCCTGTGGATTTTCCTTCCTCTTACTTCACCCATGCATTTAAAGGATGTTTGTCATGCTGGTAGGAGCTGTGACATATATCTCACATGATCAATTGGGAGAAATGGACAGTGAACTATTTGGTCTTTCATAATCTGTTACTAATTTTACTTTCTGCTTTCATATACTGTTATTACCTATGTCAACTTTATGACTTGGCCAAATATATAAATATTTTGCAAGTTCTTCTGTTTTCTTTTCTTAGATTTTTTTCCCCTTGTTCATCACAAAGTTAAATGTGAACCATACAGCAAGGTCCTGTTTAGTGTCATCCCTTATATCCTCCACAGGGAAGTGACCTTCCCTTTCATGGGAATACATCTCTTATTCAGCACCTACTGACTTCCAGGTGTGTTGTGCTTACTGTTATGCTTGTACCTTTTCCACTCTATTCCACCCAGTCCTGTTGTAGGGCAAAATGTGTGGTCTATGTGGTCTATCCCAGGTATAGCATTGTGTCTTTCAGAGTCTGAGAGTTTATTAAGTCAAATTGGATTTAAGCTGAGTTTCAAACAGAAGTTAAAATATAAACATACTATGAATAAAATTGGTATATGCAGTGGCTGCTTACATTAGATGTCTATTAGTCTATTCCGATTTTAAGAGTTAACAAAAATAATAATAAATGGTTGAAACTATTATGTTTCAGGAACTTTGTTGGGTACAATACTTACATGATTTCTAGTTTTCATGACAATTCAGAAAAACAGATGAGGTTAAGATAGTTTCTCAAGATCACAGAGGTAGTAAGAGGCAGAACTGAACCAGACTTCCAAGGAAAACAAAAGGCAAATGTACATGCATGCCGAAGTAGAAAAGCAATATGCTCCAGTGAAGAGAAAGTATTGTTTATTTCATTTGGGTTTCAGAAATGGTGGGCTGAAGTGCTGGCTCCCCCTGCCTGGTTAGCTTTTCCTATATTGATTCCATAGTCCCGTGTATTTGCTTCAATTATTGCATTTTAATCGCCAGATTTTAATAGTCTCTGTTTGGGATTGTTTCCCCACTAGATAGCAATAAAGTTGAAGGCAAGAATTATGTTTTAATTTTATTTTTTCATTTTAAGATGTACATGCATTTCTGTCAACATGTTTGCCTACCACATCCTAGTCTCGGACATGTGCAATGCACATTGGTTGGTGACCATTGTAAGAAGTCTTGCAGGACAGAGATTTGTTTGACTTTAGCTAAAGTAGCACTCCCATCCCTGCTTGACCACAGGACTCTTTTTCCCAGAACACTCCTGGGCACCTTGCACATCTAATGTGCTGGAGGATGGACCTTGACACACAGTCTTCTTACACGACTTGCACTAGTGTCTCTCTTCTTGTTAGTGGGGTGACAAGTGAGCAGCAGAGTCCACTTATTTTATAATACAAAAGAAGTTTTCCTGATACCAATTTCCAAAAGATATTGTAGCAAAGGTAAACAGAGTTGTTAAAACTGCTGTCTTGGTAGGAAAATGTAATGGGCTTTTCTGTATTTGATGTAATCTCTCTTGTTCTAGGGGTGTGTGTGTGTGTGTGTGTGTGTGTGTGTGTGTGTGTGTGTAGAAGGGGGTCGGGGGAACCCTGAATCCAAATTTGCTATTCACTTTGAGCTCTCTTTTACATGAGTCTGTTCCTTCAAACATATGGACTTCCTTGTTGGCTGTTTCTCTTTCTCCCTGTTCTCAATGGTATTGAAGATTGAATCCAGGGCCTTCACACTAAGCCACATCTCCAATCTGTTTTTAGTTTTTAGTTTTGAGACAGGGTCTTCCTAAGTGACTAAATTGTCAAGGCTGGCCTTGAACTTGTGATCCTCCTGTCTCAGGCTTCCAGAGTGCTGGGATTACAAGTGTGTGCCAGGCATGTCTGCTGCTTCTCTGGAAGCAAATAAATCCGAAGTGCAGCAGTAATATTTAGAAATACGAAGCACAGGGAAAAGGGTTCATCAAGCTTGCTCAGTGGTAATGGTGGCCAAGCTTGAGCCTGTGAGTGATAAATGACAGGAAAAATCCTTTCGAGGCAAGTTTATCCCCTTTTACATTCTTTGGTATTAAGGAGTGGAATCTTTCAGTAGCAGAAGCGGTTGCCTTCCAAGCCCACCTGTTTTTTTAGATCTTACAGCTCCTCAGGGAATGAGGCAAATGAAGATGACCTAGGAAAGAAGGGGACTGTCCTGCTGAATCCCCAGCAGAACCCTTCTCCAGAAGATGCACGACATAGGGCACTTTGCTTTTTATAACCAATACGGTGTCTCTTGCCCCGTGAAATGACTCTTGAAAAGCCTCTTTTTCTACCGCCATAAATGGCTCTACTACGATACTCAGGAAAATACTCATAAAACACATTGAGGTCAGGAATTCAATGTGATTTGTCTCATGGGCCCCAGCACACTGAATATACTGAATACCACAGGCTTTGAGGGTAGCACACCCCATGATTCCTGGTGCTTAGTGTAACTATCAGAGTAACAAAGATGTTTTTATTCTTCAAAGTTGTTTTCATTTAATTTACTATGCTTTAAGGTCAACTCCTAAATAAAAAACAAAAATTAATTTAAAAATATTGCTATTGAGCTGGGCATGGTCATGCACAGCTGTAACCTCAGCAAAAAAAAATGTTAACATTTTGATAAAAGAAAAGCAGCATGACTAAAGATTTACCATGGGTCAGCATTACCTATTTATTTTATTAAATTCTCACAATGCTCCTGAAAGATAATTTTATTACCATTTTACAGATGAAGGAAATAGATCTCAGAGGCTAAAAGGTCAGAGAACAACAGAATCATTTGAAACCAGGTCTGTAACATCCGCAAGGGTATAATAGGATTGTTGGAGGGCTGGCAACCTTAGATGAAGTTACCTATGAGAAGCTAAGCACAAAGGTGCAAGTCTGTAATCCCAGCACTTTGAGAGCCCGAGGCAGGGGTATCAAAAGTTCCTGCCCAATCTGGGCAATTTAATGACATAGTAAGACTCTGTTATAAAAATAAAAAGGGCTGGGGATGTAGCTCAATGCAAAGCCTTGGGTTCAATCCCCAGTACCAAAGGAGGGGGGAGAAAAGAAATTACCAATGAGATAAAATCTGCATAAAGATGTGAAGGACAAGAACCCAGAGCCAATGTGGAAAGGTGTTACCATAGGACAGTAGAACAGGAAGCACAATTAATTACATGTCTGGGGCCACTGATGTGATCTGTCTACTACACTGGAGCACATTAAACACAGGGGAGGAACAGCACAAGAACATATGGAGGACCAGGCATGGTCTGGCCAACACAAGGCCTTGAGGGGCAGAGTAAGGAAGTCTAGTTTCATTTTTAGGCCAAGAAGGAAGCCTTGATGGTGACTTGGACTAGGCAGTGGTGGTGGGTAGGCTGAACATATGATTGTTGCTATTGAGGAGCTAGAATTTGGGATGTCGTAATGTGGGGTTCTGATGATGATGTCATCTCTGAGAGACAGAGAAGTACAGGGAGGAAGAGATGTTTTTAGAGGCATGAGTCAAGACTTCCCAGAATCAAATTAGCCATTGCACAGTTAAAAAATAATATAAAACAGAAACTTTTAGATATTCTTCCTGAAGAGAAATTTTTTGTAGGCAAATGGTCACCAAGTCTATTAGAAAGGCTGTATTATAACTTTTATGGCCCTAGGCACTTTTGCTTTTTTAGGCCCCTTCTCCCATAGTAAACAAACAAAAATTTTATGACTGTGTGATATTAAGACAAATATAATCTAAGCTAGTGAGTCTGTTATATATTCATTTTTTCTGACTAATAAAATATTGAAGCATTTCTAGAGACCTTAAAACTATTGCGAAGCTTAGGAATTGTGCCCAATGTGCCTCAGGGAGAGGCTCGTCCTTGTGAAAGTCTTTTCAGGATTGGAGAATGGAAGGAAATGGGGCAGTGTATGGAAATCAGGACACAGCTGCCACCAATAGGCCAAAGCTTATGAGCCGTCCTTAAACTTGAGAGCACCAGAAACACCTTGTTCCCTCTAACACTATCAGAAAACATCAGGATTGCCATTGTCAGAGGTGAATGTGTTTTAGTTTCTTCCCCTTTTTCATTCCCATGCAATACCTTCCTTGGCAGAACCTGGCAGGAAGTCGGCAGAAAGCTGGCAGTCGTGGAATCTTGGGACTGTGATTTGCAGACTTTCAGGCCTAGCAGCATAGAGAACATAAAGAAGCAAAGGCAGGCTCGATCATCAGCACACAACACCTGGCGCATGCATGCAAAGTTTGAGATGTCTGTAAAACACACTAGTGGAAATGACAAGCGACGACACTGTGAAGGGATGGAGAGAAAGGAGACTGAACAACAAATACCAAGAACTGAGATCACCAATGTTTCCATCAGATCAAGGAAGAGAAACTGGCAAAGATCCTGAGAAGGAATTAAAGAGGAAAAGCAGCCACTGTAGGTAGCTGAGAAGGGAAACTATTTCTAGACAGGATGAATGATCAACTTTGGTGATTGAAAGGTAGAAGAAGGTCAATGAAATGTGTCCTTGGAGTTCACATTATAGCCATTGTTGGCAAACTTGACAATGGCAAAGCCAATTAAGTGCTATGCATGGCAGCCAACATGGCTTCATGTTTTCCGACTTGCTTCATGAAAACCCCTGTGATGTATGGATTTTTATCTCACATATCTCCTGAGTGGTGGAATAAAATTTCCAACTTAGATTTCCAACAAGTCTAGTTCTCCTTCGACTATCTCAAAAGTTCAGAGAATAATCACTGTTCTTCCTTCATCAGCAGTCACACTGAAAAATGAAAAGTTCTCATGCTTTCTTGCAGAAATTCTGACCATGTTCAATTTGGACCACATGGAATCTCAAGTTAAAATATATTTCTGGATACAAAATTCCATCGAGAGGCACTTTGAGTGTGTACAGATGGAAACCAGGAGTTGGTATGTTCTTCTCATTACCACCTCTCCCAGCACGTATTTTATCATCCCTCCTTTAAAGGTGGAGAAGATCTGCTGTTCTAATCCCTTTATTTTAAGGCAACAGCAAGGAACTTTAGATCACATCTGTCAGCTATGAAATCCAAGGAAGCTGTCTGCATGCTGGTCAGGCTTCAGAAGATGAAAGGTCAAGTAATAACTGGTGAGGTGAGAGGAGCCACGAAGAGGAAAATGAGAATCTACTGAAAAATGAGGAGTTACCGCGGAAGGCTAAGTAGCTGAGAAGGGCCCTGAGGGAATATCTCAAAACTCCAGTTCTCAAAGCTCATGGAATTATTAGTGGCACCAGCAGGAACATTAAGATTAGGAGAGGAAGACTCCAAGGAAGAATGCTGTTCTGTCATCTCCAAGCCCTTAAATGATCTAGAATACCAGATACATTCCTTCCGCCAATTCCTAAGTTTGTCTCTTGCCTGGATCACTGTCATGGCATCCGACCTGTCTCTCTGCCTTTGGTAAAGTCCCCTTATGACTGTCCACACTGCAGCCAAGACTGTTCCCAAAGCACAAGTTTATCCACCTGCTTTAAACTCTTGAGTGCTTCCATTATTCTCAGAATGAAGTATAAATTCCTCAACATCACTTACCTCTCTACCTTTCTTACCCTTCGCCCAACAGACGCGCGCGCGCACACACACACACACACACACACATGCACGCACGCACAAACCCCTAACCTCTAACTATATTAACTACTCTCCCTTGGTCTTGGATTATTCCTATCCACCTTCTTCAACCTAATTTAGATATCAACTCCTGTGAAAAATCTTTCCTGATCTTCATGGGTTAAATGCTCCCACTATATGTATCTATACCTGCTTAAGCATATTTCTCTACATAAATTATTTATTTGCTTGACTTCTCCACCACTCACTAGACTAAACTCTTGCAAATTGGGGTGTCTCTTTCACTGTTATAACTCTAAAGTCCAGCACAATGCATGGACATTACATTGATTATGATTCATTGAAGGAATAAGTAAATGAAAGAGAAAAGACACAAGTAGGACAGAGCTGGGGCTGCATCAAGCTTGGATGTGCATCACCTGGGATATCCTAAGACAGTGTGGCCAGGAGGAAATCATTACAGAAAAAAACAACATCAAAATCAAGAAGGCCAGACAACACCACCACATAAGGTTCAAAGAGATAGGATGTAAACCTACTAATGAGTTCCTCTTGAAAAGTGTGCTGAGTTTGAGAAAATAGTGAATAAGATACCAGGATAGGCTGAGGGACAGGCTGAAGGAGGGATGGTTTTAGGAGGTAGGTAGATGCCTTAGAGTGTTCAGGCTGCTGTAACAAAATACTATAGACTGAGTGTTTTATAAACAAAAGGAACTTAAGGCTTAAAATTCTGGACATTGGGAAGTCCAAACCCAAGGCAGTAGCAGATTCAGTATCTAGTTCATAGATAGCACCTTCTCATTGTGACCTCGCTTAGTGGGAGGAGAAAGGCAACTCATATGAATGTGAATCCCAGAGTTCCCATGACTGAATCACCCCCAAAGACCTAACCTCTTGGTACTGTCACACTGGGGATTAGGAAGAACATGTGAGTGTGGAGGAGCCACAAATATTCAGACCATAGCTCTCAAAAATCATCAGTTCAGTGCTCTTTCAAGGGATCCATCAGTTCTATGGAGTGGCCAGCTCACTATGGCTGGAAATAGGAGCCTCCTCTCCTCCCCACGCTGCCCCCACAGCTTCCCTCCTCATGGGAGCCCAGGCAGGCCAGATGGCACAGCCTCACTTCCTGCACAAGCAGAGTACCAATTTCCTGACACCGATGATGATGTAGAATCTTCACCTTTTACAATTTTGACTATTTATTGAAGATTGGGGAGATTACTATTTATTGCCTCAGCAGAAAAAAGCAGGGCCAGGACCCCTCCTTGCTAGATGCTGGGCTGGTCGGGATTCTCCTCTGTGTGCTTAGAATCCCTGTGACCAGCAGCTGAGAAGCAAGGTGGAGTCCAGTGATTTTGAGCGGGAGCCAGAGAGAGCTGCCTCATCCTGCTTCCTCCTGCCTGCAGCACAGGCAGTTTCCAAAGTGAAGATGACGCCACACATCCCTTCCCTGAGGATGGTGGTGACACAGGCACACCCCACACCCACACCCACACCAAGATTCTGCTGACTCTGGCAGGCAGGGGTGGCTGGCCTGAGTGTCGGAGCTCCCTCCTGCCCAGGGGCCACTCATGTGCTCTCAGCACAGGAGCCCCAGTACAGGAGGCCAGGTCTTTCATACCTGGAGAGCTGCCAACTTGCAGGAGGAACCAGTGAGGGGAGATGGGAAGTTTGGCCAAGGGCCTGGCCCTGCCAGTGGGTGGGTGCTGACTTTCAACAAGGCAGCTGTGCTGCCCCCGTGTGGCCTGGCTTTCATCAAAGGGACCCTGGATGCTTGTTTGCTGCTCCTTCTGCAAGCGCTCTTTCCAGGGAGCATCAGCAAGCAACCTAGTGGGCCTGGTTCACTGGGGCTGCTGCTTTGTCCTGTAGATGGGGGTCAGTGGCTCTTCCTTTTCCCAAACCCATGGGGCACCACTGTTGAGACAGCTGGGCAGTGGTGGGGACCCAGGAGTATATCCTGCAGGGAAACCCTCCACAAAGGAGCTCCTTGAGGCTCAGAGTATCAGGGGTGCAGTGTGCATCCTGGAACAGGTCCCTCCTCCCCCACCTAACAGGATGGGGTCTCCAGGAAGTAGCCAAGGGGAACTGCCCAAAAGTGGTAGACCATGCTGCAGTTCTGTGCATGACCCCCAGAGGCTCCCCAGCAAGGCCTGAGGAATCCTGGGAGAATGGGGTCAGGGAGGGTAGAGAGCAGGACCCGCTCATATTCAGGAGCAGATGCCATACTGCCCAGCCTGCCCATGGCGGGGTCATGTGCTGCCTCAGCAGTTGATGCCATCCCGGCAGAGTGGAGGGCTGACTGGTGGCCTGGCCTTCTTGCCTCCAGTGGCTGATGGGTTCCAATAGAACAGCTGGCCACAGGGGGAGCCCCAGGAGTGCTTGGGATCGCAGGACAGCTGGGACGGAGGTTGGTGTGTTCCTGACTACAGGGCTGGAAAGCCATGAGCCTGCGTGCCATGAGCCACAGGGTACACGGGATGGAGGAGGACAGGAGGTGGACGCAGCTGGCTCACTGGTGAATGTGGTGCAGGAGGAAGCCCTGCAGCCCCTGCTCTAGTGCTGGGTTCACCTTCAGCTTGGCAGGGCGACCCTTGGCTGTCACAGTGGGTACTGCAGCTCTTCAGTTACATGGTAATGATTTCATCTCAGATCTTCCTTCTTATAGCCATTATTTCTTCCTCTTTTGTAATTGCATTGGCTTGAATATTAACTACTAGCTCTAAAGTTGAAAAAATACCAGCAATAGGTGAAAAAATCTTGGAAATCCAATCAATTATTTCCTTAGAACGGGCTGACAATTCAGTAGAGGCAAACTCTACTCTTATCTCTTCTCTGTATTTGGTTCTCCATCACTCTATCTTCCTCACAAAGTTTCTGCTCATATAAGCCATTTTATATAATTCTGCCACAGCCATCTTATTGAGAGAGTCTTTTGATTTTTTCCAGGGAAATTCACCTCAATTCTTTTCTGCTCTTAGTTTTTTCCTTATACTAAAAGTGACTACATTTTGAAATAGGAAAACAATCTTTCCTATTCATCACCATTATTGGTATCTATGATGTTTTATCATCAGTCAGCTCTTCTTAAAGTTTCTCAAGTTCTTGGAAGTTTGTGTTTCAGTAATTTTTTTTAATGACTTTTCGGTTGGTGAGTATACAGACTGCTTCTGGGATTTAGCTATTATGAGTTGTGCTGCTATAACACTGACATGTATGTATCGCTGTAGTAAGATATCTTAAGTTCTTTGGGGGGTTATCTAATGCCTTATTTTAATTTAATCATCCCTCAAAGGCCCCATCTCCAATTACAGTCACATTCCAAGGTACAGGGGATTAGGATTTAACAGATGAATTTGGGGTGGCAGAGCACAAAGCAACTCATAATACTAACGGGATTTGTGTGCCTACTGGACATGGTACATTTTCTCAGAATTTAAAACCATATTCAACACTGCCACCTTCATGTTGCGTTTTGTGCAATACAAGCTTGACGTCATTGTAACTGCTAATGGCCCATTTTCAAAAGGATAGGACACTACCAAAAGGAATGTCGCCTAATTTAATGTTGAGACTAACTTGATCTCAACTACCTGAAGCTAATCTTTTGCATGGGATCTAATAAATGTCAAGTAACTTTATGTTTCTCTTGAAAACTTACATGTTGTGATGTGCCCTTGTAATTTTGCTATGGTGCTCCAAGGGCCTTACCACATAGTTTGAGAACCATAGTATAGCAATAGGTGACTTTGGTATATAGGTCATTTGGTTCTCTAAATGACCTCTGGTTAAGTTCTTTCCATTCTACTATTTAGGAGAAGAGAAAACTGAGGCTAAACCTAGGTATGTGATTTCACCAAGGTAACACAGCAAATAAGTAGTAGAATTAGGTTGATCTGATGTTAAAGCTGTCTTTCTGCTCCACTGTCAGGTGGACAGAGTTGGTCGGTGAGCATTTACATCCAGTCCCACCGCCTTTCAGGGCACCACACCTTCCTTACTGTTAAAAACCATAAGGTTCATAAGTGCTTTTCCCAGGGCAATTTGTGGCTTGGATTCACATGCAACCGAAGACTTAAGAATTATATTCTCTCATATGAAATTTTAAGACGGAGGAAGGTAGTTGTTTCATTCTTGACACTTGGTCTTTTTTTTTTTTTTTTCCCTAAAGTGGCATTCTACCCACATGTCTCTGGGTTGAAGTGACAAAATAGCCACAGCACTGCACACAGACCCAGTGTTCAAAACCCGGTCCCCAAATTTCTGGAGGTCATGAGCCATTACGGTGATAGCGGTAGAGGTTTCCTCATTGGCCTCACTGGATCTCGGACTGCCGCTTTGAGGTGTGGGCTCCAGCTTCAGAGTTCCAGTAGCTGTCCGCACGTTCTCTGTTGTTTGACTGTGGCAGAAGTAGCAGCTCTTCAGTGTGTCGGGTATCATTCTCGCGATATTCTGGGATACTCCTCAAGATACCATCATTCTTCACATTGCAAACCCTTTTAGTAGTTTAGAAAGTCCTGAATTCTCTGTTAAAAGATCCTTAAAATGGGGCTGGGGATGTGGCTCAGTGGTGGAGCTCTCTTGCCTTGCATGCACAAGGCCATGGGTTCAATTCCCAGCACCACCACTACCAAAAAACCCCCCCAAAACCTTAAAATGCCCTGAGTGATATGTGTTCCTCTACATAGGCCTGAGTGACATAATTATGTTTCACGTATGTTAAGAACTTATGAAGGAAAACCCACTATGTTTGATTTGGAGCGACAGAAATGTAACAAAGCATTGTAATCATCATGACTGTATGTATAAATGGGCTACTTACCATTTCTGCTTTTAGGATTTATTAAATACATGATTTCAAAAATTAACTTTTCTATATTCTGTTAGTTTTATTTATTGGTATATATTTCCACATATATATTTTTGGAAACATATCACATACTTTAAATGTGAAGCTGCATGATTGAAATTTTATTAAGAACATAAGAAAAGGAAGAAGCTCTGTTTTAACACAAACATAGGTGGATAATAATCAAACCCGGCTTAGTATCAAAAAGAAAATTATCTCTAATAATCCTAAACACAGAGAATGGCCCCGAGGTCGACACAGTTATGAATTTCCATGATGCCTTAGTCATGTTTCCCACATAGTGTGGGGCAGACTATTTATATGAACATCATTTAAACCCAAGCTCACATTGCAAGCCAGAGAATGGAAGCAGAGGCACTGTCTGCTCTATGGCCAGTGACAGGAAAGTGGAAAGCAGATGGTTAAGTGAACCAGCATGAGACAGAGAAATACTGAGGGCCAAATAATGGGGAACTCCACTGCTGCTGCAGTTCTGAATGGGCAGAATAGAGACCTGGGGGTGGAACACTCTGAGAGCCATGGTAATAGGAAAGGGAATTTCTAGCATGAACTGTGTCATACGTAGACAAAGGAGCTACTGCTAAACCTGCCTGCCAAACTAGTTAAAAGGATAAGTGCTGTGGTTTGTATCTGGAATATCTTCCCAAAGCCTCATGTGTTAAGAGACAGTGCTTGTGGAAGGTGACTGGATTATGGGGTTATAGCTGACTTGCTATTAGGAGATGGAAAGCCTCTTACCTGGAGATCTGGAGTGGTCTTTCTCCCTCCCAGGCCCTTCCCTTCTCTATCTACTTCCTGGCTACCATGCTGTAAGCAGATTTTCTCCATTTGATCCTTCCGCCATGTTTTTCCTGCCTGGGAGCCAGTTGACTATGGACTAAAACTGTGAGCCAAAATAAACCTCTCCTTTAAGATGTGGGCATTAGTCACTTTGTGCCAGTGACAAGGAAAGTGACTAAGACAAGTAAGTTAGAACAAATGTGTCCAAAGCTCATCTTGCATAGGAAAGTGTTCAGACTTTGTAGTAAAAAAAACATTCCTGGATTCAACAGCACATAATAATCAAGTGTTCTTGGGCATATTCAGCTTAAAAATTCAGTTGCCATTTCAGCTTAAAAGTGAATAATAATGCCAAGAATTTCATGAGGATCAAAAGAAATAGTTTAAGAATAGTTTAAAAATATAAAACAATAAGATACCACTTGTTTTGATCACAGTTTTTATTATTTTATCATCCTTGTTATCATCACCTTCAGAGACACCAACTAGTTTAGGAAGAATGCTTGAACAAACCATTTTAAGGATAAGATATAACTTTTCTATGTGATGGAATATGTTTTAGATTGCCCATGGTGGTTACCAATATTTAAGTAGCAAAGAATACATGGAAGTAAGTTAGTGAAAAAGCTTTCAGGTAGGAAATAGATTACTTTAGTCTTAAAGGAACTTTGGCGAACACAAATGAGAAGGCTTCTTAGATTTTGCTTTTAGAAACTCCATGCAAAGTCTCAGAGAGCTGGCCATTCCCTTGGTCATTTAATCTAAAGTATCAATATGGCTAAACCTATCACCATTCCCATCTCATACACACAGCAACATTGAAGAGTCCAGAGATTTTATCAGAGCCCAGATACATGAAAGCCCACAGTGAACATTAGAATTTTCCTCAAGAGTGCATTCAGGAAGCCACTGTTAATCAGTTGGAGGTACCATATGGGATTAATTGTATTCACCTCCACTGGACAATCAACTGATTGGCATTGTTTGAAAATTGACTGAGTACCTAAATAGTAGTTTGAGACTCACAATTTTAAAGGATTCTAACAAATTAGAGAAAATTCAGGAAAGAGCAGTTGAGCTCAGTTGAGCTGGCTGTATTTTCCTGAAAAAGGACAGAAAATGGTAAGAGTAAACTCTCCAAACATCTGCAAGCTTGCATTCTAAAGAGGGGACAGTTAAGTTCATTGTGACCTCAGAGGAGAGAGAACAAGAGCTGATGAGTTTCAGAGTCTCAGAGGTATTCATCAACTGGTTAGAATTCAGAGATAAACAATAATGAAAGTGTAATTTTCTAAAAGTTCAATGAACCTGAGTGAACTATATTAGGGATGTTTTCCAATAAAATAATTCCTGATTTAGGATAGTGGATAAGCTACCTGACTACAGATATCCAGCACAGGTGTGTATTTCCAGAATTCTAGGTCATTCTGGATGTTTGGTGGTACATACCAGTTCTCAAAGAGCAGCTATAAAGGAAAGCCATATTGATTCACTTGGGAATCTTCAGATGGGTATAGAATTGGCAAACTCCCATACAAACCATTTGCCAGCTTTATTTTACAATGTGTCAGCCAGAACTCCTCTAGCCAATATTTTTGCCCTAGAAAGGAAAGCTCATGATGCAGTAAATTATTGATGATTCTGCCAAAAAGAAATTTCAATCTTGGATCAAATTTGGATTAAATGTAGTAAATCCAGAGCATTAGTTTTTTAATAATAAAAATGGTTCTGGTGGAGTGCTTTAAAAGAATAAAATCTCTCTTTTAAATGTCTGTTTGATGTAACACTTGAAAGCTGAGATGCAATCAATCATTAACAATGTTTAATATTCTCTACCTTCTAGAAATACAATACAGTCAAGGTGTTGAGGTGTGAAAACTGGCCAAAGCTCAATTCTCATATTAGATGAAACCACTTTTGAAGTATCACTTTCTTATCCACATTTGATTTACCCATTTCTTCAGTATATCACCTTTGTTCATCACTACTTATTTAAATTAAGATTTTAAGCAGCCATCCAGCAGATGGTGAGGAGCAGAACTCCCACCCACACCCCAGCCCCTCGTGTCCAGCTTAGCCATGCACAGTGCCTCCCCCACCCTGCCTCTGGCCTGCTGGCTGTGCCAGTACCTGGTTCCACATTACAGAGGCACAGGGGGGTTATAAAGGTCATTTTCCTGAGCTCCAGAAGATAGAGCAGAAGTGAACAAAACAAAGAGGGCCTCTCTCAGGCTCCTTGATGAAAACTGAAGCCCAATAGAAAAATGAAGAGAATCTCTGCAGTAAAGGCACACCAGACCACTGTACTTGGTAAGTTGGAGGGATCATCACCTCCCATCGGAACCTGGACTATCTTCCGGGGAAGGGCAGCTGGAACCTGCAGTAAAACGTTGCAGAGTTCAACCCTGTAGGAGGACAGGGAGCTCAACTTGGGACTTGCAGCCAGAAATCTGCCTGAATTTCCCAGGTCTGCGACTGGCTTGCTGAGACTCATTGACTTATATCTCTGCACACTGCTGCCCACATTGTCTATTGTGACAGCAGCAACATACCCTGAAGGTGGCCCTTCATTTTCATTTTTAGTTTTTATTTTTTATTTTCCAAAATTATTATTATTATTGGCATTTTTTTGCTCTTATTTTTAATTTTTTTCTTACTCTTTTCAAATTTTTATTTTTTTCTTCTTTTTTTCTTTCTTTTCTCTTTCCTTTCTCTCTCTCTCA